>BTPG01000002.1:244669978-244969777 GCA_036245525.1 Semisulcospira habei
AGCGGTCAACAACAGTCGCACGAGAGCAGCCAAAGTAAGGGCACAGGGGGAATACTCGGAAGCCAACCGCGAGGTGAAGAGGAGTATCAGGGCAGACAAGAGGGCCTACACAGAAAGCCTGGCAGCAGAGGCAGAAAAGGCAGCAGGCAGCGGCAACATGAAACAGCTCTACGACATTACCAGAAGATTGTCGGGTAAGTATGGCCATACAGAAAGACCAGTAAAAGACAAAGAAGGCAAGCCTATTGCAGACAGAGCAGACCAACTCGACAGATGGGCCGAGTATTTTGAAGAGTTACTGAACAGACCTAGCCCACCCGACCCCCCCGACATCCAGCCGGCAGAGACTGACCTACCCATCAGCTGTGACAGACCCAGCGCGGAAGAGATCAGAAAAGCAGTGGCATTTTTGAAGAATGGCAAAGCAGCAGGGCCAGATGGCATCCCAGCGGAGTCTCTGAAAGCAGACCTAGAGACAACAGTTGAGATGCTGTACCCACTGTTTGGAAAGATCTGGGAAGAGGAGGTGATGCCGGCTGACTGGAAGGAGGGGTACCTAATCAAGCTTCCCAAGAAAGGCGACCTCAGCAAGTGTTCCAACTACAGAGGAATCACCTTGCTGTCAGTACCAGGAAAGGTCTTCAACAGGATCATCCTAGAAAGAATGAAGAGCTCCGTTGACCCCCAGCTGAGAGACCAGCAAGCAGGATTCAGGAAGAACCGATCATGTACAGACCAGATCGCCACTCTCCGCATCATCGTGGAACAGTCTCTGGAGTGGAGCTCCCCGCTGTACGTCAACTTTGTGGATTATGAGAAAGCATTTGACAGTGTGGACCGAGACACTCTGTGGAAACTCCTACGACACTACGGTGTACCCACAAAGCTCGTCCGCCTGATCAAGAGCAGCTATGATGGCATGACATGTCGCGTGATCCACGAAGGGCAGTTCACCAGAGAGCTCCAGGTCAGAACTGGTGTCAGGCAGGGGTGTCTGCTGTCTCCGTTCCTCTTCCTACTGGCCATAGACTGGGTCATGAAGATGACCACAGAGCACAGACGAAGTGGAATACAGTGGACACTGTGGACACAGCTTGACGACCTCGATTTTGCAGACGACTTGGCATTACTGTCCCACACTCATCAACAAATGCAGGACAAGACCACGAGGCTTGCTGACATCTCGTCCCAAGTGGGCCTCACCATTCACAAACAGAAAACAAAGACAATGAGGCTGAACGCAACCAGGGAAGAAACAGTCTTGCTTGCTGGCACCCAGTTGGATTGATTGATTGATTGTATATTGCTTAACGTCCTGACAGCAACAAGGCTTTCTCAGGACGTGCCTGCACTGCTTGTTAAAAAATAAAAAATAAACAGAACATTGAATGTATGTCACCAGCCGGTCAAATACGTTAAATAAACCTAACACATGGGGCCTAAATAAAGCTAAGACCATTTAGCAACACACATCCAACATCAAGAGCTACAGGCAGTGCAGACAGTAGGGAGAGTTTTAAAAAGGCAAATACAGGTGAATGGACAAAGGGTAGACAGAAACACATGCCCCAGAATAGAGAGAAAAACCCACCCTGTGGGGCTGACCAGGGTGACCCTGGGAACTAAAAAATACCTAACCCCACCCAAGTCCCCCAGGGCAGACCCGGGTGGGGGGGGGCACCCAGTTGGAGGAGGTGGAGTCCTTCACCTATCTCGGGAGCATCATAGACAAAAAAGGCGGCACTGATGCAGATGTCAGAGCACGAATCGGTAAAGCCAGAGCAGCCTTTCTCCAGTTGAAAAAAGTGTGGAGTTCCAGAGAGCTGTCACAACACACCAAAGTCCGGATTTTCAACTCCAATGTAAAAGCAGTTCTCCTATATGGAGCAGAGACATGGAGATTGACAAAAACCACAGTCAACAGAGTACAGACCTTCATGAACAGTTGCCTTAGAAGAATTTTGAAAATCCACTGGCCAGAGAAGATCAGCAACGTCAGACTCTGGGAGAGAACAGAGCAGATAACAGCAGAGAATGAAATTGGGCGAAGAAGATGGGGATGGATCGGTCACAGTCTGAGAAAGCCAGCTTCCAGTATCACTAGGCAGGCATTGTCATGGAACCCTCAGGGAAAGAGGAAAAGAGGTAGGCCGAGAAACTCCTGGCGTCGAGACCTCCAAGCAGACATCAAGAGACTGGGAACCACCTGGAGTAGAATCGAAGGAGAAGCACAGGACAGGAGTTGCTGGAGGTCTCTCGTCGACGGCCTATACCCGGGTAGGGGTGACAGGCGTAAGTAAGTAAGTAATCCAACATGGTAGGACCTGGGTAAGCACAGCTCCTTAAAAACCGGACCAGTGAAAAAGACTTAACAACATATCTGCTGACATCAAGTCCTAATCCTGGACAAAGATCCTGGACCCCTCTGCTAGCCTACTCAGTCAGGGACTGAGGAGACTACCCACCCACACCACGTGGAGGCCGGTGCCCAGTGGGCTCTACTGAAAGTGCATGCAGCTCGCTTACTCTGGCAGCTGTGGCAAGCGCCACAAGGAAGCAGGTCTTCCTAGTCACGTCCGCAAGGCGGGCGAAGGGAAGAGGCTCAAACTGACTGGAGTTCAACCAGGTCTACACCCACAGGAGATCCCAGCGTGGAACGAGAGAATGAGTGACTGGGCGCTGGAGGTCAAAGTGGGACATCATGTTTGAGAGGTCCTTGCATGCTCTCGGGTTTGGTAGGTCTAAGTGCTGATAAGTGTCTGCCACCATCGAGAGGTAACCTCGGATGGTGATCGGGGCCAAGTTCTGCCCACTAAACAGCCACAAGAAAAACTCAGCCAGCTGAGGCGTGGTCAGAGCCGTGGGGGAGAGGCACTGGGACTCGCACCAGGACTGTAGGACCCTCCATTTTCCTTTGTACACACGGAGGGTGGATGGTCTGCGGGCTGCCGCGATCGCCTCCACCGCTGCATTCGAGAAACCTTGCGCTGTGAGGGCTTGCCGCACAATCTCCAGGCGTGAAGCAGAAGTCTCTCCAGGCAAGGGTGGAAGAGATTCTGCCAGGGCTGCTTTAGTATCGTATGAGGCTTGGGGAGCCGAAGAGGAGGGTCGGTGGCGAGGCTCAAAAGATCTGTCGTCCAAGTCCTGTTCCAACTGAACGGTGCGATGAGCAGTAGGACCGTGTTGCAACCCCGTAGCTTGAGGAGCACCTTGGGCACCAGCACCAAGGGAGGATAAGCCTAGGCCACGAGGCCCTCCCAGGAGATGGACAGAGCATCCACCACCCACGCGAGGGGGTCCGGGATGGGCGAGACAAATAGCGGCAGCTGCTTGTTCCATCTGGTAGCAAACAGGTCGATCATGGGCGTCTCCCAGCGTGCACAGATCATCCGTAAGATGTCCAGCTGGAGGGACCACTCGGTGTGGAGGAGCTATCCTCGTCATGAGAGGGAGTCCGCGAGAACCTTCAGGTGTCCCAGGATGTGCCGTGCTCGGAGCGCAATCCCCCCGATCCCTGCCCCACAGGAAGATCTGGTAAAGTAGCATGCAGAGGGCCGAGGACAGAGTGCCGCCTTGCTTCTGAATATAGGCTACCACCATCACATTGTCGGACAGGATCAGGACTTCCTGGCCGCAGAGCCGCGATTCCCAGTTGATGAGCGCCAACCACACCGCCTTCAACTCCAGCCAGTTGATATGCTTGTCTCGAAGGTCCAATGCCCACAGGCCCGAGATGGCGCTGAATTCCGGCAGTAATTGGAAACCGGGAGGAACCAGCTCTGGGAACGCTCGGCCACAGGTCCTTAGCCGAATCCTTAACCTCCTGCCAGGAGGAGCCCAAGAGGAGGGACCCGCCCAGAGGAGCACGGCGCAGTTGAGCGATGAAGGTCGAGGGGATGCCGGGGCAACTCTTCAACATGGCGTCTCGTCTGATTAGGTCGCAATTTGCAGCCGCCGCCATGGAGTTGGTCACGATGTGGTGCAAGGCGCGATTAGCTGTCATCGCCGAGTGGATGTCCCGGAAACGTGTCTTCTTCGGCTGCTCCCAAAACTCCTCCACACTCCGCACGACCGCCTGCATGGCCAAGTCCAAAAACCTACACAAGCCAGGGAATTCCGAATCAGACTTCCGGTGTGGTCCAGACCAGGGGGGAAGAACTGCCGGGCGGGAATCTTGCCTCCAGCTTGTAACTCTGCCGCAGGGTCTACCGCTGGGATAGGGCAGGTGAAAGCTTGAGAGTGTCCTGCATACCAAGCTTGTCGATATTTAATACCGACATCAGCAGGCCGAGTGTCCGCAAAGAAACCCCTATCCCGAAGGTGCTCATTAAAAGCGCCCACAAGGTCTCTAACTCCTGGGGGCTGAGTAAGGATCTTGAAACGTTTCGCCTGAAACAGAGCGTCGACCGAGGCAGCAGCCTTCCTCTTGAGTGGCGGACATCCCTCCAATGGAAGAATACCGGAGGTCAAACGCGCCGCCTCATCTAGGGCCTGCGAAGTCTCAGACGAACTAGGTGTCTCCCCTGCTGTGTCGAACGCTGATGTACTGCAGGGGTGGGGGATCCTGGGAGCACAGAGTTGACGCAGAATCCTCCGGGTGCAGACTGAGGACGTCATCATAAACCGAAGGCGCGGGCGACACGGAAACCACCTCACGACGGGGGATCAACATGTCCGGCGGAGACCAGTAGGGTCTGTGAGGGGAGCACTCGGGGTGCCTGTGAGCAGGGCGAGGGTCTGGTGAAAGCCGAGCGGCGCGCAACCGCTGCCAGTGTCTGGGCACTACCGTAGCGCTGACTGGCGATCTTGCTCGAACGACGAGCGAGGGAAGTCGCCTCCTACGTGAGTTCAGAGAAGCCGGCGGGGAGTCGCGACGAGAAGTCCTATTGGCCCAGCGAGGAGTGTCCATAGAACCATGTCCACGAAAGCTTTCCCGAGGGCTAGGGGAACGGCTGCAGGAGAGAAACGCCGAGTAGCGCCAGGGGACCGGCTCTGGCCGGGAGCCCGACGCGGAGGTGACGGGGTATCTCCGTAGCTACGAATACCCGTGCTAGGAGGCCTGCGTGCACTGGGGGCGGCTGACGGACGGCGACTAGTGGAAACATCCCCATGAGTCCGTGTCTTCTGAGTGCTCTATCTCTTGGTCACTCCTTGCGAAGGACCATGTGAGACTGGCAGTAGTCCCATGGTCGCTCCTTGCGAAGGACCATGTGAGACGGGGTTGATTCTCCTGGCCATCGCTATGAGAGGGCTAAACGGGACTGATTCCAGTGTCTGGCGTGAAGAGGGCCCCACAATCTCAGAGGTCGCTCGGCAGCGCGGAGTAGTGGGGGGACCTGGGGTCACAGTCGCTATAGGGTCTTGCACTGACAGGTACCTGTCCAATGGCGCGGTAGAATCTGCAGCTGCTAGGCGTTCCCGCCAAGAAAACTCCCACAGCTGGGACCACTTCGCTCCTTCCACGTCGCACATAGTGCAGTTACGAGACGAGGAGCAGCCAGAACAGAGAAGACACAGCGTATGCGAGTCCCTCGGCCACTGGAATCCTTTACATCTCCTACAGGTGCGTAACTGTGCACTGCAACACAAAGCAGAGGCCATGAAAGCAACCGTGCATGGCCAGTAACGAAAGGCCCTGTGAACAGGACTCACCACACAGCCCGAAGGCTTAGCCCAGTCTCAACTGAAAAAATTCAACAAATTTCCACGGAATATGCCGATGGCTCTGTAAACAGTCCGTTTACTCATAGGCATAACCTGAGGCCTTACCTCGCCATCTTCTTAGCCACCAGCGAAGCTTGAGACGAAGTATAGCCAAAGAACTAATCCAACCAACGGAGAGGCTGAAGCCGGTGAACCGTTCCAGGTGAAGCTAAGGGCAAGACTGGCGGGAATGCACAGCTCACGTGACCGGATGGACGGAGGGGAGACTACCCGGTCACTTGGATACAACCGAGTCGTGTAGGTACACACAAGGGTGCTTAGGCTGAAACCGGGTAAGCTAAGGGGGTATATTCCACTTAGTAATGCCATTGGTAATGTATTTTGAGGAATCAAAGTTAATTGCCTGCGGAGGTGGCATGGTCAAAATTTGGAGGCACTAATTTTACCTTGTACAGGGACGCCAATCGACCCATTTGTGTTTTTACATTTTTTGAGTTGAAACACCAACAGCCGTTATTCATCCCAAATGGTTGTATCCACAGATAGGGTTCACACAAGAACGTGTTTAAATCAGATCCCGATTTTAGTGGTTAAATCATTGACAATGAAATTTTTAAAATAAATTAAGTCCAAGAGTGATGATCACCTCTTGTTCTGACCGTTTTATTGAAATATGCATAGTTAAAACGTTATCTGCAAAACATAAGAATGTCACATCATGTGCCACCCTGCCCCTGTGGAAAATCAATACAGCCATGACCTAGTCTTCACCTTCCACCCCCACCAAACCACTTGAGTTCTTGGCACGGAGAATCTACAGGCGAACTGCCCAATCATCTCCATGCATCATAGATTGTCATGCTCCTCTCTAAAGTGCAGGGGCTCATAGGAGCTCTACGTTCTACTGGCTGGTTGACTATGATACTCAATTACCTGCGTGTATAAGTTGGAGGGGACTATGTGTTGCCGACCCTGAATCGGACCTAATTGTAAGATTTTCATCCGAAGTGTGCCATTCAGAATCAGGATTGCAACTTGGTTCTTAGACCACAGTTGTAAGAAAGCAGGGCCACTACACACTCGCTTTGTGATGCAAAGTGCGACACATTACTCTTCTGTTCCTGCGGTTTACGCGCTGTCGTGAAACAAAACACGAAGCGATGGCTTAACACCGGTGAGCATCACAAGTCGGATATGTACCATGACATACACTGTACACATGTTGCTCAGACTGAGATCTGTTCTGTAGCTACACAGAAACCAATGCAGATTGTTACCCTGATGCGAAAAGCAATGGAAAAAGAAATCCACGTGTCCACCTAGGGTAACTGAGCATATTGTGCAGCCAGCCAGCGATGCTGACTTGTCGTAGACATAAACCCAGTTTCAATGTAATGATGTAAATCAGGAGGCAGACACATTTTTAACAGCTTGCAGAGGTTCATGTGAATCTATGTCTTTTGCGAAAGGCAGGGTGAGGCATGATTGCTCTGCTGGCTGCTATCATCATACTGGTAGTCTCTATTGCAACAGGCATAGAATCTCAAGAACTGCTGCACTGGCAATAAAACATGAATTTTTCTCTAAAATGTATTTTTTTGGAAAAAATACTTACCGATGACATTTCTACTAGGAAGACATGCCTATCTTACCTAATTTCAGCCTCAGAACTGTTGTGTTCCTATACTACCAGGGAGGCAACTCAAGGGGGCCGTAACCAGGGACCCTGAGTGGTCTCCCGTCCCTGCCCATCCGGTCATGTGCCACGTGGTGTCACGCCAGTCGGAAATGCTTAGCTTCCTGGCAGCAAGTGGGGCAGGTGGGAGGGTCCTCTGAGCAATGTCATTGGTAAGTATATTTTGAAAAATACATTTTAGAGAAAAATTCATTTGTTTTCTCAAAATACATTCCCGATGACATTACTACTAGGAAGAATAGCGAAGAGGAGGAGGGTGCCGTCCACAATATTACCCCCTGTATAAGGGCTTAGCCAGACCCGCCCTTTCTGGAGCAAACTCCTGACAATTTCAGCTAAGATGTGCCTACAGTGCCTCCAGTGCCAGGAGGGAGTGTTGCGCCGCGGCGATGTCCCCCACCAGGGCCAGGTTGTCTTGCTGGCCTGCCAGATCCCCGAGGTAAAAACAGGCCAAGGTTGATTCTGCCTGCCAGCCCACAGCTGCCACGATGTCTCTGACGGCACAGTTGCGGTTGAAGGCGACGCTCGTGGCCATGACTCTAACCTCGTGTGCGCGGATCCTTAGCCTCTTAGCTCCCGCAGGGGAAAGGTCCTGGTAGGCGGACCAGAAGACCCAGCGTAGCCAGGAAGATATCGTCTGGGCCGATATATCAGGTCTGCCTGGGGTCAACGGCAGAAAGAGGCGGGACCGTCCCATCCGGATGGGCTTGGATCAGCATAGGTAGATGCGCAGGATGCCCACCGGATCTTGCTACCTGGTCCCCGGGGAAAGTTCAACCCTTTCAGCGGCCGAATGGTGATCACCTAGGGCGTGGTCAAGGGAGACCTAGTCTTGGCGAGGAAGGAAGGGTTGGTGAGGAGTTGCACGAAGCCATCCGTCCTGAACTGCAGGCAGGCAGGGCGCGCAGAGAGAGCATGCAGCTCGCGTACTCGGGCAGCTGTGGCGAGGGCCAGCAGGAAGCAGGTCTTCCAAGCCACGTCCGCGAACCAGGCCAGGGGGAGCGGTTCAAATCGGTCCAAATTCAGCCACGTAAGCACCCAGGGTAGGTCCCAGCGTGGGATCAGCGAGCGGGGGACTGGCCGCTGGAGGCCCAAGTGGGCCATAAGGTCGGCGAGGTCTTTGCAGGCGTCGGGGTAAGGGCGACCGAGGTGGCGATAAGTGTCAGCTATCATGGCCAGGTAACCCCTGATGGTGATGGGTGCTAAGGCCTGCTCGCCGAAGAGCCAGAGGAAGAACTCTGCGAGCTGAGAGGTAGTCATATTGGTTGGGGAGAGGTGCTGGTCGGCGCATTAGGACCGTAGGACTCGCCACTTTCCCTCGTAGACGCGCCTGGTCGAGGGTCTGCAGGCTGTAGCGATAGCCTCCACCGCTGCACTCGAGAAACCTCTAGCGGTGAAGGTGAAGCTGCTCTGGGCATGTGTGGAACAGCCGCTGACGGGGTTGCTTGAATATCATGTGCGGGGTGGGCAGCAGTGGGGGGGGGGGGGGGGGGGGGGGGAGAAGGGCGTGGAGAGACTCAGCAGGTCGGTGGTCCAAGATCTGGTCCAGGAGAACGGGGCCACCAGTAACACGACCGCGTTGCATCCCCTGAGCTTGAGCAGGACTTGGGGACTAGCACTGTCGGGGGATACATGTAAGCGTTGAGGTTGTCCCAAGAGATGGACAGCGCGTCGACTGCCCAGGTGAGGGGGTCCGGGATAGGGGAGATAAAGAGGGAAAGTTGATGATTCCACCTCGTGGCGAAGAGGTTCATCATGGGAGTATCCCACTGAGCGCAGATCCTCCGAAAGATAGGCTAAGACGTTCAGGTGGCCTGGAATGTGTCGCGCTCAGAGGGAGATGCTGCGGTCTTCGCACCACCAGAGGACCTGGTACAGGAGGATGCAGAGGGAGGAGGAGCATGTCCCGCCCTGCTTCTGGAAGTAGGAGACCACCATGGAGTTGTCCGAGAGGACGATGAGCTCCTGGTGTCAGAGACGATTTCTCAGGCAACGAGGGCTCGCCAAACCGCGTTCAACCAGTTGATGTGCCTGTCTGCGAGGTCCGGTGGCCAGCATCCGGATGCCGTGAGGAACCTCGGTAGTAGGTGTGCACCCCACCCGGCGAGACTTGCATCCATGCAGAGCGACAGCTGGGGGGGGGGGGGGGGAGGAGGGTAAGGCGAGGGGTACTCCCGACGCAAGCCACGCAGGGTCCGCCCAGCGGAGCAGATGAGGTCAGAGCATCGGGATATCTGGCACCGGGGTAGTGAGATCACTGGAGGATGGACGCCAGTGGAGAAGCAGATGCAACTGGAGTGGACGGGAGTACAGCCGGCCGAGTGGAAGGAGATCTGCCGCGGCACTCATCAGGCCTAGGAGCTGGAGGGAGGCCAGCTTCTTTATTCGGGGCTCTGGCAGTTTCACCCGGTTGAGGTCAGTCAAAACCTCCACGCCTAGGAGCACCAACCAGCGGGCGGGCGTGAGGTCCGACTTGCCCGCGTTGACCAGGAAGCCGAGCCAAGTCAAAAACACGAGCAGCGCATCTCTGCCCGTCTCTAGGGTGGTCTCCGACTGATTCCGCAGGAGGTCGTCTAAATAGGTCGAGGTCGGACTGGAGGACGACTGTCTGGCCTTGGCAATAACGGCGTCCATGATGCGCATGAACAACCAAGGGCTGAGATTGAGACCGAATGGCAGGGCCCGAAACTGGTAGACCACGCCGTCGAAGGCGAAGCGCAGGTAACGCCGAGAGGCGGGGTGCATGGGGATGTGTAGATACGCGTCCGACAGGTCCAGACTGACAGCGAAGGCCATGGGCTGCACGGCCGCCCTGAGGGCCCCAGCTGTCTCCATATGGAATGTTGGGGCTGCGATGTACCTGTTCAGCACCGAGAGGTCGATGACAGGGTGCCACTTGCCGCCGGCCTTGGGGACCACGAAGAGGCAGCTGTAGAAGGCTGGGGAGGCGTGCCGCGTGACCTTAGGTAGTAGAGCAGCGACCACGCCGCAAAGAGCATCGGCCTTGAGCTGATCAGGCGGGAATCCGGTCCACAGGGGTGAGCGCCACAGCGGTTCCTCTCTTCTCCTTCCCTCTTCTGTAATCGGCGAGCAGAGGGTCGGACGATCCGCAGGGCGCAGCCTGCGGCTGTGTGGGTCGCCGGAAGCGGGAGGGAGCAGCGCTGCTGGGTCAGAGGTCCTAAACTGCGTCCTTAACCGCCTGCTAGGAGGGGCCAAAGCGGGGGGAGCCGCCAAAGGGGGCGCGACAGAACAGCATCTTCACCTCGGGGGCAGGCTACGACAGGATAGGAGCACAGCATCCCAAAGCTACAGGTCCCCGTGCGACGTGGCGGCCATGGCGATGATGGAGGAGTGATACGCTGCCCAGTAGCTGCCACCGCACGGGCGAGGAGGTCACCTAAGGCGGCGAGATGGACGGGAGCGATGAGTCTTAAACACGATGGACGAACGCTGTGTCACAAGCTCCACGAATGCCGAGCCTGCCAAGGAGTTGCGGATCAGCGATGCCGGCGGATCTGCTGCGGGTAGGGGACAGGAGAAGCCAGGGAATGCCCTGCATACCAATCCTATTGGGCAGCGACGTCGAGGCCTGAGGGCCACCTATGGTCGGAGGAGAAGTCAGCCTCGAGGGAGGCACCCTGCTGCAGCTGCGAGGCCCCGAGGTGTGAGAGTTGGCCGAGCGAGCGAAGGGCGAGGAGGGTCGTGGGCTGCGCCGGCCGTCGCGCTGCACATCACAGTCCCTAGAGGCAGAGGAGCGTGCACTAAGAGCACTAGAGTACCCCGGCGGTCATCCATCCAAGTACTCACCGAGCCCGGCATGCTTAACTTCGGTGACCAATGAGAACTGGAGTATTCAACGTGGTATGGCCACGGCCGCAAGGAGCTCCTAGCGTCATGCGGCTTGCCAGGTCTGCCAGTGGTAGTGGGACGGGAAGACGGAAGAGAGCGGGCCTTCCTTCATTCTCGTCAGATGCATCAAGGCCCAAGGTGTCAGTCACTGCCATGTGGGGTCATTGTGGGCCGGCCTCGATGAGGCGGGCGCACTGCCGGCCGGTCTCCTCCGAGGAGCGGGCAGGCCAGGTCTGAGGGGGAGCAGTGGTCAGAGGCGCAGCCGAAACAGTGGAGGCAGGCCGCAGGGTATCGCACGGCCATCTGAAGTCGCCGCACCGCTGAGGGGGTGCGAACTTGGCAGCACTGCAGTGCAAATCAGAAGTAAAAGGCGAGTGGGCATGGGCTCCCTGTGTCATCCTCTCCCCACGTGGCCCCGCCAAATGCGTCCAGGCGTTCGAGTCGAGTGTCGGAGAATCTATGAGGAGGGCCGGGGGGTGCGTCTGCTGTCGCACTGCGCATCACAGTCCTTCCTGGGAGTGACGTCTGAAGAGTGGGGCCCACGGGGCTCTTGGCGTTGTGTGGCTTGTCAGGTCTGCCAGCGGTCATACGAGGCGGGCGCTCTGCAGGCTAGACTCCCCGTAGGAGTGAGCGGGCCTGTCTTTGTGCGATACGTCAGGGAGCAGTGTGTCGGTCACCTCAATGCGGGGTAAAAGCAGGCGGGCCTCGATGAGGCTGGCGCACTGCCCGCCGGACTCCTCCGAGGAGTGGGCGGGCCAGGTCCGAGGGGGCACGGTGGTAGATGCAGTCCTGGGACCGGAGGTGTAATCACGGGCCCGACGTGTCGTCCTCTCCCCAAGGTTGGAGTGGGTGCGTCTGGTCTCTCTCCTAGCAAGGGGGGGGGGGGGGGGGGTGTGCCATGGCAGACGGACGGTCGCGCCGGTAGAAACTCCAGAGCTGCGACCAAAGTTCCTCCGGCTAGGCGGTGCAGACATCGCAAGAGTGGTTGGAGGCGCAGCCGGAACAGGGGAGGCGGACCGCGTGGGTATTGCTCAGCCATTGGAAGTCGCCGCACTGCAGGCAGATGCGAACTTGGCAGCTGCAACACATATCACTATTGTTACGATTGTGGTTGTGTTGTTCTGTGAGAGCATACATGTGTTAATCGTAGGAAACGATCCGATATTTGAGCTTTCATCGTTACGTATCACGTACCTTTTCAGTGAGATTCTCTTTCGTTCATGCATGATAGCGGATTTTGTTTTGTTATGATACGCTAATTTTAGCCGGGAAGCTTCTAGAAAAGTCGCACGGAGAAGAGCGGTTGATTGTTTTTGCGTAGATTAGCTGAGAATGAACCAGAACATTCGAGCAGGGTCGCGCTGTCTAGTGACCTCTTACATGTGACGTCAAAAGAGTAAGCAACATTTTTGCAACACAGTAGCAAAGCTGCTAGTCATTGTTGTTTACTGTGCGCGTGAAATTAGCAGCCGTTTTATGCATATTATGAAAAGTCGTAAACGGTTTGCCATATTTTTGTGTGATATCATTACACACTGGGATTTGGGGATGAAATGAGCAGTCAAATTTTGTAGACAAGTTTAGTTATTCTAGAAAGTTCATTTTTTTAATTAATATTTATGAGTTTGTTACGTGTTCCGTTCTGATTGGTTGCATTGAGTAAATTCCTTGGATTATTCTAGAAAGTTGTTTTACTATATAAAGTTGGTGCTAGGAAGCACGTGTGTACATCGTCACGCATTGTCAGTTGTAGGGACACACATTTTATCGTAGGTATGTGGCCCGTATAGGGTGTACATTGTGAGAGACGCAGCGTAACGGTGGTGTACGTTGTGTGAGGAACTTTGTGTCGCCAGTGTTGACATTTGAAAAAGAGACATTGTATCAGTGTTGGTGCATTTGGGAATGCATTGTGTGGAGATCGCATTGCTGAATTAAAATATTGTTGGAACTGTTACTCCAGTATTGTCTACATCCTTAAGCCACGTGTGAAGGGTTGCAGCTCAATGAAGTTTATTTAAAAGAACCTAACATGCGTGCGTCTGATGTGTTTATCATACTACGACTACGACTTCATCACGTAACAACTATAAGATGTGAAAGGCGAGCGGGCGTGGGCTCCCCGAGGCCCCGCCAAACGAGTTTGAGCATTCAACACAAGTTGTCATACGAGCAACACAAAAGCAACCCCGGTCGAGGGCATGGACTGAGGTCTTACCTTGCCATGGCTCCGGGGACGGGGGAGAACCTGCCACACAGCCCTCAGAACGCGCCAGGTGGGAAGGTAAAGTCCAAGAAGGCATACCGTAAATCCAAGGAACCACACCCGCAACCACGTAACTCCAAGGTTCAACAGGGAACCACAAGTAATCCAATGAACCCACGTAATCCAAAGAGACACATGTAATCCAAGGGAACACACATAATCCAAAACCGACCGGCCAAGAACCGGTCACACCGTACACAGGCAAAGGTCCTGTAGGCTAGAACACAACCGTTCATGGTAAGCTAAGCAAAAAGACTGGTGTGACACCACGTGGCACGTGACCGGATGGGCAGGGACGGGAGGCCACTCAGGGTCCCTGGTTATGGCCCCCTTGAGTTGCCTCCCTGGTTGTGTAGAACACAACAGGTTCTTAAGCTGAAATTATGTAAGCTAGGCATATCTTCCTAGTAGTAATGTCATCAAGAATGTATTTTGAGAAAACAAAAGACAATGTATGCTTGCTATTGGCTATATTTAAATCTATGAATAAGCAGTGCCATAATACAAGTTTGGGGCTGTCTGTGCACTATGTCGCTGGGCTCACATGACGAGAATGCAAGGATTCGCTGACGGGCTTGTCTTAATCATTCTGAAATCAGACTTTGTGAGCAGAAATTTTTAAACCTTTTTGAAGGGCGTTGGACGAATATTTTAGGCGCAATTTGGGTGGTGGTCGAATATTTGAGGACATGGCATTTTCAGGTGGTGGTTGAATATTTAGGAATTTGTGTTTGTTTGTTGTTGTTGTTGTTTGTTTTTTTTGGTGGGGGGGGGGGGAGGGGGGGGAGGGGGGGGAGAATTCGTGAAAAATGGGCTGTGGTCGAAATATTTGGAGCGGTTGAATATTACAGTAGCCATGTTTAACACAACAACAAAATCTCAATATGCTAAGTACATAATGCAGAGGGGCAGTGGTTTGGCAGTTACTGGCTAGAAAAATATTACCAGCCTATTGGCCAAGATCCCTCCATCTTGAAGAATTTATTATCATCATTGGTAGATAGATACTTTCTACACTGTGAGACAGACGACTTTTCAGCATACTGGTTTCATTATTGTACTTGAGAGAATTATTGAAAATGTCTGCTAGCATTGAACTAGATGGGAAAAGAACAATCCTGCGCTTTCAGTCTCACACAAATACAGATCTGCCTTATCACACGAACCTGCAAATTATGACTATATACGACTTTGGTATCAGTTTCAGCCCACTTAATCAAATTTCAAATACAAAACGATTTTGAATTTCCAAAACTTCAGTAGCTCGCTTGAGCTTGCCCTTAGCCCCACGTGAATATTCTGTGTTTGTGTACAGTGAGTGAGTGAATGGCGTGATTCATGTGAGCGTGCTTGTTGGGTTCAGTTCGCGGCGGCGCTTTGAGCCGATTTTCAATTGGGATAAAGCGCCTATTTAATGCGCTTATTATTATTATATTATACTCACCAACAACAGGCTCATTATCGGTGATGGTAGCGAACCTATTCACCAGGTCTGTGCTGATCCCAGCACCAGAGACATCCCCTGACTGTGACAGTCGTTCTTGTACTTTACGTGGTAGAGGATCTGCATGGACAAAATTCTATGTACAAGCATCTCAAACCTGTTATCCCGTTCAACACTGACAAAAGAACAGGAGTTAGAAGAAGTATGACTTTTCAAGAGTGTTACGATTGTGGTTGTGTTGTTCTGTGAGAGCATGCATGTCTTAATCCTAGGAAACAATCCAATATTTATTTGAGCTATCATGGTTACGTATCACGTAACTTTTCAGTGAGATTCTATTGTTCGCGCAGATAGCGGAATTGGTTTTGTTATGATACGCTAAGTTTAGTCCGGAAGCTTCTAGCAAAGTCGCACCGAGGATAGCGGTAGTAGAGCTGCTCTATTTTTAGCCATAGTTTGTTCTCTATGCGCGTGAATTTAGCAGCCGTTCTTTGCGTGTTACGAAAGGTCGTGAACGGTGTGCCATACTTTTGTGTGACGTCATTACACACTAGGATTTGGGGCTGAAATGAGCAGTCAAATTTTTGTAGACTATTGTAGTTATTCTAGAAAGTTCATTTTTTATTAACATTTATGAGTTTCAGTTAAGTGTTCCGTTCTGATTGGTTGCGTTGTGTGAATTCCTTAGATCATTCTGGAAAGTTGTTTTACTATAAAAGTTGGTGCTAGGAAGCATGTGTGTACATTGTCATGTATTGTCAGTTTAGGGACACACAGTTTATCGTAGGTACGTGGCCGGTATAGGGTGTACATTGTGAGAGACGCAGTGTAACGGTGGTGTACGTTGTATGAGAAACTTTGTGTCGCCATTGTTGACATTTTCAGAGGAGATATTGTATCAGTGTTGGTGCATTTGGGAATGCATTGTGTGGAGATCTCATCGATGAATTACAATATTGTTGGAACTGTTACTCCAGTGTAGCCTACATCCTTAAGCCACATGTGACGGGTTGCAGCTGAATGAAGTTTATTTAAAAGAACCTTACATGCGTGCGCCTGGTGTGGTTATCATACCTCGACTACGACTCCACCACGTAACAGAGTGGTGCTAGAACAGCTTGGCACCTCCAGGCTGTAGGGTATTCTGGAACCACTTTTGAACTATCATGGTTTATTTATCTCCTGATATTTAGCCTGAAGGGTCCAACATTGTGGAAATCAGTGGCTTCAATCATCTGAGATAACAACAATGTTCAGTTTACCACAGACTATGGACAGATATAAAGCTGAGTCCAAAGGAGGAAACAACCGAGCCCTCAGTAGGTCAACAGACCAGGCCATTTTCAAACCTCGAGACTTCAACACGTGCAACCTGACTGACCAACTGCCTCACCTACATCAGTATGTGTCGTGTCCGACACACGTGGACAAGACTCCGTTGCTATGGTAACATCCATGGAGCTTACATGGAAAACTGCAGGCCCCCTCTTGGTCGGTTGGACGACATTGTTCACTTGATTACCAAATAAACAGAAACTTAAGTCAGAGAAACCATGTTCATGCTGCGTCAAAGACTGGAATCGTGAGCTCCCTGAGCAGTTAGAAGTTTACTCACAAACCATATAGGTGAGGCTAGCGCTAGTAGAACTGTACACATACCAAGGGGTATTATTCAGTGCTGGACAGACAAACAGATAGATCCGCTGCCCTCGCCTATCAGGCACCCAATCGCCAGCCCACAGAAAAATACGCAGGCAGGCCCCCTCTTGGTCGGTCGGATGACGTTGTTCACTTGATTACCAAATAAACAGAAACTTAAGTCAGAGAAACCACGTTCATGCTGCGTGAAAGACTGGAATCGTGAGCTCCCTGAGCAGTTAAAAGTTTACTCACAAACCAGATAGGTGAGGCTAGTGCTAGTAGAACTGTACACATACCAAGGGGAATTACTCAGTGCTGGACAGACAAACAGATAGATCCCCTGCCCTCGCCTATCAGGCACCCAATCGCCAGCCCACAGAAAAATATGCAGGCATAGAATAAGGCCATCATCTACATCCCTTATTGAAATAAATAGTTAGGGTAAGAAAACTTAAAGAATTTTGTAGTAAAGCTAAGCAGGCAAAGATCAATTACGAAGACAAAGCAGAGCGTAAACTTTTCTGTGGTGACGCTCGCAGGGTGTGGTGTGGGTTAAACACACTGATGGGTAGATCACAACAACAACAGCAGCTGGCAATAACAGACGACCCATTTGTGTTTGTGAATGACATGTACAAGTTCTATGCTAGATATGACACGTATGATTTTCGTGACCAATGTGACAAATTGTCTCAGCCGTTTGTCCCATCCTGTAACTCGGTCACTCTAGAGGAATGTGTTGTTGTCAGGTGCTTTGCACGTGTTAACCCACATAAAGCACCCGGACCTGATGGCCTACGAGGTCGCATGTTAAAAGTGTGTGCTGATCAGCTGGGTCCGTTTTTCACGTGTCTCTTTCAATGGCTTATCAATATGCACCGTGTGCCTCACATGTGGAAAACTTCTATCATTATTCCTGTGCCTAAAAAAACTGGCGCCAAGCTGATGAATGATTTTCACCCCATAGCCCTTACCTCAGTTGTGGCCAAATGTTTTGAAAGGCTCGTCTGTAATCAACTGATCATATCTGTGTCTGCTAGTTTAGATCCACTACAGTTTGCCTATTGGGCGCATAGAGGGGTCGAAGATGCAACTCGGACTCTTGTGAATTGGATAGCTAGTCATTTAGATCAATCAAGCATTACTGTGTGAGTGAGTACTCTTCATGGATCTGTCTGCTGCTTTCTCCACCATACAGTACCATGTCATGTTAGAGAAACTGACTGATCTTAACGTCTGCGCTGATCTTATTCTGTGGGTCAGAAGTTTTTTGTGTGATCGGCATCAGCGGGTTAGTATGCATGATCGTCTGTCTGACAGATCTCTGATGATCTGGTACTGAACACGGGTGCCCCCCAGGGGTGCGTTCTCTCCACTGTTTTGTTCTCCCTCTACACTAATGATATTAGACGCAGCAATCCTATCCTATCCCTGTTGAAATGTGTATGCAGATGACATGGCACCTGTTGCTTGTCTAAAGGACGAATTCACTCTCTCATGACACTTTTCCCAAATTGATTCTCTCAGTCTCTGTCTCAAATCAAAATACCTTCAGCTAAATATTAGTAAAACAAAAGAAATGGTCTTCAGAAATGGCAGGGGAGGGGACGCACCTAGACCAGCCATCATAGATCAGACAGAAGTCCAGATAGTTGATAACTTCAGATATCTTGGAACTGCCATTGATGAGAACTTGACCTTTGCTGACCATGTTGACTTCGAGTACTAAAAGCGCAACGTTTGTTTTTACTCCAGAAGCTGAAGAGTTTCAATGTTAGTCAGCATGATTGTATTAGTTCTCGTCTACAGAAGTCTTGTTGAAAGCATTTTCTCCTTCAACATTTCTAGCTGGTATGGTAACCTCACAGTAAAACAGAAAACAAAGTTAGGTCACGTTGTCAACATGGCCAGCAAAGTGATCTGTCAGAAACAAAAGCAGCTGTCTGAGGTGTACGAGTCAGTCTTGCTGAAAAAAGCCAACATTTTTGACGACCCCCTCCACATTTGTTTTTAAAAACTTCCGTCAGGGAGGAGGGCAGGCTTAAGGTTCCTTTGGCCGGGAAAAATGTTTATAAGAAATCTTTTATTCCTTCTGCTGTTGCTGTGTTGAATGCTGCTATGAAATGAAATTGTGTGGGTGTCTGTGTGTGCGTGTGTATGTGTGTGCACGAGTGGTAGGGTTGTTTGTAAACCATCAGTATTGTAAGCTTGCTGTGATCGTTCTAAAACTTTTCAGTACAGTGTGTTTGATAATTGATCAACTTGTGTTTTATTTATTGCCAATACTACCTTAGGACTTAATTTTAAAAATGAAAACCTGTGTTTGACACTGGAGACGAACTTATTGCACATATTAGGATGCTGAGTTTAATCCATTTTAGTTTATCTCTTACTAATATACTGTGTGTATATGTGTGTGTGTGTGAGTGTGTAAGAGTTATTAATATTTATAATTTATTATGTGTGATGCTAGAAAGAAAAAAAAATTCCGCTTTTTACTTGTACCCACATTCAGAAAAATTCATTTTTCTCTAAAAGGTATTTTTTCGAAAAATACTTACCGATAACATGACTTTGTGGAAATGTCTACTACTAGCTCAATTTTAGCCTACTTACCCGTTGTGTGCCTACACAACCCGCTAGGCACTCGGGGAACCCCAGAGGGGCCGAGAGTTATCTCCCGCTCCTTCCTTACCGGTTCCTGTCACGAGACCAACCAGTCAGATACTTCGCTCGAAAGCGGCAAGCGGGGCAGGTGGGAGGGCCATCCGAGTCATGTCATTGGTAAGTATTTTTCGAAAAAATACCTTTTAGAGAAAAATGAATTTGTTTCCTCAAAAACATTACCGATGACATGACTTTGTGGAAGAATTGCGATGAGGCGGAGGGTGCCGCATGCCAACTCCCTAGGAGGGAACAGAGCCGTCCTCCCAGTCGCAAACTCCCGACAATTTTAGCGAAGTGCATACCAACGGCGCCGGTGGCGCCGGGAGGGAGTGTTGCGCCGCGGCGATGTCCCCCACCATTGCGAGATTCTCTCGCTGGCCCGCCAGGTCCCTGAGGCAGAAGCGGGCGAAAACAGATTCAGTCTTCCCGTCCACAGTAGCCACGATGTCCGTGACAGCGCAGTTTCTAACAAACGTGGCGCTCGTGGCCATGGCTCGTACCTCGTGTGCGCATATGTGCAGCCTCTTCGCTCCCTGCAGGGAGATATCTTGATAGGCGGAGCATATGACTCAGGGAGCCAGGAAGAGAACGTCTGGGCTGTTATGTCATTCCGCCGGTCTCAGAGGTAGGGAGGGGCGTGCACGCCCTCTGCTGAAGGCTTTAGATCGTCGCAGAGCAGTCAAAAGGTGCGCACGGGATCCTGTATCCTGGTCTCCTGTGACAGGGGTTTGTTTCGTAGCGGCCGTAAGGTGAAACCTGCGGCGCGGTCAGAGGAGACCTGTCTGGCAAGGAAGGCCGGGGCAGTGAGAAGTAGCACGGACCCATCCGCTCAGAACTGTAAGCAGATAGGACGCGCCTAAGCGCGTGTAGCTCGCTCCCCCGTGAGGTGGTAGCCCGGGCCAGCAGGAAGCACGTGTAGCGTGTCACATCTGCGAACGGGCCACTGTAAGGGTTCGAATCGGGCAGAATTCAACCACGTTAGCACCCAGGGTAGGTCCCAGCGGGGGAGGAGCGAGCGGTAGGCCGGGCGCCGGCTGCCGAAGTGTCCCATAAGGTCGGCGAGGTCTGTACAGGCGCCCGGGTCTGGGTGTCCGTGGTGTCAACGTGTAAGCGAACCTGGACAGGTGACCCCTCACCGTGAAGGGGCTAGGTCTAGGTCTCAGCCGAGCCCGATAGAGGTCCGCCAGCTGCGGATATGACAAATCCGTGAGGTTCAGGCTGTGATCGGGGCATAAGGAACACAGGACTCGCCATGTCCCACGTAGACTCGAATGGCCGAAGGTCTGCGGGCCGCAGCGATCGCCTCCACCGCTGTACCCGAGTAGCCTCTAGCACCGAGGGCTTGCCGCACAACCTCCAGTCGTGAAGGATGAGTCGCTCCGGGCAGGGAGGAACAGCGGCTGGCGCGGTGGCTTGAGCATGGTGCGAGGAGTGGGAAGGCGCATGGGGGGGGGGGGGGGGGGGGGGGCCCGTGGCGAGGCTGAGCCGGCCGGTGTTCCAGTGGCGGATCCAGGCGAATGGAGCGACTAACAGGAGGGCCGCCGAGCAGTTGAGGAGGACTTTGGGTACGAGGACCATCGAGGAAAGGCGGAGGCCGCCAGGACGTCCCAGGGAGTGGAGCGCGCATCGACAGCCCAAGCACGGGGATTGGGAATCGGGGGGACGGAGAGGGGAAGCCGAAGGTTCCACCTTGTGGCGAACAAGTCGACTTGGGGAGACTCCTAACGGGCGCGGGTCAACCGATAGATGTCCTGCCGAAGGGTCCAATCCGCATGTAAGAGCTGGCCGTGGCGAGACAGCGAGTCGGTCCAGACGGACAGCTGTCCGGGAATGTGTCGGGCTTGCCAAGAAGGTCCGGTCCTCGCACCAACGCCAGCTCTGGTAGAGAAGCATACCAAGCTCGGGGAGCGTCTGCGACCTTGTATCAGGAAGTAATCCACCAAGGTGTGTTGTCATAGAGGGCGAGCAGCTCCTGGTGTCTGAGGAGGTCATCCCAGCAATGAAGGGCTTGTCAAGGCCTGCATCACTGGCCAGACGATGAGATAGTGCGTTAATCCGAGGGTCGAGGGCCGGAAGTCGAGAGGAACCGAGGCAGGAGATGAGCATCCCACCCAGAGAGGCTCGCGTCGAACCCGGAGAGTACTGGGGCGGAGAAGATGCCCGGGGAACTGCCGAAGCTAGCCAAGCGGCGTCGGTCCACCGACGAAGGCGAGGCGACAGAATCTGGGGCACCGGCGCCATCGTCGATACGTCGCCGGAAGCCGGGCGCCCAAGGAGTAGGAGATGCAGCTGAAACGGCTGGGTGTAGAGACGACCTAGGGAAGGAGTGATATCAGATTTGCCCTCGTTTACTAGGAAGCCCCAAGTGCGTCAGGAGGTGCAGTAGCGCGTTCTTGTCTGTCGCGAGAGAGCTCTCGGACTGGCGGCGAAGGAAGAGGTCGTCTGGGAAGATCGACGTCGGACTGGAGGAGGACTGTCGGGCCTTGGCGACTAAGGAGTCCATCGGCCCGGTGAACCGCCAGGGCCGAGGTTGAGACCGAACGAGAGCGCGGGAAACTGGAGAAGACGCTGTTGATCGCAACCAGCGAACTTCCTGGGGGCCTGGAGCATCGAGACAGCAGGTACGCATTGGAAAGGTCCAAGCCGACTGCGAAGTCTAAGGCTGGACCGCTGCTTTCAGGGCTCTGGCAGTCTCCGTCCGGAAGGAGGGCCGAAATCTGTACAGGCCGAGAGAAGAAACCTGATGCCACTTCCTCCAGGCTTCGGAACGAAGAACCGGCGGCTGTAGAAGGCTGGCGAGTCTGAGAATCGGAAAACCTCCGTGGCAACTTACCTGAGGGAGGAGACATCTCCCGCCGCGCGGAGGCCTCAGCGAAACATGGAGAACATGAGACCTCGAGGGAAAAAGACGGCCAAGACGGGGTCAGGGCACAGTCGGCGGAGGCAGCCAAGCGTAGACCGACGCGAGGTAGGCGGCGCGGTAGGCAACTCCGCTAAGAAGAGCAGATCAACCCGGAGGCGTGATGGAAGGGTGCCAGGAGTCCTCCACCCGACGAACCATGGCTAGGGAGGAAAGCTCCAGGAAACCGGCGCAGGCTAAGGTGTTCCGGATCAGGGACGCTGTCCTACCAGACCACGGGGAAAGGCAACGTCTAAGAAGCGTGGGCCGCCAGCTTGTAACCAGGCAGAGGGTTCCCGTGCAGGAAGAGGGATGGAGAAGCCTGGGAAGGCCGACAACCAGTCCCGACGGGAGGCGACGTCCAGGCCAGCGACGATCGGAGAAGAACACCGGCTCGCGTGGCGTGTCAAGTAGCCGGTGCGCTGAGACAGCATCTCGCAGTTCCTAAGTCCGGACGGCTGGGGAAGCAACTTGACCCTCTAGACCTGACGCTCGCTAACCATGAAGGCGGAACCTTCCTCTCGGGGGGGGGGGGGGGGCAGGCATCAGCTGGCCAAGTCACCGCGATGATCCTGGCAGTTCCATCCAAGGCAAGAGGGACTCCGCACGACACGACGAAGAGCCGAAGGGCAGCATTCCCGAAGACCGCGGGCGAAGGGAACGACCAACCTCATCCAGAAGGGCTGAGACGGAGTCCTCTGGCAGCAAGCTAAGAGCCTCTACGTCCAGGGGCGGTGAAGGGGCGATCGGGACACCGAAGTCGTAGGCCGACGCGTGGGCAGGGAACCGTCCTGAGTAACGCGGAACGCCCGGAGATTAGCAGGGAGCGACGAGGCGGCCGCGAACGACGAAGCGAACGCCAGGAAGAGCGAGGAAGAGTCCTGTCCGAAGCGGAGAACGACGTCTGGACCGTGGATTGCGAACAACCGAAGAGGAGCGCCGCCGAAGGAGGGGGGCCGAAGACGGCGGCGGCGCGGCGGACGCGTCGAACGGAGCGGGGGCGGGCGCAAAGCGCACGCGAAGCGGAGGGGTAGGTGGCGCGGAGGCGATCCCGGAGGGAGGAACAATCCTTCCGAAGGCGCTCAAGCGGCGAGCACTAGTGTCCTGAACTGAAAGTGGAACGGCAGGAGTCGGGGGCGCGACTGAGTCGCGCAAGCTAGGGCTGACGTCTCTCCTGGCCAGACTCAGTGAGTAGGGCGCTACGCCGGCGTTCAGATCCTCCGGAAGGATCAGCGGGCTTAACGGGGAGAGATGGGTGAGGAAGGCCAGTCACGTGGGACGGCACATGGCGGACTGCTGCAGGCCGGGCTCAGTGAGGTGGGCGCTCTGCCGGCAAACAGACCCTCCAGAAGGGTCAGCGGGCGTGGCAGCAGTGGCAGTCCTCTGATCAGCCAGCAAGTGAACTGAAAGTGGAACGGTGGGAGTCAGGGCGCGACTGTGTCGCGCAAGCTAAAGCTGACGCCTCTCTTGGCCAGACTCCGAGAGCAGGGCGCTATGCCGGCGTTCAGATCCTCCGGAAGGATCAGCGGGCTTGTGGTGAGAGACGGGTGAGGAAGGTCAGTCAACGTGGGACGGCTCAGGGCAGACTGCTGCAGGCCGGGCTCAGTGAGGTGGGCGCTCTGCCGGCAAACAGACCCTCCGGAAGGGTCAGCAGGCGTGGCAGCAGTGGCGGTCCTCTGGTCAGCCAGCAATACCGAGTCCCAACGGGAATCCTTTCCGTGAGGCCAGGGTGGGAATGGGCGGTCAGCACCGTAAGGGCTGCAGAAGAATCAACAGGAGCCGGAAGTGAGGAAGCAGGCAGGGGCCGCTCTCGTCGGTACAGGCTCCAGAGGTCCGACCAAACACCTCCGGCCAGGTCGCACAGACATCACAAAGGTGGTCCGGGTAGCAGCCCGCACAAGGTAGGCAGACCGCATGGTCATCCGACGGCACTGGAAGTTTCCCCATAGGGAGCACATAAGCATTTGGGTTCTGTAACAGACAAAGGGCATTGCAAGGTCGCAAACACAGGCAAGAGGGCGCCGAGCCCTCATTTTGTGATATAATTCTGTTTCCATCTCACCAGCCCTACCGGGCATTCTCTTTTCAATTAGTGGGAATGGGATTTTTATCATGTGCACTTGATGATTATGCGTGCTGTGCACATGAAGGCGAGACAGGCAAACGTAAGCCGAGTCTGTAGTAAATTTGACTAGATGGGATGAGGAAAAGTCCCTATCCCATTCCTGCCCACCAGGGGATACGAACCCAGGATCTTACGACTGCCAGCGCAGTGTCTTATCCACTAAGCTACCTCCCCCTGTCCACCAAGGTACCCCAGGCGCCGTGACCACCGGCGCGTGAAACAGTGGTTATACTCTCCAAGGGCTAAAGGGCCTTTAAGCTGGACGAATGGAACGTGGGTGCCGCCAGGCCCTACGAAAACCAGCGTCTGAAAGGCAAAGTCTACTCGTAAGCTAACGAGGCATAACCAGGAGAGAGAAGGCGACGTCCCGCTAGGAGAGTCACAAGAAGGCTGTGCAAGGCACGGAAACTATCTCAATAGTTGGTGCCCTTATGTCGTAACCACAACGAAAGACGAGTCCCACGGCAGCCGGCTCTCGACCCGAGGGCCGGCTGTGGGTAGCTACCGTCACCTTACCTCCAAGCCGAAGCGGGAACGGGGGGAAGGGTAGCCAAACAGCAGTCACAGCACAGAGGAGAGCCGAGGAAACCCGGAATGGCGCAAAGGAAGAAGCAGGCAGCGCTAGAAGGCGGCAGGCACGGAAGAGAAGTCGGAACGAGCGTAGGCAAGACGAAGACCGGTCGAGGCACAGCGGAGCAAAGCCCGACACGTCTTCTCGGCACGAGCGAAGTAGCAAGACTGGTTGGTCTCGTGACAGGAACTGGTAAGGAAGGAGCGGGAGATAACTCTCGGCCCCTCTGGGGTTCCCCGAGTGCCTAGCGGGTTGTGTAGGCACACAATGGGTAAGTAGGCTAAAATTGAGCTAGTAGTAGACATTTCCACAAAGTCATGTCATCGGTAATGTTTTTGAGGAAACAAACGTTGATTTAGTGAAAAAACACAGCAATGATTGTATTTTCTCACACGTCTTAAAATGTTTGGTGTCAGCAGACAAATTTTGACCATGTTTACCGGGCAGTTATTGAAAGTATTTGACCGCTTTCCCTGACAGTGTGGTTTGGCAGTACTACACAGAAAGAGCGATCCAAATTAAACGGAGTAGTAAAAACTGCGTCGAAACTCATAGATATTGATTTGCCCTCTTTGGAGTCCCTCTTCCGCGAAAGAAGGCTAAAAATTCATTTTTCTCTAAAAGGGATTTTTTCAAAAAATACTTACCGATGACATGACTGTCTGGAAGTGTCTACTTCTTATTCATTCTAGCCTAAGAACCCGTTGTGTAAACACACAACCCGGGAGGCACTCGGGGAACCCCCAGCGGGGCCGAGAGTTGTCTCCCGCTCTTACCCATCCGGTTCCGAGTCGTGGTGTCCCAATCAGTCATGCTACTTAGGTCACCAGCGGCAAGCGGGGCAGGTGGGAGGGTCCTCCGAGTCATGTCATCGGTAAGTATTTTTCGAAAAAAATCCCTTTTAGAGAAAAATGAATTTATTTCTTCAAAAACATTACCGATGACATGACTGTCTGGAAGAATACCGAACAAGAGAAGGGTGCCGCGCCCAAAAACCCCGACACCCCTAGGGCCTAGGGCTCCTCCTCCCGGACGCCATTCTTCACTCCCTAAGCTAGGTGCATACCTACGGGAGGGAGTGTTGCGCTGCAGTAATGTCCCCCATCAGAGCGAGGTTCTCTCTTTGGCCCGCCAGATCCCGAAGATAGAAGCGGGCGAAGGTTGATTCCGCCTGCCAGGCCACAGCTGCCACGATGTCCTTGACTGAGCAATTCCAGTCGAAAGCGACGCTCGTGGCCATGGCTCCTATCTCGTGTGCCCTTATCTTTAGCCTCTTCGCTCCCTGGGGAGATAGGTCTGAGTAGGCTGAGCGAATGACCCAGCGCAGCCAGGAAGAGATCGTCTGGGCTGTGATGTCAAGTCTGCCGCGTTTTAAAGGCAGGAAGAGGCGAGAGCGTCCTTTGCGATGGGCTTTGGTTCGACGCAGGTACACACGTAGGGCTCGAACAGGATCTTGGCGCCTAGTCTCCTGGGGAAAGTCTGTCCCGCGAAGCGGCCGTAAGGTGATCACCTGTGGTGCTGTCAAAGGAGATCTAGTTTTGGCAATAAAGGCAGGGTCTGTGACCAGCTGTACTGAACGATCCGCTCTGAACTGCAGGCATTCAGGACGCGCTGAGAGCGCGTGAAGATCGCTAACTCTTGCCGCGGTGGCGAGCGCCAGTAGGAAGCAAGTTTTACGAGTCACATCCGCCAGGATGGCGAGGGGCAGAGGCTCGAAACGAGGGGTGTTCAACCAAGTAAGTACCCAAGCAAGGTCCCAGCGCGGAAGGAGCGAACGTGAAACAGGACGCTGCAAGCCGAAGTGTGCCATAAGGTCGGCGAGGTCCTTATTGGAGCCGGGGTCTGCGTGGCCAAGGTGACGGTAGGTGTCCGAAATCATGGACAGGTAGCCCCTGATGGTAATCGGCGCTAGTCCCTGGTCTCTGAAGAGTCAGAAGAAGAAGTCAGCGAGCTGGGGGGGGGGGGGGGAGGGGGGGGGGGGGGTGTGACATGTCGGTGGGGGAGAGATGGTGGTCGTCACACCAGGCGCAGAAAACCCGCCACTTTCCCTCATAGACTCGACGGGTCGAGGGTTTGCGCGCTGTAGCGATAGCTTCCACTGCTGCACCCGAGAAACCTCTAGAGGTGAGGGCCTGCCGCAAAACCTCCAGGCGTGTAGGAGTAGGCGCTCCGGGCATGGGTGGAAAAGCGCTTGGCGCGGTTGCTTGAGCCTTGTGCGGGGCGTGGGGAGTCGCAGTGGGGGGTGAGTGGCGAGACTGAGAAGGTCGGTGGTCCAGGATCGGGTCCAAGCGAACGGGGTGACTAGGAGAACGACCGCGTTGCAGCCTCTCAGCTTGAAGAGGACTTTGGGAACCCGGACCGTAGGGGGGTACGCGTAGGCGACGAGTCCCTCCCAGGGAATGGAAAGGGCGTTGACCGCCCAGGCCATAGGATCCGGGATCGGGGAGACGAAGAGGGGAAGCTGGTGATTCCACCTCGTGGCAAATAAGTCGATCATCGGAGTCTCCCAGTGGGCACAGATCATCCGGAAGATATCCTGGCGTAAGGTCCACTCGGTGTGTAGCAACTGGCCGCGCCGCGAGAGAGAGTCCGCCAAAACATTCAGCCGGCCGGGAATGTGTCGTGCACTGAGGGACAGGTTGCGGTCCTCGCACCAGCGCATCAAACGGTAGAGGAGCATGCAGAGGTCTGGTGAATGCGTGCCGCCCTGCTTCTGGATGTAAGTCACGACCGTCACATTGTCCGAGAGGACTAGTAGTTGCTGGCCGCAGAGAAGTGTCTCCCACACCATGAGGGCTTGCCATACCGCTTTCAGTTCCTACCAGTTGCTGTGCTTGTCCGCCAACTCCGTGGGCCAGAGACTGGACGTCGTGAGGAACTGTGGAAGTAGGTGGGCTCCCCAGCCGGAACAGCTTGCATCGACATACAGGGAGAGGTGTGGGGGCGGTGAGGACAGGGGAACTCCTGAGGCCAGCCACGTAGTGTCGGTCCAGAGTAGGAGATGGGGGTGAATCAGCGGTGACACCGGGACCAGGGCAGCGAGATCGCCTGAAGAGGGGCGCCATAACATAAGCAGATGCAGCTGCAGCGGCCGGGCGTAGAGACGACCGAGGGGGATCAAATCCGCCGCTGCGTTGATCAACCCAAGGAGCTGAAGCCAGACTCTGGCAGTCACTGCATCTTGCTGGGCTAACTGTAACGCAAGGGAGGACAGCTTCAGGATCCGCGGTTCCGTCAGTTGGACTCTGTTGAGGTCGGTGGCGAATGCCGAGGTGAATGAAGCGACGGGAGGGAGTGAGATCCGACTTGCTTGAGTTGATCAAAAATCCCAGAGCCGCTAACAGCCGCATCAAGGCATTCCTGTCGGTCACCAAGGAGGACTCCACTTGATTCCTCAGCAGTAGGTCGTCGAGGTAGTTGGATGTCGGACTGGAGGACGACTGACGTGCCTTGGCCACTACCGCATCCAAGAAACGGGTGAAGACCCATGGGCTGAGGTTGAGACCGAAAGGGAGCGCCCGAAACTGGTAGACGCGACCGTCGTAGGCGAAGCGGAGATACCTCCTGGAGGCTGGGTGAATCGGAACATGGAGGTAGGCGTCGGACAGATCCAAGCTTACTGCGAAATCCATCGGTTGCACTACAGCACGGAGAGACCGAGTTGTCTCCATCCGAAAAGACGGGGCCACGATGAAAGCGTTCAACGCCGAGAGGTCAATCACTGGGCGCCACTTGCCGCCTGGCTTTGGAATGACAAAGAGACTGCTGTAGAAGGCGGGGGAGTCCAAGTGACGAACAATCTCTGTGGCGTCTTTTAACAAGAGAGAGGCGACTTCTTCCCGCAGGGCGCAGGCCTTGAGATCGTCCGCCGGTATCTCGGTCCACACGGGGGAGGAACGCAGAGGAGGCGGGGAGCGGAAGGAGATCCGAAGGCCCTCCGAAACAGTGTCCACAATCCAAGGGTCGTCTCGAAACAGCAGGTGCCACTCCTTGCTGTAAAGTGCAAGCCTCCCGCCGACCAGAGACCCGGGGACGGCCGACAGAGGCGGGGCCGAAGGAGCATCAGGGGGCCCGCCCGCACCCAGGGCGTCGGGCGGGACGGGGCCAAGCGGGGGTGGGGCGCTAACAGGGCCGGGGCGACCGAAGGCTGGGCGACGACGAGGGGCCCGCGAGAGGAAGGCGGGGGCCGAGGTGAAGGGTCTGGAGGTCCGCAAGGCGTGACCCCTAGCCGAGCGGGTTGCCGGAAAGCGCTGCTGTACTCTCCTACGGGGTCAGCGATCCGCACTGAAATCCTTGACAGACTGCCAAGTGTCTCCAAAGAGGAGCGGTCCTCCGAAAGGGGCATGACGCAGCTGAACTTTTAGGTCTGGGGGCATTCCGGTGCAGGCGTTCAAAACCGCATCCCGACGTAAGAGGTCACAGTTCATGGCGGCCGCCATAGCGTTGACGGAAGAGTGATACGCCGCACGGTTACCAGCTTCCGCCATGGCGAGTAGATCTCCTAGGAGGGGTGACAAGGAAGGGCGCCAAGAGTCCTCGATGCGCCGGATGAACGCCTGAGTAAGTACTTACTTACTTACGCCGTCACCCCTACCCGGGTATAGGCCGTCGACGAGAGACCTCCAGCGACTCCTGTCCTGTGCTTCTCCTTCTATTTTACTCCAGGTGGTTCCCAGTCTCTTGATATCTGCTTGGAGGTCTCGACGCCAGGAGTTTCTCGGCCTACCTCTTTTCCTCTTTCCCTGGGGGTTCCATGACAATGCCTGCCTAGTGATACTGGAAGCTGGCTTTCTCAGACTGTGACCAATCCATCCCCATCTTCTTCACCCAATTTCATTCTCTGCTGTTATCTGCTCTGTTCTCTCCCAGAGTCTGACGTTGCTGATACCTAGCAGGGAAAGGTTGTACTTTTGCATTTCCGCTGCTATCTGGACAGCCTCGCCGCTCTGGTACATGGTCTTGACATTCCATGTGCCCATGGTTGTGTCCCTGGATAGAGAGAGGCGGCTCGGTCCTGTGGCTTCCGAAGACTTCCGGCTTTCACCACAGGACGTCATAAATCTTCTGGTAGAAGAACCTTCCTCCTCCAGGAAAGGAATTACCGTTTGTCTTTTCGTCGGCGTTTTTGTAGCTATTTCCTTTTTTGCAGGGTGGGGAAGCTGCCCCCACGCCCAACCCCCTTACTAGGAGGACCAGGGGTTTTCTGTCGGGGTCACCTTCCCTTAGACCATGTTGGTTCACGGCACCTTATTTCATTCGGTGCACCCCTCTTGCGAGGGACCCCCTATCCACCACCCAGGGGACGCACCTCAACGCCATATGGTCCCAGCGTGAGGGCCTGAGTAAGTAGCTCGAGGAATCCCGCGCAGGCTAGAGTGTTCCTCACAAGAGAGGCCGTCCTGTCCAATCCCCGAGGGAAGGAGCGCTTGAGTAGGGAAGCGCCCCCAGCTTACAAAATGGCGGCACGGCTGTGCAGAACCACACTTTTAGTTAGGAGAGGACCGGGGGCCACTGAGTGCAAGATAAGCCATCTGTGGCACGGCCAGGCGTAGGGGCAATTAGTCATTAGCGCGCGCCTCTTCAGGCAGAGTGACAGAGCCGTTCATGGTCCTAGAAAGGAGTGCTCTTCCAATACCCTACACTATGTCTACGTGCCGACAGCAGCATACCGGCGCACTGCAGCGGAAACGCTGGCCAGTGTTAGTAACTGAACATTCATCACAAAATGCGTTTTTGTCTCAAGAATGTCATTATAACATGAGTGTAAATTTGTAGCTGATAAAATTTGCTTTCTTTTTATACTAAACATGCCCATGCTGCTTACTACCAGCACACCTTGAAGAGCAGTTACATTTCATATTTGCAATACAATGAACATGCACTGACAAAATAAAGCGTTAACTTTGAAGCTCAATCTGTTGTGCATGTCCCTTTTCTGTGGGATGAAAAGTTGATGTATCTACGCAGCATTCTAGCCTCTACTGTTATCACTTACTAGATTTCCGGGGCCATTCCTGCTAGAGCAACAATAGCGTCAGAAAGCACTCCACTGCTGAGAAGCCGGTAAGCTGGTAATCCGTTAGGTCCATCAAGATGATCAACACAAACATGCTGATGCCAGCCTTACTTTTGGTTTTACACAATAAATCTTAACCACTAACACAAGTAACAGGTCTTAAGCACACCACACTGGTTCCTTTACATTAACACTAACACAAATAACTTCTCTGAAGCACATCACACTGGGCCTTTATATGAACACGAATACAACTGTAATGGGTCCGAAGCATATCACACTGGTTCCTTAATATTAACAGTTACAGTTAGATACTACTAAACAGTATCACAGAGAATACTGAAGGCTATAAGGAGAGCATCATAGCACCGGGATTACACTATACACACCAGTATTCCATAGAGAATGAATGTTCAGACCTGCATGCACAGTTCTGTGCGAGGCACGGATAACTTATTATTCAGTCACACACAAACACAGTACCTGTCTTTATCCTCGGATTGCACTCTTAAAAAAAGCGTCCCCTGAATAATACCACCAACACAGGAACCAGCAGGAATTTGTGCACAAGTGTGTTAAACGGTTTTATGTAGAAAACTGGTGAAGAGGAGATAGAGAACATTAAACACAGGCATTACACACCACTCGTGAGTAGTCCGTTACATAGAATAGAGAAGGAATTTTTGCTGCGAGCCAGTGACCTAGATAACCTGCTCGCTGGGGAGAGAGGCTACCGCACACCACAGCAGCAGGCTGCGGGCCAAACTAAAGAGTGAGAAATCAGCCTTTCTGTACAGCCATGGCGGGAGGGTCCACTGGAGGCAGCGGGCACAGGAACGCTTGAGAATGGCCGGCGTACCAATCCTGGCGAAAGGCGATGTCGAGACCGGGAGGCCACCTGTGGTCCGAGAGGAAGTCCAAACCCCGTAAGCCTGAGAGAAGATGCGCGGAGAAAACGTCCCGGAGATCCCGAAAGCCAGTGGGCTGCGGAAGAGACTTAAACCTTTTGACGTGCTACCCAGAGTCCACGAAGGCGGAAACCTTCCTCTTGAGTGGCAGGGATGCAGGGCAGTCTTCCGCGGGGAGCGTCAAAGCGATGAACTGCGCGACTCCATCCAAGGCCAAAAGAGTGTCCGTCCGAGAGGAAGAGGTCAGCTTAAGAGACATAGAAGAATCCGATGCCGAAGTAGAAGGGGAGCGGCTGAGACGTCCAAGGAACGCCGAAGAAGAATCGTCGGCGAGCAGACTCAAAGTGTCGACGTCCTCCCGCGGCCTGGGAATCGGGGAGTGAAGCGCACGACGAGGGCTCCGGGAGACGCAATCCACACGGCGGCGATCACAGAGGGAGAAGGGGAGCGACGAGAGGATGAGTGACGCAAACGACGAGGCGAGGATCTACCGCAGGGCGAAGTCCGACCAGAGGGCGGAGAGCGACGGCGGCCAGGTGACCGGGGACGGCGCGGCGAAAAGGAAAAGGGGAAGGCAGGGGCGATGGAGGGGAAGAGGGAGGAGACGAACGGGAACCCGGTCGCGAACGGGAACGAGACGAGTGCGGAGACCTTACCGAGCGCGTAGAGGCAGGAACCCAGGGACGACGCGGCGAAAAATCCTTCCTGCGGTCCTTCACAGGAGAGCAAGAGCGACGAGAAGTGCTAGCGTGGCGGGTAACGAGAGTGTAGGGCAGAGGCATGGGACGCGCGTGCGAAATAGTCTCCAAGCCGGGCTCAGTGAGGCAGGCTAATTGCCGGCAAGGGTGCCCCCAGTGGGGGTCCGCGGGCTTCCTAGGAGACGCGTGGTGATCGGAAGAGGACCTAGGACGGTGCGAAGCACGTCTCCCTGAACTGGGCTCTATGAGGCGAGTTCTTAAGCCAGAAAACATCACCATCTCTTCCACGGTACCCTACATCACCACCAGAGATGAGCACAGCACTGTGAGCAAGAAAGCCCTGACACTGGCCATGCTCGAAGAAAAGTATCCCCAGGAAGCATGGATACGGGCATACACCGATGGATCAGCCACAGATGCAGTTCAGGATGGAGGGGCTTGGGTGTACATTCAGTACCCAAACGGAAAATGGCAGGCAGAGGCAGTACCAACAGGCCTTCACTGCACAAATTACAGAGCTGAGGTGGAAGCCCTGGTCCACGCAGCTAACACCCTTAGTGGCACTGCAGACCCTGATGCCCAGATTGTCTTCCTTACTGATGCCATGTCTGTCCTTGAGGCAGCAACAGCAAGTAAACTGCCACGTCTACAAGAGGCACTGCAAAACATCAAGTGCACCAGACTGGTGCTGCAGTGGATCCCTTCACACTGTGGCATCTACGGCAATGAAGAAGCTGACAGAATGGCAAAAGCGGGCGCAGAGAAAGAACAAGATGAAAATGGAGTCAGCTTCACAGAGATGAAGACCATCATTAAGTCTGTGTACAGACCACCACAACGGCCCATAGACAGTTACCATCAGCTGTCCAGACAAGAGCAGGTGACCATCTTTCGTCTGAGGACCGGGCACAACCGACTCAATTTCCACCTGCACAGACGCTTCCACCTTGTGCCATCTCCCCTGTGCCCTTGTGGAGAAGCAGAGCAGACCACAGAGCACATCCTCCAGGACTGTGGGAACCACCAGCCGCTGAGGGAGGAGATATGGCCGAAGCCCGCCACTCTACAAGAGAAACTGTACGGGCCTGTGGAGGCACTACAGAAGACCACAGATTTCATTTTGAGAGCCAAACTCCAAGTGTGACGGCGTTCGAGAAGAAGAAGAAGAAGGCGAGTTCTTAGTCTATCAACGGGCTTGGTCCGGGCACGCTCCCTCCTGGGAGAGGCCACCTCAATCAAATAACCACTCTGCGCACTAACCTTCGGCGTCCGGCGTGGTGTCCTCTCCGCAGAGTCAAGTCTGTCCCAAGAGTTCGCTGCACAAGGCACCGCGGGTGGAGTCTCTACAGTATCCACCACAGCCAAAGGCATCGGGCGCTGGCGCCTGTAGAAACTCAGAAGCTGCGACCAACGCAGCTCAGGCCAGGAGGAGCAGACGTCACACGAACGGTCCGAGGCACAGCCCGCACATAGGAGACAGACTTTGTGGTTATCAGAGGGCCACTGGAATCTGCCATATTGCGTGCAAGTCATAAGCAGGCCACTGCAACAAGAAAAATGGTGGCACGTGGGCGAAAGTCATAGCACCCTAGCGAAAAACAAGGGGTAGGGTCTAACAATGCTACAAAGAGACCACTACAGCAACAGAGGCATTAACCGCCATAAGCCCCGCGTTGAAGGGGCTAGCTATAGGCCATAAGCGGCGGGAGCGGGCAAGGCGCGGAGTGCGCCGCCAAGCTAAGAGTAAGCCCGCCATAACTTTCAATTTCCTTGCCCACATGACAGGAAAAAACAAAGGACCCCCTCCCAATGTAGCCAAACGAAGAAGTAAGGATGAATTCCACCGCTCGAACTGGTGCCCCACCCGGGAACCGGTCGAGGAAACAACTACCTTACCTCTCTGCCGGAGCGGGGGTGGGGGAGGAAACGTCCATGGCGGCCAGACGACCGGTTGCAGAAAAAACCAGCAACCACTCGCACTGCAGGAGAGAGGGCCTCTGGAAGGAAGCCGACGCCAAGGAAGAGGTAGAAGCTAGCCAAGAGCGAAGGTGAAGACCAGCGCAGAAGCAAGACTGGAAGGCCGGAGACCGGGCGAAGCACGAAGTGCCGAGGCTAGGGCAAACACATCCGAACGTGTTCGCCTAAGAAGCATGACTGTTTGGGACACCACTGACTCGGAACCGGATAGGTAAGAGTGGGAGACAACTCTCGGCCCCTCTGGGGGTTCCCCGAGTGCCTCCCGGGTTGTGTGTTTACACAACGGGTTCTTAGGCTAGAATGAATAAGAAGTAGACACTTCCAGACTTCCAGACAGTCATGTCATCGGTAATGTTTTGGAAGAAATAAAAGGCTAGATCCTTACTCCAAGATGATTCCCACCCAGCCCATGAGTTATTTGAGATGTTGCCATCAGGGTGCCGCTACAGAGCGATCAGAACATGCACGAGTCGTTTTAAAACAGTTTTTACCCAACCGCTGTACAGACTTTTAATGATGCAAACAAACGTCAAACCTGATCCATCCGTCCCACTGTTTACTATCAGTATCATGTATACAGTATTGTCCAGTTATCAGCATAATATTTCATCTGTGATGCAAGTGACATGTTTTATAAATTGTGAGATGTCTTCTGTGATTTGTGTCACTGTGAAATTGTGTTTACTGCCTTTACGTTTAGACCACAATAATTATTAATGTATGTGGGTGTATGTGAATGTGTGTGCATGTGAGTACTTAGTTATATTTTGATGTGTTTTATGTTCTTCTTTTTAAGTTGCGCAGCACCAAGACGATTTCCAAATGTATTTTTACATATGGCAATAAAGTTCTGTCATCATTGTTATTTCTTATTATATTTAAGTCTCTTAGAAACAACAGAGCGCATGGAACCTTAAGACAATTTTCTGTTTTACTTATTTTAAAACAGACAATAAAGTTTTCTTGCATCTTGAAGTTAAAAGTAGATTTATCCCACAAAGATATGGACAAGAATTCACTTACTGCCCCTCTCCCTCTGCTTTATAGCCTGCAAAAAAGAAAGAAAATTATTATAGTGACTGGTTGCTTAAAGAATATGATTACACCTAAAAAGTTCATTTAAACAGAATGTAAATTTGTAAGGAAACTCCTATGCTGTGTTACATGCTGTCCAGTTAAAAAAAAAAAAAAAAAAAAATTAAAAAAATAAAAATTTTAAAAAAGGAGGCACGCCTTAACTCTTATCATTCGGAAAACACCAGTGTGTAAAATAAGTTTGACTAAAATAGTTCAGGGGTAGTGCCAGAATAGCTTGGCACCTCTAGGCACCAAGCTATTCTGGCACCACCTTGAACTAAAGCCATTGGTCTATATCATTATCTGTAAGTACAATAATGTAGCTTGGATATGGCAGTGTACAAATTTGAAGCTTTTAGCCTCAGTATGATATGGGTTAAACTAACAGTAGGGGGGTTTGGGTTGGGGGCTGGTGCATTTGACCTTTATCTTCTTGCCGAGCCTACCTTTCCTCTTTTTTTTTTTTTTTTTTAGCACTTTATTTGACACAGGCCACCAAATAAAACCAAGTAAAATACTGCATTCACCAAGTGCACACTTGATTTAAAAGTTTATCAGCTTGTGTACACTACTCACCCTTTCATGTTTCTTTCCATTTAGGTGGCTTTGCATAGTACTGCTTGACAGGAATAAAGCACAGACCTGCAGAACACCAAGATAAGATGTATGCAACTCACCTTTCCTGAAAAGAATGCTGGTTTGTGATTTTGCACATTATGGTTTCAGCTTGTAAGGTTCAAAATCAAGAACCAGCAACTACTTAACGAAATGGCACCTATTTTACAAAGTGTGCTCGTCTGTGATTTTGGACCTTTTGGCTCAGGCCATAAGACAAATAAACACAGACAGCAACACAAAAGGTGGAATAAAATTTTCAGATTTAAGATTGAAGAATATCATTCCACGCATGAGACATCCAAACAGCACAATAACAGGATTGATTGATTGTACATTGCTTAATGTCCCGACAGCAACAAGACTTCCTCAGGACATGCCTGCACTGCTTGTGAAAAAAAACACTAAACAGAATATTGAATGTATGTCGCCAGCCAGTCCAATACGTTAAATAAACCTACGACATGGGGCCTAAATAAAGATAAGACCATTTAGCAACAAACATCCAATATCAAGAGCTACAGGCAGCGCAGACAGTAGGGAGAGTTTAAAAAAGGAAAATACAGGTGAATGGACCAAAGGTAGACAGAAACACATGCCCCGGAATAGAGGGGAAAACTCACCCTGTTGGGCTGACCAGGGTGACCCTGGGAACAATAACATGAACACACCGATGACGGTAGAACTTCATGTTTGTCTTTTAAAGATTAAACTAAACTATAAATAATCTGAACGTTTATTAGAGTCAAAGAAATTTTCATTCCAATGAAAAATAATATACTTATTTAAATTTTATTTATTTATTTTATTTATTTATTTTATTTTATTTATTTTTTTATTTTTTTATTTTTTTTTTTGGGGGGGGGGGGGGGGGGGGGGGGGAAGAACTGTAGTACAGCAATACAGTACACATAATTCTCACAAACATACACACGGAGTTGAAGGTTTTACCATTTGGCTATTGGCAGCAGTGGTGATTCCTGCAGGAATCATCACAACAAACAGCGCCCCTGACAGCAAAAGACTTAAATGGATGACAGCATCCTCAATTTGTGGCTCAGATGGAGTAATTTTCATCAGCAAGAGGAATATATTCACATTAGCCTCTGCAGTTCCAAGGACTCATTTAAATCTATCACTCTTGCAGATGGAAAGAGCTGGATACAGTAACTACCCTAAATATTCAACCGCTCCAAATATTCAACCATAGCCCATTTTTCACAAATTTTCACCCAAAATAAACCTCCTAAATATTCGACCACCACCTGAAAATGCCATGTCCTCAAATATTCAACCACAACCCAAACTGTGCCAACTATATTCGTCCAACTCCCTTCAAAAAGGTTTAAAAATCTCTGCTTGCAAAGTCACGATTTCAGAATGATTACGGCAAGACAAGCCCGTCAACAAATCTTTGCATTCACACTGCACGAGCACTGCCACACAGTGCACAGACGTTAGCCCCAAACCCGTACTACGGTACCGCTTATTCATAGATTTAAATATAGCCAAGGGCTGGCATACATTGTCATGATTTATTGCCAGTGCAGCAGGTCTTGCCTTTTGCAAGAGAGACTAACGGTATGATGATAGCAGCCAGCAGTGCAATCATGCCACACTTTGCCTTTTACAAAAGACATAGATTCACATGAACCTCTGCAAGCACTTAAAAATGTGTCAGCCTAAGCTGGTGCTATGACATAGGTGACTAAGGTGTCTAGGTAAGCTTGCTTTCTTATTTACAGCGTAATCAATGACTAATTCATTTAGGCTGCTCATGCTGGCTCCAGTGCCCTAAAGTTTTAACCAGGTGACCCTAAAGTTTCAACCAGGCTACTGTTTCAAGCGATTGATATTTTCAAAACTCCTAAATATTCAACCAGCGCTGAAAAATCTGAAAATGTGTGTGTAAAAAGTGGTCAAATATTTAGGGTAATTCCGGTAAGGTACAGTACTTACATCACAGTAGAATTGATTTGACCTTGTCATAGCACGGCTGCTTGAATTACTGGTGGATCCTGAAAAGTACACAGCAGACTGTCAGACATTCATACATACATATTTTTCTCTATGATGCAAAACAAGTTTAAAGAAAATATTTTCATGAAACTGGACAGGCACACCTGTTGATGCTTATTTTGTATCATAAGATTAAGAGTTACAGTAAAATAAATTACATCAAAGCAACTGCACAATTAAACTTATGCTAGATGCTAATTCATGCAGATAACAGCAGAGAATGAAATTGGGTGAAGAAGCTGGGGATGGACTGGTCACAGTCTGAGAAAACCAGTTTCCAGTATTACTAGACAGGCCTTGTCATGAAACCCCCAGGGAAAGAGGAAAAGAGGCAGGCCGAGAAACACCTGGTGTCGAGACCTCCAAGCAGACATCAAGAGACTGGGAACCACCTGGAGTAAAATCGAAGGAGAAGCACAGGACAGGAGTCGCTGGAGGTCTCTAGTCGATGGCCAATACCCTGGGAGGGGTGATAGGCGTAAGTAAGTATGCTAATTCACACAATTTGTAAAGTTTTGCACACTGGCATGAACCGTCTTCAAATACACTGGATCACATATTATGTATCCACAGGTTAGATGCACTGTAAAACATACTGGATGTTTTACCTGACACAAAAACAAATGGTTGTTACTGTATTTTGGCCCACTGTGCATTACCTGTAGCATGTATAGCGCATGTGCTTCTCTGTGATTTTAACCCCTTTAATGCCAGTGGAGACAAAATAATGTTATAATGCAGGGCTAATTTAACACTGAATAATGCCATCAATCCAAGGAACACGGATATGAATAGGGTCAGACAGAGGCAAGAAACCTCATCAGTGAGGGCTCATAAGGTTCTTTGCCTCTTGCTGAGGTGTTCACATTTTACTGGCAGTGAAGGGGTTTAACTACTTAAACCACATGATATAGAATTGTTAGGTCATAAACCACAAACCAGCATATATATATATATATATATATATATATATATATATATATATATATATATATATATATTATATATATATTATATATATATATATATATATATATATATATATATATATATATATATATATATATATATGGTCAAGAGTACGACTGGGTGTCCAAATGGTGTGACAAGCACCCTGCATTTTCAAAAGCAAAATAATTTTAATATTTCATTTAAATCTGATGTACCTTTGCATACATAAACATTGACACTAACTTGACTAAGTAAAATTTTTATGTTATTTGCAGTGTGGTTGTTATTGAACTTTGAAGTTTAAAGTTTGAACATAACATTTACAATTCACAAGCACAAGCTGTAAGCAATTTATTGCATTTGTATGTTTCAAAGTATGTTCCAAATCCAGAATAAATGCTATGTCTATAAATAAAGTGTGTTAGTGGAAAATGCAACCTTTTATGCCATAAAAACTATTTGAACATAACTTTACACCATGATTTCCAAAAGCCACTAATTTTTATTTCTACTTGGTGGAGAACTAATTTTAAAATGTTATGCTAAATGCACAGAAACAAGTCTCTAATTTAATTTAAGTGCAAAAGCCAATTGAAAAAAATAATGTTTACATAGTTCTAAATACTGACAAAGTTGTTCAATACACCTTCACTGCAATGTTACTCTCATTTTTTATCTCATGCAATTAAATACAGCTTCTGTAAGCTAAAAATGACTACACTAGATGACTTTTATCTGCTGTTAACTATTCCAATAGAAAATAAGCCAATTTTTACAAACTGAGCCAAATTTTGGCACAAATTCAATTACATTCACAAGATTGAACATAACTTTACACCTTCACCAAATATATTTTTGGTCTCACAAGGGCAAATCACAAACTCTTGGGGAAAAAATAAGTATGCATACCAATCCCACTAACACGCACAGCCATTATATCAAACTAGTGATGTTTACGTGATTTTCAAAAAGGGCTGTTGCAACTTTTCAAGTGTTTGTACATAACTTTACACCTTCTGACTTGCACACAGGAAAAATCTTAAGATTATTCAAGAAAAGTCTCTAAAGAGGATGCTATCATCATGCCTGCTATCAGCTATAAGCAGTGTGCGTACTTTTCTGGTAAAATTTAATTTGTTACTGTTACTGTTAGTCCATCCTAATTACATAAACAGTAGCAAAAAGACAGAAAACAGGATGTATGAACATAACTTTACACGGTCACATCCACACATTTGCCTTGTAACTTGACAAGTAGAATTATTTAGAAATTTGTTGATTGCCTGTAGTGTACAAAAGAAGAATGCCTTTTGCACTAACATGATTTCATGAAAAAAACATGAAATAGAAAGGTAAAAAATAATGACATGGCGTGTTTGTGTTGAACATAACATGACGACACAGGACCATTTTCTAAAGCACAAAAGTAAAGGTGCAGAGTTATGAAATGCAGATTTGAAAGCTGTTTGTGATGATAAATATTAAGATAGTGCATGCATAAAGGTTAATGCACAAATTTCAATGCACAACGGGAAATGTAATCATCGTTGCATGAACGTAACATGACACGACGTAGAGTTATGTTTATGAGAAATAGCTGTGACATTATCTTGTTTAGCAGTCACTAAAATTTTATAGGTCTTGAAATTCATATTTTCTAGATTTATCTGGTTATCTTGCCTACTTTATTGCAGGACGGCCAAAGAAATTAAATTGGTATTTGTTCGTAACTTTACACAGTTCATGTGATCTACTGATGGTGTAAAGTTATGTACAAACAAAAAACAAAGAAATGTTTATCCTAGAAGGTATCACATGCTTTATTATTATAAAAAAGTAAACAGCATCTTTTCAGCTATTACTATTGGTAGTTTTTTTATATAAAGTGATTCTTGTTATTTTAGGTGATAAATGTTTGAACATAACTTTACATCCCACAAAGTTGTGTCAAGTTATGTTCATGACGAAAACTTGAAAAGAGTTTCAAATGTGTTGTGTACCAGCATGTGCCTAACTATTTTTATGTGTTGGCATCATCTACCATATAATTTGCAACAAATTTACCCTTAGACAAAAATAATGAGCATACTGGTTTGAACATAACATTTACACGCCAGCATGCCAAAAAAAATACAATAAAATTATTTCAACTGAACAAAATTAGGTATTTTGGGGCCTACCAGGTCTTGTCTAAATAAGTATAGTGCTACTATTGCAGAATAAGTGAAAAGAAAATAATACCTATAAAGTTTGCTGGACTGCTTGAACATAACAATTTACACCCAAAATTTGGACGCATACTGTAAACTTCATAAAGGGTTTCTTTCATCTATCACCCATGCATCTTCTTCAAAACCTCAAAGTGATATAAATGACTACACCAGTTGTCTTCAGCAAAAACAATAGATTAGTAGAGATTAATGAGTGCCTAAACTGTTTGAACATAACTGAAACTCAACATTTACACCATTCTGAGTATAAATCTTCAAAACTGGATCATTTGATTTTCCATGTAAGAACCACAAACCTTTCATTATAAAAACAAAGTACATACTCTACTCTACAAAATAGACATAAGTTTTAATAATTTACCATTTGTCAAAATGTGTTATAGTAGTATGATTTTTGCTGACAAAATTTACAACACGTGTTATGTTCAAGCAAGCTCTTACATTATGGTGAATTATGCAAAAGCAACTCACTCTAGAAAATCACCAACTCAATGGTAATTTAGGCCAACACTGCAAACATCTTGTGACAGTAACAGTGATTTTTCATAGTGCAGCATGCCTTTGAAAATCTGAGTTCCATGGAGCATGTGTAAAATGTGTCACGTTTTGTTCTCAATTTATAATTCGGATTTGGTCAAAAAAACTGTGATAATGTCCCAAATTCTTCTGCGGTCACCCAAAATTCATGTATCACTGGAAACCTTATCCATTTCCCTACAACATGATGTATGCCTTAGTTTGATCTGACCACTTCTGATAATTTTGTAGCAGGTTTTATGAGGGAGGGTGTAGATTTTACCAGTAGACACCCAGTCGTACTCTTGACCATATACTAGATCTACATACCAGTTGCATTACCTGACGCATAACTACTGCTGGTTGTTGCAGCATTTAGGGCAGGTTCTGCATCAGTACGTGGGTCACATACAAATGTGCTGGTCTGTGATTTTTTTTTACTGTATGGCCTTGAGCTGCATGGTCCAAACTCACAAACCAGCAACACATACACACTATAAGTATAACATACCTGATACAGAAGTGCTGCTGGTTGTTGCAACATTTTGGGCTGGCTGCGTATTTGATCCACTGGTTGAAAAGACTGCTGGTGAAGATGATGTGTTCATAGTACCGTAAGAATCCAAACCTTGTGCAGCTGATGAGGTGCCCCCTGAGCCGGTTGTACTGCATGCAAAGCTCTGTGTTGTGCCTAAATTTTGCTGAAAAATTGTACCAGTAGAGCTAGTCTGAACAAACGTGTTATTTGACACACTGGATGCTATTGTGGATGAACTGTTCCTGAGGGCAATCTGTGAAGCCACATTGTTGCTGGCCATGGTATTAAATCCCATTAAATTCACACCTGCCTGAAAAGTCGGAGGGTACGCACCGAGCAGCCCATCTCCCGTGGACAAACTGTTCATTGGACTTTGCTGATAAAAACTGCTGTGTGACATCATCTCTGCCATGTTGCTAGGGTATGTGAAAGTATTCTTGTTCATACTGCTAGCTTTGGCTGGAATTGTTCCAGAAGCTTGCCAATGTTTTGCCTCTCTGCGCTTTGCTTCAGTCCATGTGGGGAGTACACCAGCTTGAGCGGCCATCAACTTCTTTATGTGGGACAAGCCTCGCACATGGAAGGCGTATTGCTGGTAACACATAAAAAAAACTGATAAATTAATACAAGGAAATGAAACATATTTACTTTTCTAAACTCCACTACTAACAAAAAAATCAATTATTCAGCAAGAATGTGTGTCCACTCAAACTCAAAAGACTTGGTTTTGCACATTTTTCCTGAAGACACTACAGCAGGAGATTGGTAGGCCATGAAAGACTGGCTAGAGGCTCTGGAAGGTGCCAAGCTAAAATGGCACTATCCTTGAGCCAGTACCATCGATCCATCTCGCATAAAAGGTGCAGTCTCCAAAGACACCTCCAAAAATTGTGAGTCACTACATTAGGCGTAATTCTGTGATTAGTATTAGTAGTATGAATCAGTTGACAGAGAGTGAGAGACTAAACTGTGCCCTTTCCATGCCCCAGCCTGCCCCTAAAGACTCAAAGAAGTATCGATCAATTTTTATTTACCATACTGAAGAAAATGCACAGATTTTATTACCAAGCCCAAAAAGAAGCTTAGAAACAGAACATTCAAAGTGTGAAATGAAAAACTGAAAATAATACTGCCATGCACTCCTATAGCAAAATTAACATTATTTACGCTATTTTCAACAGAGTGAAGTGATTTAAAGTATGAGAAGGATTTGAACAGAAACGTTGCTATGAAAAAGGAAGTAACTCACAGGTCTGGTTGTGAAAGACACATTGCATAGCTTGCAATGAGTACAATCTTCGTCACTGTATGAAGCAAGTGCTCCTGCCTGCTGCCGACTACCACCAGCTGTGAACAAATTCTGTAGATTCTGCTGTGCTGCTGCAATAGTGAAAAGGACAATGCACAGTGACAATGAAGACGAAGCACCGTGATGATGCCGCATCACCTTATGAGATAGTAATTAACACTTATAGTACAACTTATACCACACTTTTATTTTTCGTTCCACAAAGCAAGTTTGGTTACAAATATTCATTGAAACCTAGCGGTGTGGATTTATTCCACTCAGAAGAAATGCTCGTGCAAAATCAAATCAAACATTTAAAAAATATATATAATATATTTTTTTTATCATCTACCGTAGCTTTTCAACAGCCGGGACAATCTAGACACCTTTAACAGACATGTTGGATCTCATGGAAATCACAAACATTCTACGGACGCTTTTTAAAAGCTAGATAATTAAATTCTTTCAAATAAGTCTACTTAATACTCTTACCACATCCGCTCATGGTTGCTGTCAACCTGACCCATGAAAAACATCGATATTGAAACAATTAAAGAGGTGTGTGGATTCCCCTTTTCGCAAGAGTGCTAACTTGGCGACAGCTTCCGGTTCAGAGGACCACAGTTATCGCCCTTACCAAAGTGAGGCCGAAAGGTCTAGAGCCTCTTGTAAGTTGTATTGATAAACAGACGACAATATCCATTCCAGACGTAATTTTCATATGTCATAGAGTGTGAATTTTGTTGAAGGACAAAATCAGTGAGTGGATTAAATCAATAAGCACGCCTACATTTTTTATATATAACGAGACACTTGCGCATCAACTGTATCGATCAATACTTGTAATAGGACGTTTGCAAACACGAACTGTTTCAGTTTCAGTACAAAGTTAAGTGCATATAAACGTGTGCATGCTGCCACCGGTACTGTTTACAGCCATTAGGTCCGAAATCACAGACCAACCCATGTAAAGAATGCCACGTCGTCTAATTCTGAAGTTTCACATGATAAACTGATAAACAGCAGTGTGACGGTTTTTACAGTAATCTTCACTCTTTCACAAAGTTTCAGCATGTTGAAGTTGGTCACCAATGGAAGGAGAAACAGATTGAACTTAAATAGTCGTTTGTGTGTAATTGTATGATATTGTCAGTGTAGTATAATTGTGTAGGGTGACATATGTAGTCAGTCTCTCAGCAGGACCATGAAAAAAACAAAAACAACACAGAGTAACTTGCATTGTCTAGTTTTTATCTTTTATGCACTCTCCCCATTGTCGCCTAGATAGCCAAGTTAGGCTCCCACGACAAGAAAGATCCAGGTCCAGTCTGGAACAGCTGGCCTTTTTTTAGAATCATCATCATCAAAGTTGAAAATTATTCTTTGGTAAACGAAATAAACTTCAGCAGTTTTCCTGGTTGCCATTTCTAAAATTACATGCCCACAGTTTGTGCAAACTTTTGAGCCATTTACTTGCTTAACAGGAAACCTACAGCTAAAGAATTGCAGCATCAAGCAAGATGATTGTGGCCCCAGTGATGATGCAGTGTCGCTGCTCTCCACTGGGCCTATCTTTGCAACGACGTCTTCTGCTAGTTGTGTTCCAGCGTGGTTGCTGTGCAGTCATTACAGGCAATGCGCCACAGGTGCAGCAGCCCTTGAACTATGTGGCAGGTTGCAGGGTAGACCCAATGTGTGAGATAGGGTCACAAGAATTTGATCTGTCTGCCCCAGCCACAGGTTGGTTCCATAGAATTTAGCTTTTTGATTAGCAGTGTTTGTATAATGACTCCATGAGATGCGTGGTTGGATTTATACTGTGTAGTTTCAGTTCACAAGGAGTAAATTTAAATCAATGTATGAGTGGAGGTGCTGCAGTGCTGATTTGCACTGAACTGCCTAAACTATAGAGAACTTGACCCCTTCAGCTCCAGCATGTGTGCTGGTTTGTGATTTTGGACTTTACAACTCTAGAACATAGGGTCCAAAATCATAGACTAGCATGTACACATAGACATGTATAATGCTTATGTTGTTCTGTTAACTATTACTGCTAGAATCTCAATTCCTGTTTTCTCAATGAAGGTGAAGTGCTGCGAAGGATTCGAAGCTCAGGTCTTCATGATGTAGACACAGCAGTCAAAGAGGCCAAAAAAGCTTTCACCGAGTGGTCTCAGGTACCACCTTTTGAAAGAGGGAAGATCCTTACCCGGGCTGCAGATATTATCCGGGTAGGTGGCTGTATTCTTCAAGCAACCATTGTTACAAAACATGTCATTGTCTTGGCCTTTTTTAATAGATGTACTTTTTGACAACCCATCAATCTGAAGTTGTGCCCAGAAGGACCTCTACACCCCAGTCAAAAAAAAAAAAAACTCATTGGGTTTCACAGATTTCAAGATCTTTCAGAGTTAACTCCTTCACTGCTGAGAAAAAAACACGATCCAGCTGTAAGAGACAGATCCTCATGAGACACCATGACTGCAGCTCCGGGGGCTCATGAGTATGTATGCCTCGGCTCTAGTGAGACCAGTTTGTATCTGTAATATCCCACTTCTGACACCAAATTATGTAATGTCGCACTTCTGACACCAAATTATGTAATGTCGCACTTCTGACACCAAAATTATGTAGTGTCGCCTCACCCCAGCCTTCGACACCAAAATCTGTAGCGTCGCTGACCGTGTGCAATGTTTGTGTGACCGGTGAATGTGTATGTAAATGTTTGCTCGTGTCAGGATGCCAAGTTCACACACACAATCACAGTCACTCGCACTCGATACTAACTACAATAAGACGTGAAACGAAGATCGCATTTCGTATAGACTATATTGCAGTACAGGCTAATAGTGATAAAGCAACAACAAATGCCCCGGCATGAGGCCGTTTGAGAAAAATATATTCTCTGCTGGTCACAATGTCATCAGACGTTACTACAGTAGCGCAGCAAAGTACTATTATCTAAGTTGTGTCTCTAAAAAGAATGACAAAGTCCGAACAAAGGAGAACCTAGTAAAATAACTAAGTCGGAGAGGCCATTAGATAAAAGGAAGCCTCGGCAAAAATAACAAAGTCCAAAGTGCCCTTTATAAAAGAAAGTCTATAAAAGTAACTAAGAGAGGCCTTTGGTAAAAGAAGACCTGTACAAAAATGACTATGTCCAAAGCGCCCCTTGTAAAAGGGAAGCCTTGGAAAAGGACAGAGTCCAAGGCGCCCGTTACAAAAGAAGAGCTCCCAAAAGTAACAGAGTCCAAAACGCCCTTTGTAAAGAGAAGCCTCGGAAAAACGACAGAGTCCGAGCCGCCCTTCAAAAGGATAGCTATCTAAGAAAAATGGCAGAGTCCAAAAGGTCCTTTGATAAAGGGAAGCCTCGGAAAAATGGCAAAGTCCGAGACGCCCGTTATCAAGGAAAACTACCAAAAGATGACAGAGTCCGAAGACTCCAAAAAAATGGCTAAGTCCGATGCGCCCCTTGTAAAGGAAAACTAACTATCTAGAAAAAGTCCTCAAAAGGATAGCTATCTAACAAAAATGGCAGAGTCCAAAAGGTCCTTTGATAAAGGGAAGCCTCGGAAAAACGACAGAGTCCGAGGCGCCCGTTATAAAGGAAGACTCCAAAAATATGGCAGAGTCTGAAACGTCCTGTGATATTGGGAAGCCTCGGAAAAACGACAAAGTCCGAGGCGCCCTTTATAAAGGAAGACTCCAAAAAAATGGCTAAGTCCGAACGAAGCGCCCTTTGTAAAGGGAAACCTCGGAAAAATGGCAAAGTCCGAAGCGCCCGTTACAAAGCAGAGTCGCCAGAAAAAATGGCAAAGTCCCAGGACTCAAAAAAAAAAAAAAAAAAAAAAAAAAAACCCTACAAGAGTCCAGGATTCCCGTTCAAGGGAGGGCTCAGAAAGATGACCAAAATGAGTCCAAAATGCTGGTTTGTAGAGAACTCTGGAAAAACGGCAAAGTCGAAGAAACAGCAATTGTAGAAGCGATTGTGGATAACAACTGCTCAAATCCACCTATCTCCACAGACCAGGTACCACACCGCCATCTAAGCCAAAGGCCGACCGCAGCGGGAGCTGTAGCGGAAAGTCGCTCGCCCGACCAAAATCATTACGTGTTACAAAATGGTGAAGCACTTTTCCATGCGATAGAACATTACTTTCCTAGCTGAATACGCTTTTGTCAGTTCTGAAACTATTACCAACACTTAGAGCACTTCGAACACTATATTGTTGTAAAATCCCCTTGCAAATAAAAAATCATACTTTTATAAGACTACGTAATTAACAACCCAAATCAAATCTCCTGTCAAGGGAAAATACTCCGCAGTAACCAGCTGTCTGCCACCATAGCAGAGCTCTGGAAAGAAGGGAGAAACCGACACTAGGCGACTTGCGGTCACTGAGTACAACATCTGGCCTTTGTTCTTCCGTGTTACACAGCCTCGCCTCTTACTACTGGCGGTAAATACACACTAAATTCCGGCCAGGCTTGCAGGAGACAAAAATAGCTGAACTATGCAGTAAGCCTCAGTGAGCACACTGACTACACAAAAAGAAAAGAAAAAAGTAATACGATAAAAAAAAACGTGTACAAGGCATTTTTACCACATATCCATGTTCCTTGGACAGTTGTGCCTTTTGGTCATTGAATAAACAAAGATTTCAGAAACAAAATATGCATCCAGTGGCAGGCACGGAGTTAACGCTTTCGAGACGTGCTGCATCCGGATTCACTGCTTTATGCCATGAATCTGGATGTGGCACGTCTCGAAAGAGTTAACCAAGCTGGCTGTTGGTAATGCATTTTTTCATGAGGATTCATGCAGGAATCGTCATGAATAAAAGTGCTACCAACAGCCCAAGGGTTCATGCATTGGTTGACAGTGTAATTTCTAGCAGTTTGTAATATTATATTGTATGACTGCGTAATAATTTTATTCATTGTTTTGTGTAACTGGTGATGAATGGACAGTGCTTGAAGTACCTGGTGAATCCCTTGACCCATATACTAAGGCTTACTTTACTTTACTTATGCCTGTCACCCCTACCCGGGTATAGGCCGTCGACGAGAGACCTCCAGCAACTCCTGTCCTGTGCTTCTCCTTCGATTCTACTCCAGGTGGTTCCCAGTCTCTTGATGTCTGCTTGGAGGTCTCGACGCCAGGCCCCCACCCGGGTCTGCCCTGGGGGACTTGGGTGGGGTTAGGTATTTTTTAGTTCCCAGGGTCACCCTGGTCATCCCCACAGGGTGGGGTTTTCTCTCTATTCTGGGGCATGTGTTTCTGTCTACCCGAGGTCCATTCACCTGTATTTGCCTTTTTTAAACTCTCCCTACTGTCTGCACTGCCTGTAGCTCTTGATATTGGATGTGTGTTGCTAAATGGTCTTAGCTTTATTTAGGCCCCATGTGTTAGGTTTATTTAATGTGTTTGACCGGCTGGCGACATACATTCAATGTTCTGTTTAGTTGGTTGTTTTTTTTCACAAGCAGTGCAGGCACGTCCTGAGAAAGCCTTGTTGCTGTCGGGACGTTAAGCAATGTACAATCAATCAATCAATCGACGCCAGGAGTTTCTCGACCTACCTCTTTTCCTCTTTCCCTGGGGGTTCCATGACAAAGCCTGCCTAGTGATACTGGAAGCTGGCTTTCTCAGACTGTGACCGATCCATCCCCATCTTCTTCGCCCAATTTCATTCTCTGCTGTTATCTGCTTTGTTCTCTCCCAGAGTCTGACGTTGCTGATCTTCTCTGGCCAGTGGATTTTCAAAATTCTTCTAAGGCAACTGTTCACGAAGGTCTGTACTCTGTTGACTGTGGTTTTTGTCAATCTCCACGTCTCTGCTCCATATAGGAGAACTACTTTTACATTGGAGTTGAAAATCCGGACTTTGGTGTGTTGTGACAACTCTCTTGAACTCCACACTTTTTTCAACTGGAGAAAGGCTGCTCTGGCTTTACCGATTCGTGCTCTGACATCTGCATCAGTGCCGCCTTTTTTGTCTATGATGCTCCCGAGATAGGTGAAGGACTCCACCTCCTCCAACGGGGTGCCAGCAAGCAAGACTGGTTCTTCCCTGGTTGCGTTCAGCCTCATTGTCTTTGTTTTCTGTTTGTGAATGGTGAGGCCCACTTGGGACGAGATGTCAGCAAGCCTCATGGTCTTGTCCTGCATTTGTTGATGAGTGTGGGACAGTAATGCCAGGTCGTCTGCAAAATCGAGGTCGTCAAGCTGTGTCCACAGTGTCCACTGTATTCCACTTTGTCTGTGCTCTGTGGTCATCTTCATGACCCAGTCTATGGCCAGTAGGAAGAGGAACGGCGACAGCAGACACCCCTGCCTGACACCAGTTCTGACCTGGAGCTCCCTGGTGAACTGCCCTTCGTGGATCACGCGGCATGTCATGCCATCGTAGCTGCTCTTGATCAGGCGGACGAGCTTTGTGGGTACACCGTAGTGTCGTAGGAGTTTCCACAGAGTCTCTTGGTCCACACTGTCAAATGCTTTCTCATAATCCACAAATTTGACGTACAGCGGGGAGCTCCACTCCAGAGACTGTTCCACGATGATGCGGAGAGTGGCGATCTGGTCTGTACATGATCGGTTCTTCCTGAATCCTGCTTGCTGGTCTCTCAGCTGGGGGTCAACGGAGCTCTTCATTCTCTCCAGGATGATCCTGTTGAAGACCTTTCCTGGTGCCGACAGCAAGGTGATTCCTCTGTAGTTGGAACACTTGCTGAGGTCGCCTTTCTTGGGAAGCTTGATTAGGTACCCCTCCTTCCAGTCAGCCGCCATCACCTCCTCTTCCCAGATCTTTCCAAACAGTGGGTACAGCATCTCCACTGTTGTCTCTAGGTCTGCTTTCAGAGACTCCGCTGGGATGCCATCTGGCCCTGCTGCTTTGCCGTTCTTCAAAAATGCCACTGCTCTTCTGATCTCTTCCCGGCTGGGTCTGTCACAGCTGATGGGTAGGTCGGTCTCTGCCGGCCGGCTGGGTGGGCTAGGTCTGTTCAGTAACTCTTCAAAATACTCGGCCCATCTGTCAAGTTGGTCTGCTCTGTCTGCAATAGGCTTGCCTTCTTTGTCTTTTACTGGTCTTTCTGTATGGCCATACTTGCCCGACAATCTTCTGGTAATGTCGTAGAGCTGTTTCATGTTGCCGCTGCCTGCTGCCTTTTCTGCCTCTGCTGCCAGGCTGTCTGTGTAGGCCCTCTTGTCTGCCCTGATACTCCTCTTCACCTCGCGGTTGGCTTCCGAGTATTCCTCCTGTGCCCTTCCTTTGGCTGCTCTCGTGCGACTGTTGTTGACAACTGCTTTCTTCTGCTTCCTCACTTCTATCTTCTTCAAGGTCTGTGCCGACAGCCAGTCCTTGTGATGGTGTTTCCTGAACCCTACAGTGTCTTTGCAGGTTGAGTTCAGTGCCTCTCTAACTGCCTTCCACTGCTGCTCTGTGGTGACCGCCTCCTCTTCATTTACTAGCTCCTGTAGCGCTTGAAACCGGTTGGACAGCACCAGTTTGAACTCTTCTCTAACTCCAGTTTCTCTCAGGAGGCCTACATTATAGCGCTGTCTTCTTGTTGTCTCTGTGCGGCTTTTCTTTAGCTTGAGCTTCATTCTTAAGGTAAGCAGATGGTGGTCTGAGGCGACATCTGCTCCCCTCCTCACTCGAACATCTTGAAGGGATCTTCTAAATTTCTTGCTAATGCAGATATGGTCTATTTGGTTCTCTGTTGTATGGTCAGGTGAGACCCAAGTTGCTTTGTGTATTCTTCTGTGTGGGAAGATGCTGCCTCCAAAAGACAAGTCGGTTTAGAGCACAAAAGTCTACAAACCTCTCCCCGTTCTCACTCATCTCCGAGCCTAGTCCCTGTCTCCCCATCACCTCTTCGTATCCGGTGTTGTCCTCCCCTATTATGGCATTAAGATCGCCCATGACGATGGTGATGTCTTGCTCCGCACATTTGTCCACGGCACTCTGGAGTCGGTCGTAGAACTCTTGTTTCTCTTCCTCGTCACTGTCATTAGTGGGCGCATAACACTGGATGACGTTCAGCTTGAGCTTTTTCTTGGTTCTAAAGGCTGCTGTGATAATTCTTGGCCCAAGAGGTTCCCAGCCCATCAGCGCTCTCTGTGCCACTGGTGACAGCATGAATGCTACTCCTTCTGTATGGGGGGCATTCTCCTCTTCATGACCTGAATACAGAATCATCTCCCCACTTAACAGCCTTTTCTGGCCAGACTGCGTCCATCTGGCTTCACTGATACCTAGCAGGGAAAGGTACTTTTGCATTTCCGCTGCTATCTGGGCGGCCTTGCCGCTCTGGTACATGGTCTTGACGTTCCATGTGCCCATGGTTGTGTCCCTGGATAGAGAGAGGCGGCTCGGTCCTGTGGCTTCCGAAGACTTCCGGCTTTCACCACAGGACGTCATAAGTCTTCTGGTAGAAGAACCTTCCTCCTCCAGGAAAGGAATTACTGTTAGTCTTTTCGTCGGCGTTTTTGTAGCTATTTCCTTTTTTGCAGGGTGGGGAAGCTACCCCCACGCCCAACCCCCTTACTAGGAGGACCAGGGGTTTTCTGTCGGGGTCACCTTCCCTTAGACCATGTTGGTTCACGGCACCTTATTTCATTCGGTGCACCCCTCTCACGAGGGACCCCCTATCCACCACCCAGGGGACGAGCCTCAACACCATATGGTCCCAGCGCGAGGATATACTAAGGCTAAAAGCATCAAATTTGTACGCTGCCATATATATGCAAGCTACATTATAGTACTTACATATAAGGATATAGACCAACAGGGCTTCCGTTTTAGTGCATCTATGACGCATTGAAACTCAAAATCACGTACTGAAAATGTAACTAAGGGGTAGTCAGACGCACTAAAATTCAGTGCATCTGCGTCTGAGACGCATCATCCTTGTGCATAACCTAACAGAGGTAGGTGACAGTCATTCTATTTTTAGTGACTCGAAGAGTTGGTTCGTTTAGCCGCTCATGCTTGGTCGCGGCTGTGTTCAGAATCACCCCGACTCCGGGGTCCGTGCTAGTGTAACTGGACGGGCAAACTGTTATTACAACGTGCGCGCTACATGTTGAACGCGTTACTTGCTGTGACATCACCATTCATACTATTATGGGATACCGCATCGTGCGTTTCACTTTCGATCCTGAACGAAGTGGTAAATGGTGGAGAAAAAGCAAAGAAAGCTGGAATGCCTCGGATTCTTCAATCCGAAACCGATAGTCTGATTGTCACAGTGATAATCGCAGACGCTTAGAAGAAAATTGCACTTTGACACTGCCGTCTCCATGGACTGACAAGCGACAGTACCAGAAATGATACCCCTGGGCCGTGTGGCACCGCCGCGGGGCGATTCGCAGTTTTCAGAGTTCATGGCTGTGTGTATTTCCATGGTTAAAGCACGACGGCACATAGATGACATGCGCAATGTGCATGGAGGCAAACTCAAAAAGCAAGTCCAGAAATTTGAACAGAAATAAGTTTGTCAGTTTTTTTAGTAGTGGTCGATCCATCTTCTGGTACACAGGTATTAGGCAAAAGCTCTAAAATTGGAGAAATACATCTTTCGGGTTAAATGGGTTGAAACCAACTTTTAAGTACACTAGTTCTCTCTCACTCGTAGGGATGACTCAACCACTTGTATTATATGTTTCTTTTTATGCTGGGTCCAATTTATTCCCAATTAAGTCTGTTATCCTTTTCAATTATCATTTGGACTACTTAGCTCTGTCTATGTGTGAAGGGGGGTGGGTGGGGTGGGGGGTGTCTGTGAGTCTATGAGTATGTCTGTCTATGTGAATAGTGTTGTCATCGCTTTGCAAGTATTATGTTTACTTATATGTATGTATATTTGTAGTTAGTCTTGTAGTTGTTAGCAACGGCAGGTTTGTAAAATGGCTGTGTCGATGACGATGTCAATGCCTAAACCGTTGTAAAATAAAGTTTCATTGATTCATTGATTCATTGATTCATTGATTCATTGATTCTCTCTCTCTCCCACTGGACAATCTGCGAGCCCAGACCATCAGGCCCGACGTTAACACGCTCCTCGTCGGCAACTCTGTTTTGAAAAGGGTCGATGCCTGGAGGATGTCTGTGGACGGCGCCGTCGTGCAGAACATGTCGGTGTCGGGGCTTAGTATCAGTGAGCTGGCAGAATGGCTGCACAATCAGCGCCAGGCACGACACATCCGCAGAGTTGTGTTTCACGTCGGCATCAACAGCTGCAGGCTGTCCCCAAGCCGGTGTACGGATGCAGCTTATCCGTCTTCTGAGCTCCGTTTTCCCAAATGCCCGCATTCAGGCCTCTGCCATCATGCCCCCGAGAGGTCAGAACCACCCCCTCTTTGCCCCCGCCTCCATCTCCAATTCCCCAACATGCCAGCGACTAGTGCCTACATACCAGCCGGTCACCCTTTCGCTGCGCCTGCCGCATTTACAGCAAAACCGCCGCCCAGAGGGTGGGATCAATCGCCATCAACAGAGACAACTCCTCCCAATCCCCTACAGACAATGCAGCTTATGGCACAGCTGCTGCTGCCGTATCTACCTGCATGTGTTTAATTGTTCACCTCGTCAATACCGGAACGCAGAGACTGACCTCTGCGAAACGAAACTAACTTGACAATCTGAATTCAAAAGCCACAGATCCTCATGCGCCCTTGCAGCAGCACAGGCTCATAAGGATGCCTGCTGACTACAAAATGCAAATGCAAGAGGCATAGATCCCCATGAGCCCGTGCAGCTGCTCTGGCCCATGTGGATAGATACCTCATGCTGACCGCAAATTCTAAATGCAGAGGGCATAGATCCTCATGCGCCCCTGCGTTTGCACGGTCTCTGGAGGATAGATACCTCATGCAGGCCTTGATTATCTGTTCAAATGCAAGAGGCATGGATCCTCGTGAGCCCCTGCACATGCACGGGCTCGTGAGGATAAATACCACCTGCCATCTACAAGCCTCAAATGCAAGTGACATAGATCCTCATGAGCTCCTGCAGTTGCACATGCTCGTAAGGATAGATGCCTCATGCAGGTTACACTCACATCTGTGTTTCTCACGAGTGTAAATTAACATGTTAGTACTGTATAATAAACGTGTGAATGGTGCCGTATCTCTATAGCTTCTGTCGATACACGACTGACTTGCATGGACCTCTGGACTTCTCTCACATATTTTGCGGACTAGGCTGAGTGTCTATAGTAAATGCTGCTTTGGTGTAGCACTTTCACCTACATGTACATTCCACTGAGCACCTCCATGTGGAAGCTTTATTTAACCGTTCTCATCTAAATCGGCGTTTATTAAGCCATACAATAGACATTGCAGGAAATTTGACTGCGGACACTGATGTTTTATTTACAGCGATTCATTTTACTGTGTGTGCCCCGCAGCGTAAGTTCTGTTCCTAAACAGACGTGGAGTATTTTGACATTGCTCCTTCAGGGTAGCAGACATCGATACTTCCCCCTGAACGTTTGATTATCACATATTGTCTTCATACATTGTTGTTTTCTTTGATTGTTTTGTTTTCTCTTTACATTGGCCTTCCATCTTTGATTGACGTTTGCTCAACTACCGCTATTGTAGATGCTATTTTCATTGTGAAACAATATACAGTTGTTGGCGAAATGCTCATGGCCAGAAGCAAACAAAAAGTACACAAATTACGAGTGGGTCATCTCAACATTTTTCATCTTTATAATAAGGTATCTGACCTGTCAGCGTTCCTTAACAGTCCCACACCGTTTGACATTTTCTGCCTTACCGAGTCACGCCTAAATTCAAATATCAGTGATGATGCCGTGAAAATTCCTAATTTTAGTATCATGAGAAGAGATTCCTCCTGCCATGGTCAAACAGGCATTGCTGTATATATACGTTCATCACTCTATTGAACACTTAGTCCGTAGGCGTAAAGACTTAGAAATGGCTGAAGTAGAGTGTGTGTGGATTGAGTTCACCAGAATTACTGCCATGAGCTCTACGCTCATTGACCATGTCTATACAAATAAGCCGCAGGCGGTGATCAATGTAGTGTCTCAGATCTTAGTGTTAGTGACCACTGCCCCGTGATTTGTTGCTGGTCTATAAAACTCCCCAAATTAAAGAAACATCGTCATACCACAACAACCTACAGGTCATTTAAGCATTTCAATCTTGATGAGTTTCTACACGATCTTAGTAACACTTCTTTTGGCGAGGTTCTTCTCACAGATGATCCAGATATTGCGCTCTCTAATTGGCACAGACTATTCCTTCGAGTATTGGACAGATATGCGCTGATTAGAACAAAAAGAGTAAAGAGTGAGATACTTCCCCCTTGGTTGACAAAAGAAATAATGCATGCCATGTTGGTGCGAAATGACCTAAAAAGAGAAAAGAACTTTGATGAATTTAAAAAGCAGTGAAACCGTGTGAGGTTAATGGTGCTCGCCACGAGGAGAGACTTTATCCGCAACACTGTCAAGGACAACAAAGATGTGTCAGCAGTGTGGCGGGTACTGAATTCGATCACCCGAGGCAATAGCAGTAGGTCAATAACCATCCCCAGTAATCTCTCCGCCGACACATTCAACGAACATTTTCTGTCTGTAGCGGATTTAATAACTACTCCTAGTCGTGATACAGATGCAGACACATGCCCCGATTACTTAGTTTCTGCAACAGAAAAACAACTGGCACTCCACCATTTAGTATCCCCATACTTGCTGTGCACGAAGTGGGCAAACTAATTAGCGACCTAGCTAATAAAAAGTCCTCCGGCCATGATGATATCAACCCACAAATATTAAAGTTGTCTGTACCATACATCATTGAGACCCTTTACTTATATTTACAACTCATGTATTACAAAAATGTATACCCTACCAACCTTAAAGTTGCAAAAGTCGTTCCACTGCCAAAATCAAAAGATCGTACTGACCCTAACAATTATAGACCCATTTCTCTGCTGTCAGTATTATCCAAGCCCCTCGAAAGGCATATATATAAACACCTGTCTGACTACTTAGAATCACTAAAGTTGCTCCATTTGTCTCAGTCAGGATTTCGCCCTCGGCACTCGTGTCATATGGCTCTGAGCAGATTAACAGACACATGGCTTTCAAATATGAATAATTCGCAGCTGACAGGTGTAATTTATCTTAACTTTAAAAAAGCTGTCGACTTAGTCAACCATACAATATTGATTTCCAAACTTAAGCATTATTTTCAAAACAACATGGCTGTTTCGTTGTTTACATTATACCTCGAAAACGGGAAACAGGAAGTAATTGCTAATGGAACCTACTCTTCTACTATACATGTTAAACTCGGAGTTGCACAGGGGTCAATTTTAGGTCCTCTTTTATTTTGTATTTACATAAATGACCTACCTCTAAGTCTCACCTATGAAGCAACACACTGTGATATGTTCACCGATGATACCTCAATCCACACAGCTAATAAAGACATAAGTGTAGTTGAAAATGGCCTTCAACAAAGTCTCGATGATATAGCAGCATGGTGTAAAGTCAACGCTATGATTCTGCATCCTACTAAAACAAAATCTATGATTATTGCAACACGCCAAAAGCATCAGTTGAAACCATTAAAACTTAATTTATCACTTGGCAACGAAATCATAGAACAGGTAGCCGAACATCGTCTATTGGGGGTCACAATTGATAATCATCTGAGGTGGCAGATGCATATTGACAATGTCTGTAAAACGGTCTCTAAAAATGTCTTTGTGTTATTGAAATTCAAGTATTATACAGATAGTGAAACCAGAAAATTGTTCATTAATGCACACATCATGTCACATATAATCTACGCATCAACGGTGTGGGATTGTTGCAGTGATGTACACTTAAAAAGACTAAATTCTTTACATAGGAGAATGGCTAAATTAATTCTTCCCGACCGCACTTGACAACTGAGGAAAAACTCAGTAAAGCTGGATTTCTACCCCTTCAAAATCACTTTAAATTTAACAAAGGGGTACTGATGTTTAAAGCATGGAACCGTAGCGCGCCAGAATATCTAACAGAGCTGTTTAACAAATCAGACTCCTGCTATGGGAATATGAGGGGTCCTTATATTGTTCCAAAAGCCTAAATAGATATATTTAAATCTACTTTGTCATTTCGGGTTCCACACTGTGGAACTCACTCCCACATCACGTTAAAGCCACTCCGACATTATCTCGTTAGCTGATACCTGATATCAATCAAATAACAATATCTAGTTATACATAGACACATGAATGTACGTGTATGTTTTGACAATCATGTGTATGTGCGTGTGTGTGTGTGTGTGTGGACGCGCATTTGTGCGTGTGTTTGTGTTTAGTGGACTATAATTATATCTTGTATCACTGTGCTTTGATGTCCCTGTTTTATGTATATTTTGTACTTAGTCGTAGTTGTAGCAACGGCAGTTACGAAAAATGACATAGTCACTGACTGTGTTAATATCTTCACCGTTGTAAAATAAAGAGTCATTGATTCATTGATTCTCTCTCTCTCTGTCTCTCTCTCTCTCTCTTGGCTTATTCTTCCTGGTTCATCCCCTACTGATGAAAGACTGAAGGCCCTTAATATCCTACCACTTAATAAACAATTGGAACTTAATAGATGCTTACTTGTGCACAAAATTCTAAACGATGCCGCCCCTCCCTATCTCCGTGAGCTGTTTTCCCACACGAATAGAGAGAACACGAGGAACAGCTTACTCCATCTCCCAAAACCGAGAATCGACATCTTCAAATCTAGCATATCATTTTCCGGTGCTAAGTCATGGAATAATTTGCCCTCTCATTTAAAATCTATTTCAAAGTTATCTATCTTCATATCTTCAGAGATCGCGTCCATAAATATCTGCTGTCATTATGAATGTTCTATCTTTCTGCTTAGTATGTTGACCTTAGTGTGTGTATATATATATATATATATATATATATATATATATATATATATATATATATATATATATATATATATATATATATATATATATATATATATATATATATATATATACACACACACACACTGTATATTGTTTTAATTTCTTTCTCTTCAATTTTATTGTATTTTTATTCTCTTTTTCTCTGAGGGTGGGGGGGGGGGGGGGGATGGGTCTTTTTACTTATGTTTTATCTTTTGCTGTATCGTCTGATGTATTTTTATATGTGTAGAGTAGCAGGACAGTTTGGAAGATAGGCATTGCTATGCCTAAAACTTTTTATCCTGAAAAAAAAACGTTTCATCCTCATCATCATCATCAGCCACTCTCTCTCTCTCTCTCTCTCTACCCCACCCGGGTCTGCCTTGGGGGACTTGGGTGGGGTTAGGTATTTTTTAGTTCCCAGGGTCACCCTGGTCAGCCCCACAGGGTGGGTTTTTCTCTCTATTCTGGGGCATGTGTTTCTGTCTACCCTTTGTCCATTCACCTGTATTTGCCTTTTTAAAACTCTCCCTACTGTCTGCACTGCCTGTAGCTCTTGATATTGGATGTGTGTTGCTAAATGGTCTTAGCTTTATTTAGGCCCCATGTTGTAGGTTTATTTAACGTATTGGACCGGCTGGCGACATACATTCAATTTTCTGTTTAGTTTTTTTTTTTTCACAAGCAGTGCAGGCACGTCCTGAGAAAGCCTTGTTGCTGTCGGGACGTTAAGCAATGTACAATCAATACAATCAATCTCTCTCTCTCTCTCTCTCTCTCTCTCTCTCTCTCTCTCTCTCTCTCTCTCTCTCTCTCTCTCTCTCTCTCTCTCTCTCTCTCTCTCTCTCTCTCTCTCTCTCTCACACACACACACACACACACACACACACACACACACAGAGTTTAGACATGTCAGACTTTGGTTGTCAATTTGCATTTAGCAGAAAAGGCTATATTCTCTGTTACAAAACATTATCAAATGATCATACAGATAAATACATATATGAGTTTTCCTGTGATAGGGAGAGGGAGACAGGATTTTGCATGATAGCTCAACAGTTAAAAAATCAGTATCATGGAAAGGACACTGTCACAACAAATTTGAAGAGAAGAGAGCGAAATGAGTTAATTTATTTAAAAAAAAAAAAAAACATACAGATGATGCAGTTTTGGGCCCACGTGCGAAGCAAAAGTGAGTATGTTTTGGGCCAGTGGTCGTCCGTCCGTCATGTCATCTGTGGTAAACTTTAATGTTGGCATTTTCTCAGAGACTATTCAAGCCACATTCCTCAAACTTGGCCCAAGGATACTTTGTGGTAAAACCTTTCTAAACATACCAATTTGAGTGACCTCTCACAAAGGTCAAGGTCACAGGGGATCAGGAAAAAGGACAAAAATAGCTATATTTTGACATAATTTATTTTTTCTCAAATACTATTCACAACTTCAAACTTGCTACAGAGATACCTGATGGTAAGACCTATCTATGCATACTAATTTGGATGGCCCCTTAAACGGTCAAGGGTCACAAGAGGCTGGCAAATGTGTGTAAAATGCTGATTTTTTATAAAATTGTAGGTATTCCCAAATTTTTGCAAATTTTTGAACCAAATTTGGTACAAAGATAGCTGATGATAAGACCTTCCTATGCAAAATAATTTAGTCGACTCATCACAAAGGTCAAGAGTCACGGGGGGTTGACGTGTGAAAAATGCTTACATTTTCAGAAAACATGGATTTTGCTGCTGCAGAAGCCAGCCCTTGTCACAAAGGTCACACATATAATGTAAATCGGTCATACACCTGAGCCATAATGGCTTTGCCTTTCTTGTTTTTAAATAAATTTGCGGACCCTCTATTATGCTCAGGTGGGGGTCTGTGTACCCTCTAAAATTTATACCTGGGGGTCTACAGACCCATTAACCTGTTGTGAAAACAGAAGCCCTGGACCAATGGCTTTAGCTCAAGGGTGGTGCCAGAAAAGCGAGGCGCCAAGCTATTCCAGCACTACCCTTGAGCTATTTTAGTCAAACTTATTTCACACACTGGTGTATTCCGAATGATAAGGGTTAAGAACCATTCACCACCTGTTAGTTACTGTTATCCTGGTCAAACTATCTTTGCAATTATTACTTGGTGAAAAGGATGAGGTTGCCACTCTGTAACAAAAATAATAATAGAGGCAGGAGTCATAGATTCTTATTAGCTGTCGCAGGCTGTGGGGGCTCATGAGAATCTATGCCTCTTGCAGCTGGGTTAATCTCCATGTTTCATTTTGTTACCTTAAAATCCGTGGAGGCGATCAGAAATGTTTGTGAGAACAGAGGCACCAATACCATACAAATGGTGCTATTCAAGAGATGTAGATCTTCATGAGCTCCCACAGGTTGCAGGGGTTCATTAGGATCTGTGCCTCTTGCAGATGAGTTTCTTGAAAATCTATGCAGGGGAGATCAGAGGAGTTCGCGAGAACGGAGGTACTGGACACAGGCAAGCCAATTTGGGAAGCACGCTTTGACATATTGGGATGTGCTGACACCATTCAGTACTATGGGGGACTGGCGCCCACACTTGTAGGTAAGTAATTTTTGGTTCATATGCAATAGCAAAAGTGTGTCTATGTACTGAGCCAGTGGTCATCCGTCAGACTGTTGTCTGGTTGATGACCACTTGCAAAGGTCAAGGGAGATCGATAAATGCAGAGAGAGACAAGTGGACAGTTGATGCCCGCCCATTTCGTAATCAATCGATTTATTTGATCCTCTCTGCAATTAGACAAACCCACACCAGCACTTACCACCAACAGCATTATCTGCCTAGCTGTATTAGTTCCATTCCAAAAATAATTTAAGCTATGTTTTTTATCAGCTGTCAACCCGCGATTATTAAGCCAGATCCCCCACCTCACCAAAATGCTGTCATTGACTTCTTTAAACAAAGGCCAGTTAAAATATCAACAGTGACAGCCTTACCTTCTCCAATGCATTCCCCCCCCCACCGGGTCTGCCCTAGGGGACCTTGGTGGGGTTGTCTACTTTTTAGTTCCTGGGCTCACCTTGTCTAACACCCCACCCGGGTCTGCCCTGGGGGACTTGGGTGGGGTTAGGTATTTTTTAGTTCCCAGGGTCACCCTGGTCAGCCCCACAGGGTGGGTTTTTCTCTCTATTCTGGGGCATGTGTTTCTGTCTACCCTTTGTCCATTCACCTGTATTTGCCTTTTTAAAACTCTCCCTACTGTCTGCACTGCCTGTAGCTCTTGATATTGGATGTGTGTTGCTAAATGGTCTTAGCTTTATTTAGGCCCCATGTGTTAGGTTTATTTAACGTATTTGACCGGCTGGCGACATACATTCAATGTTCTGTTTTTTTTTTTTTTTTTTTTTTCACAAGCAGTGCAGGCACGTCCTGAGAAAGCCTTGTTGCTGTCGGGACGTTAAGCAATGTACAATCAATCAATGTACAATCAACCTTGTCTAACCCCTGCAGGGTGGGTTCTACTCTTTTGGGGGTTTGTGTTTCTGTCTTTCTGGTCCATTCATCTGTATTTTTCTTTTGAAATTCTCCCTCCTGTCTGCGTTTCTTGCAGGTTTTTTTTTCATTTAGCGCAGGCACGTCCTGAGAAGGCCTTTGTCGCTTGCGGGACGTAAAGCAATCTATACTCCAATGCATTCCCTCACCGCGCACACACAGCCCGGCTGTTACCTACACATAACACACAAGGCTAGTTAGGCCACCCAACCTCTCGGAATGTCTGTGTCATTGACCTCAGTCGGGTCTTTTAACAGGGTAGGTTTCACCTTCCAAATACAGTTAAACCTGTCTTCGTTTAGACAGGCACACTCAGATATTCAGCACACACGACACGCAACACACGCGACGTACGCAACATATACGGCACATACGCGGCACACGCGACATACGCGACGTGACACATACGCAGCATATACAGCACATACGCGGCACATACGCAGCACACGCAACATACGTGACATACACGGCACATACGTGGCATACACGGCACACGCAAAATACACACACACACACACACACACACACACACCACATACACCCACGAAAAAGATATAGAGAATGTTGGGCCCCTGAGAATCCTATCAAACAATGTCCGAGCCAACACCTAAAAACACATGGTTTATAATTACGAACCCCCTTCACTCAAACAAAACCAATCTAATTCTATTTTGGCGCATAGGCAGCGCGACCCAGACGTTGAAGAATTTGACCTCAGCCTGATAAATATGCAAATTTCTAGTCTCATTAACTTTATGCACAAATTTTACAAACCGTCAGTGTTTCGCAGTGAAGTTCGCAGTGAAGCACTCGAGTGCACATAATTATGCACCACCTGTGCCTGGTGAACTCTACATATGCAAATTGCTTTTTAATAGGGGTAGGTCAACTTGTGACGCAACCACAATAACACATGAAAAAACACCCCTTGACAATAGGCTCGCCCATCAGGCTATTCAAAAGGGGTGTTTTTAAATACCCTTTTCCCGTCCACAGAGGTATGAACAGATTTTGCACTATAGACCTTTCTTTCCAGGGTGCTATGAGCACACACCCCTATTGTGTGATAAAAAATATCCTATTACACTACCGGGCGATCTATGTACCTCTCTGTGCAAAGCTAGGCATAGCTGTCTCAATGACACGCTCCACTGGTTAGGAGCCTAAACGCAACAACATATGATACTTCATACAGGTACACAAGTCAGCCATTGAAATACTGTTAGTCTCAGGCTTAGATAGGAACCACCCAACATCTTACTTTCTTCACCTGAGGACGTAAATAAAAGTTGTTTTTTTTGCAAAAGGCTTAGATTCTCAAGATGTTTTCCAGAGTAAGATCAACAAGAGCCCTTCTTTACAAGATTTCAGACATTTAATTGACTAGCTTTAAATGAATAAAATATCCTACTTGTGTTTGGGTTCTGCTTTGGCCGGGAGGACTGGTCAGGCGAGCCCCCCTTCAACTCTGTTTTCAGGCGTCTATTAAGACATGTAAAAATCTACACATTACAGCTACTGGTAGGTCTTACAATGACTGAGTGGGGTAAACGTAAAAACTTACTGCTCTTATAGCTGAGTGGGAAGTAAACTTGGGAAGTTACTGTTCATGTAACTTTCTAGAATAACATGATTTTACTTGTTAACAAATTTCAAAGTTACCTACAACTTACAATTAACTTTAAAGTTAGTTGCCATAAGTTCTTTAAAGTGACTTAAAATAAGAACTTATTAATTACTTGCCCTAAGTCAACAACTTACTCGGACAGATTTCCCAAGTTACAAGGACAATAAAAAAAAATTTTTTCTCAATAGTACTCTGGTGGTGGAGCTGATGGTGTCAAATGGGCAGGCGTGAAAGGCATGACATCTCTTTGCGAAGAGTATTTCAGAAACAATTTACGATTACCAAAACTGATCATTACTTGCCTAAAAGTCCTTGAACTTTTTTCATTGTTTCTTCCACCCCTATCTTTTTCCCTTCCTCTAAAAAAAATTTCTTTAGTTCTTCAACATTCACAGGTTGACTATTCATCTTATTCTGTATTTCAGACTTCTGTTGTTTGTAATTGGCCAAATCATCCTGCACTCTTTTTAAATTCATGATCATCAATTTTATTATCGTCTCAAGCTTTACTGATAATAAGTTTCATACTGCTCAGCTTAGCTCCTGCAAGCGTACTCAATGCTTCATGCTTCTGCAACTTTGTATGAAATCTTTTGTTAAGGGGTTCCATACCAAAGCATGCCAGGCCTGTGGCAATGCTAACACCTTGAAGACCAATTCCAATTATACTACCAATTCCCATCGCAAACAGGGCTATACCTCCTACAGATAATCCAACTGAAACCACACCCACAGCCATTGATGTGTTATGTACAGAATTGAAAACTGTTTTATATCGTCTTTACACCTGGAGTATTTTGCCTGTTCTCCTTCCAAATATTTTAACGCTTTTGTAATATTCATTAAACGAAATGAGTCCACCTGTAATGTTTTATCGGGTGCAATTGATGCATGCGGATCAGTCGTTACACGTGTCACAGTCTCAAGCGTCGGTAGTTGCGGATAGAAGTTCACCATTTTTTTTATTCACAAATATTTTGTATTATTTAATCAGTGATTACATTTTGCAACTCGTCAAAAGTATACAATTTGCTGGCGTAATAAACGAAACAAGATCTATGTGTTGCAGTTTTATGTAATTTAGAAAAACAAAATTTGTTTTGTCGACCAATATTTTGACAGCTGGAATACTGCTCGAAACCTCTACATCAACATTTTTTCTAATAGCAATAAAAACTTTTGTTGACTCTGCCAATGTGTCATCCCACGTAAGTTTGATTCCCTGCGCGATATCTGTTTCTTTGGCAGAAGTTACAGATCTCATGATAATTTGAAATACTATTGTCGCTTCTCTTGCAATGGTAAAGTTTGCTGATACAAACACAACTTTTGTATCTGATCTGCCTTTTCTATTTGTAAGAAGATACCGTCGTTTTTCTTACTCTCTTGAACTTTTAGTTTATCTCTGCTATTGTTTTCTGAAGTAAAACTTGGAACAAGGCTCACAATCATTGGCCCAGAGTTAACAACTTTCCTAAACACTAAGGCTCCTTCATCATCAGTATATACATAAGGACTAATAAATTCAAACTTTATGTCCCAGTCAATTGTTGGTGGTCCCCCACCGGGTCTGCCCTAGGGGACCTTGGTGGGGTTGTCTACTTTTTAGTTCCTAGGGTCACCTTGTCTAACCCCTGCAAGGTGGGTTCTACTCTTTTGGGGGTTTGTATTTCTGTCTTTCTGGTCCATTCATCTGTATTTTCCTTTTGAAATTCTCCCTCCTGTCTGCGCTTCTTGCAGTTCTTTTCTTCATTTAGCGCAGGCACGTCCTGAGAAGGCCTTTGTCGCTTGCGGGACGTAAAGCAATCTATATACTCAATTGTTGGTGGTGGAACAGGCGCAAGCGGCACAAGCGAAACTACCCACTTATTACCCACATGTATTAAGTTGTAGGGCACATTATTTACAAGAGTAGGCGGAAGCGGAACAGTAACATCACGCAGCTGACCAAGTTTAGGAATCGGTCTCTCTGTTCCGTCCTTCATGTCATCGATTACTTTCCACTTGTACATGCCATAGGAATCAAGTTCAAACCCATACACTTCACCAATCTCACCTTCTTTTTCAAAATCCTGCACGTCAGCCAAATCTTTTAACTCTATTACCGGGCAGGCAACTGGTGTAATTCTTGGCTTTGGACCAAGATCACTCATTTTTTTATTTAGCAAAAATAAAATTTATTTAACTTCCAACACAACATAAAAATCATGCATTTGAACTGGTTTGTCATCATGATTAGTTACATGTAAACACAATGATTCAAAGAAACTGGAGCCTAATTTTTTTTACTGAGAATTAGGAAATCTAACAGCTACATTTTCGCAATAAGGAGCAGTTCCAGTCACACGCATTTCAACAAAGTCGAAGGCTTTCCATTGTGAACATTATCAGTAGTGCTTAGTTCTTTCAAATAAACATTTAGCACTGTGTGTACTGACAAATGAACAGGATATCTGCCAGTTATTCTTGATTTTTTTGGTGATTGTAGACGTCCATCTGATGGTGTCCAATCTTCATCTGGATGTATTATTTTTTTAACCTAAAAATCCAAGTAATAATAAAAGACTAATTGATAAAGAAAACTGACCATTTTTCAGTAATTCAATTGTAACAAGTAAATTAGCTGGATTTAAAGTTGCCTTAATTTTAAATTCATTTTGAAGCCATTCAGCTAAAGTACAAAAGCCATAATACCCAGATCATAAAGTATCACCCTTCTCTAAACCATACTTACAGAATAATTTGTATCATCTGTTACATTAAACCACTTTACTGTGTAGAACATTTCATGGATAGCTACAGCCTTGCTACCATCTCGATTATCGATTCCATTAGTTAACCACACTGGTTTGCTTGTGTCAAGATTTTATAAGGTTATAAACATTTTTATTATCACATAAAAAAAGCATAATGGAATTTAAATCACCAACAATTGCCACTATAAACATGTTTCAATTTAACGTAGATGCGAAGTACAATGTTGCACCAACTTATGATCAGAAAATAATTCAGCTAAATCAGCACGATATAGCTTTTTCCGAAGGAGATTTATTTCAAGTGAAAGTGCCAAATCCGTATGATCATTACCTAAATCCTCCAATAACAGATGATGCAACTGCAAGAAAGTGGTCCTCAAGCCCACTACAGATGTTTCAAAACCAACTTAACTTTGCTATACTATGCTCAACTACTGACTGTGGCGTTTCTTTTACAGACCATTTGAATCACCCAAACAAACTGATTAAGTCTGTTTATCGTTTCCACACGTATTACCAGCTTAGAAGAATACTGTCAGAACTGCATACCCCTCTTCCCACTGAATCCAGTTTTAACCAGTTTAACAACCCCATGGATATGAAAGCGTTTGAACGCATCTGTAATGAAGTTAACATCAGTACAAAGTATGACTTTACACAAAAACTTGATGATCACAATGGCAGGGGTACATTGTATTATGCTATGTGTCACAGAGAATACCCTCAAGATTACTGGCCTCCCTACTCTTCATTCTCATCAAAATCCGAAGTGTGGTTAGGCTCAATAGAACAGAAACAGTCTAATGCCTGGACCACATTTGTCTTAGACAGGAGTGACGGGTTTACTCAAGCAGGAGTTGAACGCATAAATGAATCTATTAGAACGTATGTGTGGTGTATACTAGGAGCACAAGCTCAAACAAAATCAAACATCTTAAACGGGAGTGGCAAATTTGAAGCACAAAAACAGTTTCTTGCAAACCTGGAAGATTCAATTAACTCAGTAGTAGATCTCCCATCAAGCATACAACACTACCAAGACATTCTCAGATATGCCAGATCGAAAGTTGACTTTGTAGTTGGCATCGGGTTATACATGTTACCATCTGACCTTCAACTCCAAATGGGGACAATAACAAATTATAATAATTAAATAATTGTTGCAGGGCGTGATCAGAAATTAGGCCTCAATCAATATGTAAACTTGAGCCCAACAACCACACATCAACAGTCATTAAAACCATTAATATAGCCAGTAAAGCTAGTAACACCAGTCATGCCACTGCCTGTACAGACAGTAACAGGCCCATCCCCGACACCGGCACCAGTACAGCCAGTAACAGTCATCAGTTGACACACATGAGTCAGAGAGAACTGCATTGGTAATAGGCCTTACTGGATTAGGTATATTACTTCTTTACCTGTTTCATTAAATACCCTATGATTAACCCTCCTACTGTCACCAAAAAGACCCACACATGCTCCGCCATAAACCCTACTACCTTTGCTGCTGTACTGATCAGCCAACTGACAACACTTCCTATTATGCCTGGCAGTGCATTCATTGCTTTCACGGCCAATTTTTGAAGCAAGTCTGATATATGAGACAACAATTTTGTTACCCATGCCTGTAAATCTTTTGGGTCAGTTGGAGCTGGAGGTGCTGGTGGAGGAGGGCTTCCACCACCACCCGTTACAGCTAACACAACAGAACTGATAATAAATCCAAGAGCAGTAATTAAACTTGCAATTGTGATACCCTGCTCTCTGAAAAGTGTTTTCAATCTCTCAGCCAAAGTTGTGTCTTCGTGAAGTATTTTCTGTATAGTTTCTCTAATCCTGTTGACCTGTGTTTTCAGTTTTTCTCTTCCAATACTAATCGCTTCTAGCCGCCCTGATCTTTCTATCTGCAAATCATTTAATCTGTGTTGTATTCTTTCTTTTATCTCAATGTCATCATTTTCATCATCAGCTTTACCTAGTTTTTCTCTTTCTACGTGTTTATCAAGCTCACCTAGTTTGGCTAAATTATTTACAAGCTCACCTCTGATTGACTGCAGTGATTTATCCAACCCTGCTAACTCCGGTTAAAGGAGAGTCACCCATTATATTTATAGCCTCATTTATTTGTCCCTCTGTAAATGAGGTTTCGTGTAATACCTTGTTTGCTATTTCTGGCAGTCGTTTTACTTCAGTCATTTCAATTTCTTGTCCCGTTGGCAACCTTGTTTGCACGTCGTGAAGAGCACTAGCAAGATGAGGTGGCAACTTTTTTTTTTTTCTTCAATACCAAGTTGACGCAAGGCGTCAACACCACCTTCACCTTTATTTGTACTTAAAGCTCTAAACTTACCAGGGTCTCTTTTGTTAGTCCCCTCACCCGGGTCTGCCCTGGGGGACTTGGGTGGGGTTAGGTATTTTTTAGTTCCCAGGGTCACCCTGGTCAGCCCCACAGGGTGGGTTTTTCTCTCTATTCTGGGGCATGTGTTTCTGTCTACCCTTTGTCCATTCACCTGTATTTGCCTTTTTAAAACTCTCCCTACTGTCTGCACTGCCTGTAGCTCTTGATATTGGATGTGTGTTGCTAAATGGTCTTAGCTTTATTTAGGCCCCATGTGTTAGGTTTATTTAATGTATTTGACCGGCTGGCGACATACATTCAATGTTCTGTTTCTTTCTTTTTTTACACAAGCAGTGCAGGCACGTCCTGAGAAAGCCTTGTTGCTGTAGGGACGTTAAGCAATGTACAATCAATCACTCTTTTGTTAGTCAATTGTACTTTTCCTTTGTCAACAGTGTTTAAATATAAATGACCCTTGCCATCAAGTTCAAATTGATTAGGATCTATGTTGTCTGGGCGGTCACCAACATGATCATAAAATGAGTTTACTTTGCTTTCTAAAAGTTCGTGGCGTAAACTGTAAGTATTCCTTGTACCAGTCATATCTGTTGCACTAGTATCATAGTCATGCATGTCATCCATTTCAAAGTCTTCATGACCAAATCCTCCCGCTGCCATTGTTTTTTTAAATTAATTTTTTTTTATTTTTACATAATAAAATGACACAGTCCTACGGATCGAAGTTAGACCCATACAGAAAACTACGTGAACCTCTTGGTGTTAAGGGCATTAGGCAATCAATCGTCATCACAAACAATCCTAGTACTATAGATCAAAACCAAACTCTTACTGTCAAGTTTCCAAACCTAGGTCCCAGTGACGTTATTGTTCCTGGTACTGCACGCCTTGCTTTTAATATTGAACTTTCATCAGATGATGTAAACAGAACACTAGTTAACAACCTTGGCAGAGCAATTATAAAGACTATTAAAGTTAAACTTGAAGGACAGGAAGTGTTTAGCCTGGATGACGCTGATGTGTTCTACTGTTACAAAGATCTCTGGCTCACATGTGAAGAACGAGAGGATCGTATTTACCAAGGCATACAGTCTGCTAATATTGCCAAACTGAGAATCGATTCAGGTGATAAATCAACAACAGAAGTCAAGGACGTTATTGTGTCCGAAACATATGGAAATGAATTTTTCATTAAAATGAATTTTTTTGAAAAATACTTACCGATGGTATGACATTGTGGAAAAGCCCTTAGCTAGCCTAATTTTAGCCAAAATTTGGTTGTGTCCATATAAGGGGGTGTTGGCAGGAGTGGGGCGCCATAGACCAGGTCATGGCTTGAATAGTCTCCCTTTATTCCCACCCGGTACGAGAATACCCGTCATCCCTCAGTTTAGTTCCTTAGCGCACTTGAGGCAAGCGGGGTAGGTGGGAGGGTCCTTCGAGTCATACTTACTTACTTACTTACGCCTGTCACCCCTACCCGGGTATAGGCCGTCGACGAGAGACCTCCAGCAACTCCTGTCCTGTGCTTCTTCGAGTCATACCATCGGTAAGTATTTTTCAAAAAAATTCATTTTAATGAAAAATTCATTTGTTTTCTCAAAACACATTACCGATGGTATGACATTGTGGAATTCCGAAGAGGAGGTGGGTGCCGTAATAACGCCCCTCCTGCCAACAGACCAACCCTCAGACCCGCCCTCCCGGAGCAAACTCCCGATAATTTTAGTTAAGATACTTACGGCGCCTATGGCGCCGGGAGGGAGTGTTGCGCCGCCGTGGTGTCTCCCACCAAGGCGAGGTTCTGCCTCTGGGTGGAGAGGTCCCTCAGGTAGAATCTAGCAAACGTGGTCTCAGCTCGCCATCCCACTGCCGCCACAATGTCCTTGACTACACAGTTGCAGTCGAAGGCGAGACTGGTGGCCATGGCTCTGACCTCGTGTGCCCTGATGTTCATAAGCTGGGCTGCACCTGGGGCGAGGTCCTGATAGGCAGAGCGGATCACCCAATGGATCCAGGAGGAGATGGTCTGTGCTGAGATGTCGAGTCTACCTGGGGACAAAGGGAGAAAGAGGCGGGTACGTCCTTGGCGCAGCGGCTTGGTCCTGCGCAGGTATACACGTAATGCTCTCACCGGGTCCTGTTGTCTGGTCTCCCGGGTGGAGTCTGTCGTACGTAATGGGTGAATGGTCATCATCTGTGGGTTCGTCAAAGGCGACGACGTCTTGGCCAGGAAGGATGGTTCAGGTAGCAACTGCACGGAACCGTCTGTCCGGAACTGCAGGCAATCTGCGCGTGTGGACAGCGCTTGAAGCTCACTGACCCTGGACGCCGTGGCTAGGGCCAACAGGAAGCACGTCTTTCGAGTAACGTCCGGCAAGCCCGCCAACTGCAGGGGTTCAAACCGGACGGAGTTGAGCCACGTCAGCACCCAAGGTAGGTCCCATCTAGGCAACAGCGAACACAACGCCGGGCGTTGTAAGCCAAAGTGTGCCATCAAATCAGCGAGGTCTTTGCAGCCACCAGGATCGGGCCGGCCCAGGTGACGGTAGGCGTCAGCGATCATGGCAAGGTATCCCCGAATGGTAATTGGCGCCAATCTCTGGAAGGTGAAAAGCCAGAGGAAGAACTCCGCCAACTGTGGTGTCGTCAAAGCCGTAGGGGGGAGGTCATTGTCACCACACCAGTTGCAAAGCACTCTCCACTTTCCCTCGTAAACTCGTCTGGTGGAGAGTCTGCGTGCAGCAGCGATAGCTTCCACTGCCGCACTAGAGAAGCCTCTGCTGGTGAGGGCGCGCCGCACAACCTCCAGGCGTGTAGGAGGAGCCGCTCTGGGCACGGATGGAACAGTGGTTGACGAGGTTGCTTGAGCATCGTGCGCGGACAGGGTAGCTGTAGTGGCGGGCACGTGGCTAGGTTCAACAGGTCCGTAGTCCACGACTTGGTCCAGCTGAAAGGCACCACCAGGAACAGGATCGTGTTGCAACCACGGAGCTTGAGGAGGACTTTGGGCACCATCACCGACGGAGGATACGCGTAGGCGACGAGCCCGTCCCAGGGAATGGACATCGCGTTGACCGCCCAAGCTAGCGGGTCTGGCACTGGTGAGACGAACAGTGGTACCTGGTGGTTCCATCGGGTCGCGAAGAGGTCGATCATGGGAGTCTCCCATTTGTCCCCGATCATCTGGAAGATGTCCGGCCACAGTGTCCACTCGGTGTGGAGAAGCTGTCCTCGTCGCGACAGGGAGTCGGCGAGCACGTTGAGATGCCCCGGAATGTGTCTGGACCGCAGGGTGATGTCCCGATCCTCGCACCAGCGAAGCAGTTGGTAAAGGAGGATGCACAGTGATGGAGAGTGGGTCCCGCCCTGCTTCTGTAGGTAGGCGACGACGGTGGAGTTGTCGGACAGCACCAGGAGCTCCTGTCCCCGGAGTTGCGAGTCCCACGTCATCAAGGCCTGCCAAACCGCTTTCAGCTCTAACCAATTGATGTGTCGGGTCAGAAGATCTTGAGGCCAAAGACCCGAGGCTGTGATGAACGAAGGTAGTAGGTGAGCTCCCCAACCGGTGAGGCTTGCGTTGACACAGAGAGACAGGTGAGGAGGTGGCGTATAAAGCAGGACTCCTGACGCCAGCCAGATAGGGTCTGCCCAGCGTAGGAGGTGAGGGCGTAACATCGGGAGCACCGGAACCAGCGCGTCGATGTCGTCCTTCGAGGGTCGCCAATGCAGTAGAAGGTGTAGCTGCACAGGCCGGGAGTAGAGTCGCCCTAGGCGAAGCAGGTCGGCTGCCACACTCATCAACCCCAGAAGTTGTAACCACACGCGCACAGGGACACTGTCCTGCTGTGCGACTTGTCGCGCCAGATCGCCGAATTTCTTGATACGTGCCTCCGGTAGCCGCACTTCGTTGAGGTCGGTGCGAACTCCATTCCCAGGTGAACAAAGCGGCGGGACGGCGAGAGGTCGGACTTGCCCATGTTGACGATGAACCCGAGAGAGTCGAGGAGGACTAGGAACGCGTCTCTGTCCCTCTCCAGAGTGGAGTCTACCTGGTTCCTCAGGAGTAGGTCGTCGAGGTAGTTCGACGTAGGACTTGAGCTCGTCCGTCTGGCCCTGGCAACGACGGCGTCCATGATCCTGGTGAACACCCACGGGCTGAGGTTGAGGCCGAAAGGGAGGGCGCGGAACTGGTAGACTACTCCGGCGAAGGCGAAGCGAAGGAAGCGTCTGGCCATAGGATGCATCAGAACATGAAGGTAAGCGTCTGACAGGTCGAGGCTGACGGCGAAGTCCATGGGCTGCACCGCGGCTCGGAGGGCTCGAGCGGTCTCCATACGGAAGGCGGGGGCGACTATGAACTTGTTCAGGGCAGAAAGGTCGATCACTGGACGCCACTTGCCCCCCGGCTTGGGAACGACAAACAGACGGCTGTAGAAGGCTGGGGTGTCGTGTCGTAGCACCACCTCCATGGCGTTCTTCCGGAGCAGCGCATCCACCTCATTGCGTAGCGCATCGGCCCTGAGCCGGTCGGTCGGCACCGCAGTCCAAAGAGGAGACCGGCGCAGAGGAGGGGGAGACCGAAAGGACAGCTGAAGGCCCTGGCAGACAGTCGACAGGATCCACGGGTCGTCGGGAAACAGCGCCCTCCAAGCGACGCTGTGTAGTGCTAACCTTCCGCCGACAGGAGACCCGGGAGCGATCGGCGGAGACGGTGGGCAGTCAACGGGCCCGACCCCGCCCGAAGGGACGTTGGGCAGGTCTAGGCCAACCGGGGGCGGCGGCGTCCGAGGAAGAGGGATTCGGTGGACCAGGACGACCGAAGGCTGGTTTACAGGGGGGGAGACGTCCACGACTGGTGAAGGGGCGAGCGGGGGGTCTGGCGGGCCGCAAGACTCGACCCACAGGCCTGCGGGTTGGAGGAAAGCGCTGGGGAGCGACGCGGGTAGGCCACAGATCCTTATTCGACTCCTTGACAGACTGCCAGTGTGGACCGAAGAGGAGTTCGCTGCAGACGGGGGCCCGGCGAAGCTGGTTCTTGATATCAACAGGAAGGGTACAGGCTTGTAGCACCGCATCTCGACGCATGAGGTCACAGTTCGCCGCCGCTGCCATGGCGTTAATGGAGGTATGGTAGGCTGCACGGTTACCAGAAACCGCCAAGGCTAGGATGTCTGCCAAAAGTGGGGCGATGGTAGGATTCCATGCTTCCTCAACGCGCCGAACTATGGCCTGTGTTGCTAAGTCCAAAAATCCCGCTGACGCAAGGGCATTGCGGATGAGTGAAGCAGTCGGATTCAGGCCCGGGGTGAAGCCAGCTCGTCGGAACAGGCTGGCACAAGACAGCGCGGGGGGATCCACTGCCGGAAGCGGGCATGCGAAGGCTTGCGAATGTCCGGCGTACCAACTCTGTCGGAACGCGATCGCCAGGTCTGCAGGCCACTTGTTGTCAGAAAAGAAGCCGGCGTCCCCGAGAGCTCCCTGAAGCAGGTGAGAGGAGAAGGCATCGCGAATGTCTCGGAACCCAGGAGGTTGCGGCAGGGACTTGAAGCGTTTAGCGTGAAGTTCGGAGTCCACAAACGCCGACGCTCTCTTCTTAGCAGGGGGAGAAGAAGGACAATCTTCCGCAGGTAGAGCAGCAGCGATGAACCGAGCAGCTTCGTCAAGGGCGCGCATGGTCTCCGTCCTGTGACTCAGTGAAGCTGGAGGAATCTCTGCATCTTCCTGTGACTGCGAGCGAGGGGTAGGAGAGGATTCCAGCCAGGCCGACACCGAGTCCTCCGGGGCCAGGCTGATGGCGTCATCCACACGAGCGGGAAGAAGTGAGGAATCGGGAGCCTTTGCGGGACCAACAGGAGCCATAGCTGTCATGGGGCGGAGTGGCGGAGAGGCTGTCCGGTGTGTTGGTTGGCGTCTGCTGAGACGACGAGGCGACCTCTGCGGCGCAGCGAAAGTGAGAGAGTCGGAGCGAGCGATGGGGTGGCGATCCCGCGGGGAACCGCTGCGGCGTGAAGAGCGGGAGCTGTGCGAGGCTGGTCGGGTCCGACGTGATTCTGGAGGGCCCCGCGAGGGCGACCGTCTACGATGATGGCAGCTCCGAGAAGAGGACCCACGAAAGGAAGAGTGAGGACTATCATGTCGCCTCGGCCCCACAGTACTGGTCCGCCGACGTTGACTCGCTACGCGTAAGCCGTCTCTGCGTGCGTCAGTGTAACCACTCATGTCCGAAGAGCTACCCGCGCGAGAGCGGTAGCGGCGACCAGGAATCCGAAGAGGCGAAGGCCGTCGTCTCTCCGGGCTGCGTCTTGATCGTGAGCTGTCTCTAACACAATGGAAGAGATCGGAATGCCTCCACTAACCTGTGATCTAGACGAGGATCGAGCCCTGTCCTCTGGTTCGTCCGTCCGTCGTGTTCCCACTCTGGGCTGTCGGTGGGTAGTAGAGTGGTCAGCTCTCGAGGCCGTGTCCCGGTGTAAGCGAGACTCGTGTGTCACCGTGTGACTACTTGTGCGTGGTTGTTCCCTCCTGTCATGTCTGTGCTCCGCCATGTGCTTCTGGACTGGAAGCGTCGTAGACTCGGTTGCCGACGCCAGTCCAGGGGAAAGATCATAGTTGTCTGCCTTCTCCAGAGGTGTACAGACTGTAATCCCTTCCACCTGCAAGGGTTCAGGATCAGGTCTCAAGGTCGCCGCGGTAAGGGTAACCTCAGTGGGGCCCTCCGCGATAGTATGCGACTTGCCAGCTTTCTTTGTTCAGGACGCCTTAGCCACTGGTACTGGCTTGGTTCCCGTCTTGGTACTCCGCACCGGGTCTGTCAGTCGTTCCCTGACAGGAGTCGGTCGCTCTCGGCGGTAAAAGCCCCACAGCTGCGACCATCTTTCTTCCAGCCATGGGGCACACACCACACACGTATGGGTCGAATCGCAACCAGCACAGGGTAGGCAGACTGCATGCACGTCCGATGGCCACTGAAAGTCGCCACACAACATGCAGGTACGAACCTGGTATCTGTAACAAGAGGGTACAATGAAGAAACGAGCGAGCGTGGCCTCCGAGGTACTTACTTCTTACTTACGCCAGTCACCCCTACCCGGGTATAGGCCGTCGACGAGAGACCTCCAGCAACTCCTGTCCTGTGCTTCTCCTTCGATTCTACTCCAGGTGGTTCCCAGTCTCTTGATGTCTGCTTGGAGGTCTCGACGCCAGGAGTTTCTCGGCCTGCCTCTTTTCCTCTTTCCTTGGGGGTTCCATGACAATGCCTGCCTAGTGATACTGGAAGCTGGCTTTCTCAGACTGTGACCGATCCATCCCCATCTTCTTCGCCCAATTTCATTCTCTGCTGTTATCTGCTCTGTTCTCTCCCAGAGTCTGACGTTGCTGATCTTCTCTGGCCAGTGGATTTTCAAAATTCTTCTAAGGCAACTGTTCATGAAGGTCTGTACTCTGTTGACTGTGGTTTTTGTCAATCTCTCAAGTCTCTGCTCCATATAGGAGAACTGCTTTTACATTGGAGTTGAAAATCCGGACTTTGGTGTGTTGTGACAGCTCTTTGGAACTCCACACTTTTTTCAACTGGAGAAAGGCTGCTCTGGCTTTACCGATTCGTGCTCTGACATCTGCATCAGTACCGCCTTTTTTGTCTATGATGCTCCCGAGATAGGTGAAGGACTCCACTTCCTCCAACGGGGTGCCAGCAAGCAAGACTGGTTCTTCCCTGGTTGCGTTCAGCCTCATTGTCTTTGTTTTCTGTTTGTGAATGGTGAGGCCCACTTGGGACGAGATGTCAGCAAGCCTCGTGGTCTTGTCCTGCATTTGTTGATGAGTGTGGGACAGTAATGCCAAGTCTGCAAAATTGAGGTCGTCAAGCTGTGTCCACAGTGTCCACTGTATTCCACTTCGTCTGTGCTCTGTGGTCATCTTCATGACCCAGTCTATGGCCAGTAGGAAGAGGAACGGAGACAGCAGACACCCCTGCCTGACACCAGTTCTGACCTGGAGCTCCCTGGTGAACTGCCCTTCGTGGATCACGCGACATGTCATGCCATCATAGCTGCTCTTGATCAGGCGGACGAGCTTTGTGGGTACACCGTAGTGTTGTAGGAGTTTCCACAGAGTCTCTCGGTCCACGCTGTCAAATGCTTTCTCATAATCCACAAAGTTGACGTACAGCGGGGAGCTCCACTCCAGAGACTGTTCCACGATGATGCGGAGAGTGGCGATCTGGTCTGTACATGATCGGTTCTTCCTGAATCCTGCTTGCTGGTCTCTCAGCTGGGGGTCAACGGAGCTCTTCATTCTCTCTAGAATGATCCTGTTGAAGACCTTTCCTGGTACTGACAGCAAGGTGATTCCTCTGTAGTTGGAACACTTGCTGAGGTCGCCTTTCTTGGGAAGCTTGATTAGGTACCCTTCCTTGCAGTCAGCCGGCATCACCTCCTCTTCCCAGATCTTTCCAAACAGTGGGTACAGCATCTCCACTGTTGTCTCTAGGTCTGCTTTCAGAGACTCCGCTGGGATGCCATCTGGCCCTGCTGCTTTGCCATTCTTCAAAAATGCCACTGCTCTTCTGATCTCTTCCCGGCTGGGTCTGTCACAGCTGATGGGTAGGTCGGTCTCTGCCAGCTGGATGTCTGGTGGGTCGGGTGGGCTAGGTCTGTTCAGTAACTCTTCAAAATACTCAGCCCATCTGTCGAGTTGGTCTGCTCTGTCTGCAATATGCTTGCCTTCTTTGTCTTTTACTGATCTTTCTGTATGGCCATACTTGCCCGACAATCTTCTGGTAATGTCGTAGAGCTGTTTCATGTTGCCGCTGCCTGCTGCCTTTTCTGCCTCTGCTGCCAGGCTGTCTGTGTAGGCGGCCTCCGAGGTCACGCAAAATAAAACGCGCGCGATGACGAAACGAACCTCATCGAATTCTTAAGAGTACAGCGCGTGCCTACGCTCGGCGCTCCTTCCCACCCTAGAGCGCCGATCGAGGGCATTCACCGAGATGTTACCTGTCCATGGCGGCAAACGGTAGCAAACCCACGTCTCAGTCTCCACCGAAGTGGACCCACTGTCAGCCGGTTGCAGAAACTCGTCGCCAGTCACGACCGGCCAGGCTCCGAAGTCTCGTCACAGTGACAGTCGAGTGAGCTCGAAGTCCCAACAGCCCAACTCGTCGGCAAGGGAGTCCCCAAGTCGACGAAAGAGAACCGGCCCAGCAGAGAGCACAAGCAGTCCCAACCGACTCAAGCTCCACAGTACACAAGTTCCAAGTTCAAAGTCCAAGCTCACAGCCACCAAGGTCAGAAGACCGGTCCAAGATCAAAAAACGCAGAGCACGAACAGACACAACCTTCCTAGTGCTAGCTAAGAACTAAACTGGGGGATGACGGGTATTCTCATACCGGGTGGGAATAAGGGGAGACTATTCAAGCCATGACCTGGTCTATGGCGCCCCACTCCTGCCAACACCCCCTTATACGGACACAACCAAATTTTGGCTAAAATTAGGCTAGCTAAGGGCTTTTCCACAATGTCATACCATCGGTAATGTGTTTTGAGAAAACAAATAGGTTTTGCATTCCACTTGAATTTGCCTTATTACCAAGGAGCACTAAATGACCGCCTGAGTTTTGAACTAATCTTTAATGACTACTCCAAAGTTATTAAATCAACTGACACAGACACAACATACAAGATCTCTAACATTTCCTTGGAATATGAGCCCACTCGGCACCGGCCTCCCTTAGGCGTGGGTGGGTAGTCCCCTCAGTCCCTGACTGAGTGGGCTAGCAGAGGGGTGCCATCTTTGTCCAGGATTAGGACTTGATGTCAGCAGATATGTTGTTCAGTCTTTTTCACTGGTCCGGTTTTTAAGGAGCTGTACTAACCCAGGTCGTACCATGTTGGATTGGACCTTAAAAATACTCGTGACTTTTTGGTCCTTTGGATCCCAAGTGTTTGCCATGCTTGGAGACCCGTGTCGGGGGGAGAAGAGGATCCTGGTCGCAGAGGTTCCCTTTGGGTTGCGGCTCACTGGTGCCAACACTCCACTTCGGCCTTGACTTCTACCTAAACGGGAGGCTAGTCGTACCTGCCTTGTCAATCGGCTCTTGTCATGTTGAACCCCACCCGGGTCTGCCCTGGGGGACTTGGGTGGGGTTAGGTATTTTTTAGTTCCCAGGGTCACCCTGGTCAGCCCCACAGGGTGGGTTTTTCTCTCTATTCTGGGGCATTTGTTTCTGTCTACCCTTTGTCCATTCACCTGTATTTGCCTTTTTAAAACTCTCCCTACTGTCTGCACTGCCTGTAGCTCTTGATATTGGATGTGTGTTGCTAAATGGTCTTAGCTTTATTTAGGCCCCATGTGTTAGGTTTATTTAATGTATTTGACCGGCTGGCGACATACATTCAATGTTCTGTTTATTTTTTTTCACAAGCAGTGCAGGCACGTCCTGAGAAAGCCTTGTTGCTGTCGGGACGTTAAGCAATGTACAATCAATCAATCAATCTTGTCACGTTGAGCCCTATCCCACTGTTGACATGCGGGTTGATATACGGAGCACCATGCTATAGCCTCTGCTGCTGATTAGGTGCTTTACGCCAGTATTCCCCTGCATTCAACAGTGTGATAGAAGGGAGTGGCTCAGACGGTTCAATCGGGCTTACCCCCTTGAGTATATCTTTCGGGCAGTCTCCATTGTGCGTCGGCTGGAGACCCGCCGACATTTGCACTTTCCCTTGTTGGGCTCGGTGGCTGGCAGGGACCCCTGGGGGATGAGTATCTCTACTATTATAATATGGAAAAAACAAACAAAAAAAAACTTGCACAGAAGCGGCACATAGCCACCAACATTGAACATGACAGTGACTCGGACTGTGAGGAGGCAACGCCTCAGGCGTCGGCCGTATGGCCTCGCTTCTTTTTTTTTTTCCATGACCAGCTTCGTCTCCGCCACGGCCCAGGCATGTTATTTCCACCTCCACCGCATCAGTCAGATCAGAAAATACCTCACTACCGAAGCTGCCACCAAACTCGCTGTCTCTCTCATCTTATCTCGCATCGACTACTGCAACTCTCTCCTTTCTGGCCTTCCTCACTCCACCACTCTCACTCTCCAGCGCGTCCAGAACAATGCTGCCCGCCTCGTCCTCAGAAAGAAAAAATCCGACCACATCACTCCCCTGCTCAAGCTCCTTCACTGGCTCCCCATCCCCCAACGCATCCAATACAAGATACTGTCTCTCTGCTACAAATCCCTGAACAACTACGCTCCTGCGTATCTCTCCAACTTACTTCACCCCTACACTCCTCCCCGCTCCCTCCGCTCCGCCTCTGACCCTCTCCGCCTCCTCATCCCCCGCACCAAACTCAGCACTTTCGGCCCCCGCTCTTTCTCAGTATACGGTCCAACCACCTGGAACACTCTCCCACTCTCTCTCCGTCAGAAACACTCGCTCTCCTCCTTCCAGTCTGCCCTCAAAACTCATCTCTTTCAGCAGTTCTAGCACTATATCACCACACTCCCCAGCCCAAGCTGACCGTCGTAATGTATCTTCACTATTTGTGTTACGTGAGTCATTGTCTAAAGCGTGCGCATGCGTGTGCGAGTTGTGAGTGCGCGCTTAGAGTTATAATTATTATAAGATAAGCGCATTATAAATACCGTAATTATTATTATTATTATTATTTCTTCATTGTCCATAGCAAGGTGAAGGAGAAACCCGTTACCAAGCTGCATCCTTTTCTGACGGGGGAGACCCTCAGGAGCCATGTTGGCAGGCCTGATGCCCAGCACATCAGGCCTGGTGACGCTGGTGGAGTGCCGTACCCGGGCACACTCCAGCGGGCTACTGAGGCTCTCTTCCATCGGAGACACTCCAGTGGAGGTCACACCCCACAAAACTATGAATTCGTCAAGAGGCATAATCAAAGATCAAGCTTTGGCAGAACTGTCAGAAGATGAACTTGTACGGAACCTTAAGTCTCAGGGGGTGACTTACGTCAGGCGCTTTGCTTCCAAGCGAGGTGGTGGGGAGATCCATCTTCCTACCATCATCCTGACGTTTGGCACCCCCACCCCTCCTACTACCATCTGGGGAGGTTACTACTCCTTGAGAGTGAAAAAGTACGTCCCTCTCCCCCTCAGGTGCTTTAAGTGCCAAAAGTATGGCCATGGGCAGAAGACATGCCGTCAGGCAGAGGCTTCATGCGCCCATTGCACTAAGCCCAGACACTCTGCTGAGTCCTGCACAGCCACCCCCCTGTGTGTGAATTGCCAGGGGGCGCATATGGCTTCGGATAAGAAATGCCCTCGTTGGATATCCGAGTGCAAGATTCAGCAGGTGTGTGTGGAGAAGGGGCTGTCCTTTCTGGATGCCAAAAAACTGGTTGAAGGCCCTGGTGCAGCTGCGGCTGCCCCAACCTCTAACACCTCAGTGTATACTTTCAGTGCAGTGGTGGCAGGCAAGCGCCCCACCAAAGACTTTTCATGTCAAACCCCAACTTCTTGGTTGGGGGCGGAGCCTCGGCTCATCTCGCCCCTGGAGAGTAACCCTCCTCCGGTGGTGAACAGGAGCCAGGGAACGCAGAAGGCGGACACTGCCGGTCCGGTTGTGCCGCCTTCTGTTGCCCCTAAGCCTCAGCCCCCACCCAAACCTGTTAGTCAACTCCAAAGGCTTCTGGCTCCGCTAACTCTAGCGGCAGGAACGCTGCCCAGGACCAGGAGTCTAAGAAAACACTGATGTCCCCCTTCAAAACAAATATGCTGCACTGGAGGAGCGGATGGAGGGAGTGGAAGTTGTCATTGCTGATGCTGCGGCAGCTCCACCCCCTTCATCTCCGAAGAACCAGAGGAGGCCTGGGAGCCGGCCCCCCTCTGTTTCTTGAACTCCTTCCAAGGCAAAGGAAAAAGGGGGGAAAAACTATTCACCCCCAGATAAGACATAATCATGTACTCTATGCTTCATTGGAATCGTTGTGGTTTTCAAGCTAACTTTGAGGAATTACGTCTTTTAGTCAAGTTCTATAACCCCTCAGTAATATCTCTTCAGGAAACTTACCTGAAGACTTCTGACCCAGTATCCTTTAATGGTTTTAACGTTATACATAAAGGCTCTGATTCGGAGAGGCGCTCGGGTGGAGCAGCTCTTCTCATTAGTAGCCAAATTTTATGTAGCCCCGTTAGCATTGACACCTGTCTTCAGGCTGTCGCAACTCGGGTTACCTTGAAGAAGACCATAACCATATGCAGTATTTACCTGCCACCATCACTGCGGGTCAGTAGCAATTATATTTTTAACTTAGTAGATCAACTGCCCCCTCCCTTTATTCTCATGGGGGATTTTAATGGTCACGCTCACCTTTGGGGCAGATGTTAGAAGATGTTTTTCTCAACTTAACCTATGTGTCTTTAACGATGGCTCACCTACATACTCTAACTCAGGTTCAGGATCTAGTTCTGTTCTAGACCTCACTGTGTGTGATCCTTCTCTCATGCTGGACTTTGACTAAAAGGTTCACGATGACCTGTGTGGTAGTGACCACTTCCCAGTAGTCCTGTCATCGGTCAGCTGTGAGGAGGATTCACCGGTGGGGCGCTGGAATCTCAAGAAAGCTAACTGGCCTCTGTTCGTCTCCCTCAGTCAGTCTCATCTTACAGAGGAGGTGGTCATGTCAGCTGAAGAACCTTTTTCTTGTTTTACTTTTATTTTGTTGGGCGTAGCAGATGAAACCATCCCTAGAACTTCCACATCAGTCCCTCGGAAGCCGAGAGTACCATGGTTCAATGAAGAGTGCCGCAAGGCCCCAAAAATGCGCAAATCTGCCCAGCGACGTGCTTTTCGTAATTCGTCGCAAGCAAATATTTTAACATTTAAAAGACAGCGGGCGAAAGCCCGTTACATTTTTAAACGCGAACGCCGTGCTTCCTGGAGATGCTTCGTCTCATGTTTATCTTCTAGGACTCCATCCCAAAAAGTCTGGAAGGCTGTTCGAAGAATTAGGGGCAGGGGTGGCTCGGCTTCTGTCGGCCATCTTAGAGATGGTGCCAGTTTGGTCACAGATAAAAAGGCTGTGGCCAATTTGCTTGCCTCCACCATTGCCCATAATTCTTCAACAGAGCATTATTCACCTTTCTTCCAGAGAGAGAAGGAGAAGCGAGAATCTTGTGCTTGTGATTTTATATCGGATAACTCGGAAGACTATAATGCCCCTTTTACGTTTTCAGAATTGCAGCAAGCCATGCAGAAATGTACTGACTCTGCTGCTGGATTAGATACCATCCATTATCAGCTCCTAACACATCTGCCTGAGGATTCACTCCTTGTACTTCTCAAGGCCTTTAACCATATCTGGATAACCGGTCATTTTCCGCCATCTTGGCGCCAGGCTGTGGTTGTGCCAATCTCCAAGCCGGGTAAGGATCCTTCCGACCCGGGCAACTACCGGCCAATAGCTTTGACATCATGTTTATGTAAGACTATGGAACGCTTGGTCAACGCCCGACTGGTGTGGCATCTTGAGTCACGTGGTCTCATCACAGACCTCCAGTGCGGTTTCCGGCGCTTCCGTAGTACAACTGACCGTCTAGGCCGCTTTGAGTCTTTTATCCGAGATGCTTTTGTCAACAAGCAGCATGTCTATGCAATTTTCTTTGATCTTGAAAAGGAATATGACACTACCTGGAAGTATGGTATAATGTCCGATTTGTCGGACATGGGTTTTAAAGGGCACCTGCCCGTTTTTATTCACAATTTTTTGTCTTAACAGGTCGTTCCATATCCGTGTGGGCTCCACCCTCTCCGACTCCTTTGAACAGGAGATGGGTGTCCCGCAGGGCAGCATTCTATCTCCTGTTTTATTTAGCATTAAAATAAACAACATTGTAAAGGCCGTCAAGGATGATTCTGAATGCTCTTTGTTTGTGGACGACTTTGCTTTGTGTGCACGAGGTCGAGGACTTGCGTCCCTTGAAAGGCGCTTGCAGCTGTGCGTTGATCACATCCAGGGGTGGGTGTCTCTCAACGGATTCAGGTTCTCGCCCTCCAAGACAGTCTGTGTGCATTTTACTAACCAGACGAAATTTTGTCCAAAACCTAGCCTGAGCATTGCTGGAGTGCCAATTAGGGTGGCCGAAGAGGCAAAGTTTTGGGGGGTCATCTTTGACAATAGATTGACCTTCTGCAACCATGTTACAGTAAAACAAACAGATGAACTTTAACTGCTCTCGAAAATCTTTCAGTACAGCATTATATTTCTGAGTGAGAATCCATACACTGATGTTTGCATGTCTGCCACTGAAAGCAAGTTCTGCTAGAGTGTTTCTCTTCTTAACAATATCTTTCTCTGCAGAGCAGTCATCAACAATAAACAAAGTTGGCTGCCCTTCAAATTGCTTTGTAAAAAGACCGCAGGTAGTCCTTCAGTTTTTTCTCAGGGTCAACTAATGTTGTGATCAGACCAAATGAATAAATGGTTGTGATAAGCTCTGTTGTGTTTGATAGTAGGACAAAATATCACAATGTTTTCGAAATGATAGATGTACAGTGGAGTCCAGTTAACACGAACTCGCTTAACACGAATTTCCGGTTAACACGAAACGTTTTTGCATTCCCGGCCAACGGCCTTCTTATTCTGTATTAAAATTCCACTGATAACACGAAATGCTTAACACGAAATTTCGCTTAACACGAAGCTGTTTTCGGTTCCCAACCAGAGCAATTTCACTATTATTCACCTGTTTAACACGAACACAGATTCCATTCACCGAAAACCAAATTCACGTGTCGCTCTCGCGCTGTGGAGTACACATAACAGATCAGAGCGAACTCTAGTCTGTGATTGGCTGAATAGCCTTCGGCTGTTGTAATCCGTCTTCTCATTGGCTAGCACTTCTGAACTGTATTCATGTTGTATCATTCGTGTACCAACACAACCCTTTTACCGATGCGGGATTGTAATTCAGCCTGTGTTGCTTTTACCTGATGGATTGTAACTTACTATGGATTTTACCTGATGGATTTTACATTAAATATGTGAGCTGAACACGTTTCCTTGTGTTTTCCTAGCGAGCTGAAGGTATGCACATCAAAGTACGATAATGTGCACTTTTAACCTCGTACTCATTCATGCACGCATCTCTTACACACTTTTTTTTTTGCCGGGAGGGCCGTGATCAATTTTGAGGCCATATCGGTTAACACGAAATACGGTTAACACGAAGTGATTTTCCGTGTCCCCAGAAATTCGTGTTAAGCGGACTCCACTGTATCTTGTTTGTAAGAGGTCAAGAACAAATTCAGCTTTCGGATACATTCTTGTTAGGTCAGACTGTCAGCATACAGAACCTGTTATCTACAGAGGTGAAAATGCAGCATGTCTGTTTTTAACAGAAATGAGGCAACTGTATAGTCAGGTAGTACAATATCTGGAAAACTGTCAGATGCCTTTGGTAATGACAGAAGAAGATAAACTAAATTTTGATACGGCAGTGATGTGTTGGATTTGTGAACAACCTCTACATGATAAAGTTTACGACCATGACCACATAACTGGACGTTACAGAGGTGCTGCACATAACAATTGTAACTTGTTATTAAAAATAGATCCCAAGGCATACAAACTACCAATATTTTTCCACAATCTCAAGGGTCCCCACCCAGGTCTGCCCTGGGGTACTTGGGTGGGGTTAGGTATTTTTTAGTTCCCAGGGTCACCCTGGTCAGTCCCACAGGGTGGGTTTTTCTCTCTATTCTGGGGCATGTGTTTCTGTCTACCCTTTGTCCATTCACCTGTATTTGCCTTTTTAAAACTCTCCCTTACTGTCTGCACTGCCTGTAGCTCTTGATATTGGATGTGTGTTGCTAAATGGTCTTAGCTTTATTTAGGCCCCATGTGTTAGGTTTATTTAATGTATTTGACCGGCTGGCGACATACATTCAATGTTCTGTTTATTTATTTTTTTTCACAAGCAGTGCAGGCACGTCCTGAGAAAGCCTTGTTGCTATCGGGACGTTAAGCAATGTACAATCAATCAATCACAGTCTCAAGGGGTATGATTCTCACATTATCATGCAGGCTGTGGATGAGTCTTACAAAAAAATTAGTTGTATTGCTCAGACAACTGAGAAATACTTGACTTTTAGGTTTGACAACAAATTAGCATTTTATGACTCCATGCAACATTTGTCTTTAGGACTTGCTAGTCTGGCAGAAGGTCTGACATCGTTTCCAATAACAAGCAAATATTTTGAGCCTGAGTTAATCAAGAAAGGTGTCTATCCCTACGAGTATATTGATCACTGGGTTGTGTTTGAGGAAAGGAGACTGCCACCAAAAGAGAAATTTTATTCCACACTAAATGGAAAAGGTATTTCTGACTCTGATTACCAGCACGCTCTTGATGCATGGGATAAACTAGGGTGTGAAACGATTGATGACTACCATGACCAGTACTTGAAAGCTGACTTTTGTTTGCTAGCAGACGTATTTGAAAGTTATCGTGAAAAGGGTTTGTTACACTACAGTCTTGACCCAGCTTGCTACATAACTAGTCCTAGTATGACATGGGATGCATTTTTGAAATCCAGCAAGATATCTATAGACCTGTTGTCTGATCGTATGATGGGTGAAATGGTGGAACGTGGTTTGAGGGGAGGCATATGTATAGCCGCAAACAACTATGGCAAAGCCAACAACAAATATCTTGATGACTTTGACCCCTCGAGGTCAAGGTCATTCTTTACGTACTTGGACGCTAATAACCTTCATGGATTTGCAATGTATGAGTTATTGCCCTTGAAAAACTTTCATCTACATGATTTGTCACAGTGTGATATAAAAAAATTAACAAACGAAATTATGAATTATGATTGGAATCACAAAAAGGGTTGGATTTTTTAAGTTGACCTGGAGTACCTACACTATCTACATAATTACCACAATGATTATCCATTAGCAGTTGAAAAAATGTCTTTAACGGGGAAAAAAGAAGACACTAAACTTGTGCCAAATTTGAATGACAAATTCAATTACGTTTGTCATTATCGCTTACTGCAGTTTTACATCAGGCATGGGTTAGTACTAAAGAAAGTACACAGAAATATTAAATTTAATCAAAGTGCTTTCATGAAAGATTACATAATGAAAAACACAAGCCTCCGTGCAAGAGATGGTAACACTGCATTTGACAAAGACTTCTTTAAGCTTATGAACAATGCCTGTTTTGGTAAGACGATGGAAAATCCTCATCACCACAAAGATGTGAAACTGGTCACAATTGAATCAGGTGCAATTAAACTTACAGGCAAGCCACACTACAAAGGGTATAAAGAGTTTCATCCATCATTGTATGCAGTGACACTCAAGAAAAAGATTGTTAAACTGGACAAGCCAGTATTCATTGGTATGGCAATACTTGAGTTATCAAAATTATTGATGCTTGAATTTTATTATGATTACTTTAAACCGAAGTATCCTGAGTGTCATCTGCTGTACACTGACACCGATTCTATGATCATTGATGTGCCTACTGAAGACTTTATGAAGATATGAAAACAGAGTTGCATATCTATGACTCGTCTGATTATCCCAAGGATCACCCACTGTATAGCACACAGAATAAGAAAGTGCCTGGGAAATTTAAAGATGAACTAAATGGAGTGCCTATTGTTGAGTACGTTGGACTGAGATAAAAAATGTATTCCATACTACACCAAAAAGGCAGTTGGTCCAAAGCCAAAGGTATAAAAAAACAGCGATAAAAAATAAAGATATCTGACATGAACATTACAAGCAAGTATTAGATGGAGAACTAATGCCTGATTATCCAAACAAGACACTGAGGTCAAATAGACACAATATTGAAATGATCCAAACACATAAAAAGTCACTTGCAGTAGGAGATACAAAACGCATGTTTCACACCAAAGAAAAGGCTTATGCACCTGGGCATTATGCACTTAAGTTATCTGAAGAAATAGCTAATGAACTGGTTGATGAACTAATCGATGAATTAGTTAGTGAAATGGTTAAAAATGCGAAACAGTGTCTGGGGGAATAATCTGTAATTCTTCTCTGACAAATGCCCTCTGAGTTGCAGGCTCATACAGATAATAAATCGATGCATTAGCGCTAGGAACTACTTTTTTATATTGTGGACAGATGTAGACCATAATTGGATCAGTTGCCCTACGTCTGACGTCATTCTCGGCCTCGGCAGGTTGGTACAAATATCTCACCCGTTTTGTAAACAAGCTTGTGTCTGGCGCTTTTGTTTTTATTTCTGACCCTGATGGTGTTGTTTTCAATTTAATAGCATCAACAGGTTTAAGCTGGCCCTCATTATTCATTGCTTTTATCACAGACGGTAATCTCTTAATCCACTCAGTGTTTCGAGCATCATGCATGAGTTCCTTAGAATACTGATAGCTGAAAAGTCTCTCCGATAATTGCTTGTTAAAGTTTTCAACAATTGCCTGTGACCTGTGCACACCTGGTATGCCTCACCTCACTAGCACGCCATGCTTTGCAAATAGCTGATTAACAGCGCCTTTAAATTCAGATCCGTCATCGACTTGCACAAGCCTAGGATATTTTAAAGGTCCCCGACTATATATTTGTGTTAATGCAGTGGCTACCGTACTAGCATTCTTATTAGTTATGGGTTCAACTTCCTTGTACCATGAAGCTATGTTGACAACAGTTAATGCATACTTGTATCATTTCTTTCTTATTGTATCATGTGGCAGGAACAGAAGATCCATTTGATGGGTGTCATTAGGGGTAGTATTTACAAAATGAGGTCTTGTTATTTTTCTTGGAGCAGGTAAATATATTTGCCAAATTGCTTGTCTTTTGAGCCACTGTTTTTATTTGTTCGTGTGTAACATCCCCGCCCACAGTGACATGTAATTTATCTATTGCAGTATTCCCTTTCCAGTAACCAATAGGGGAGTAATATATTTTTGATAGTTTATTTCCAATGTCGGTCATTTTTTTCTAGCAATAAAAACTCCTGTAAAATATACTAATGTCATTCCTACTAGAACAAATATTATTTCTCCATTTCTTTGTTCTGGGCTTGGTTGGTAATAGTCACTAAGTTTTGGTTGCGGGATGGTCATGTCTTCGCCAGTAACAAGAAAATATTCTTTGATCGCGTCATCGACATTTGAAAATGTATGCTGTGCGTGACCTTCAAGTCTGAGTTTTTCATTGATGAAATCAAGTTTCTCAATTCTTTGCTTCTCATAATCCTGCTGAGCTTGTGCAAGTTTTTCAGATGCCTCATTGTGCCGCTTCATTTCTTCTGCAGATTCCTCTCTACCCAATTTTGAAAAGAGATAGTTTGATCCACTGAAAGCAAGTGCGTTAACAACGGCCCCTTACTTACTTACTTACGCCTGTCACCCCTACCCGGGTATAGGCCGTCGACGAGAGACCTCCAGCAACTCCTGTCCTGTGCTTCTCCTTCGATTCCACTCCAGGCGGCCCCCAGTCTCTTGATGTCTGCTTGGAGGTCTCGACGCCAGGAGTTTCTCGGCCTACCTCTTTTCCTCTTTCCCTGGGGGTTCCATGACAATGCCTGCCTAGTGATACTGGAAGCTGGCTTTCTCAGACTGTGACCGATCCATCCCCATCTTCTTCGCCCAATTTCATTCTCTGCTGTTATCTGCTCTGTTTTGTCCCAGAGTCTGACGTTGCTGATCTTCTCTGGCCAGTGGATTTTCAAAATTCTTCTAAGGCAACTGTTCATAACAACGGCCCCGCCAATCATAATAGCTATAGTTGCCATATTTTTTATTTACATAGAAACATTTTCTGGAGTAATTCCTTGCTTGACGAGAAAGTCTTTTGTAGCAATTGACGCTGTTACAACAGCTACTAATTTAGCACTGTCTTCCAAGTCTAATCTACTCAAGTCTGCCGATTTCATTTTGAGAAGACTTTTCCCCAGCATAGAATAAGCAACTGTTAGCCCGCTTATTACAGCAGAGTGATAGACAAGGTTCATTATGTTCTTTGTGTCGCTCATTTTCTTATACCACAAAAATTAAAATAATAAAGTTATTCACTGCATAAGAAATGGGTCAGCGACTTTGGGTGTTGCTGGTAATGTGGAGATTTCTTCTTTTGTTTTTGGAGTGTTTGATTTTTTTGGACACTGTTTGAGCTTGCAATTTGTATTTTTTGTATAATTGGTAACCTACGTAACCAAATCCGACAACAAATCCAGCAACTATATAATTTGTTATTTTAGGTTTAGACTCAGTTGTTTGTCTCTCACTTTGTTGGGGGTGTGAGGGTGTTGGTCCTGATGGTAGTGACACTGGTGCTGTTGACAGTGTGTCAATTACATGAGCCTTTTCTGTTAATGCTTGAAGCTGTAATTTTTTTTTGCCTGTTATATTCAGCGAATCTTTTCCTGGCCTCTATCCGACCTGGGCTTTTAGTCTTAGACACCATTTGAACCTGTGTCAAGACAGGACTCAGTTGTGGAGTCGTCTGGGTCTTGTCCATTTTCTTCTGCTTTAAAATTTATTTTAGAAAAATCAATATGACTCCCAGTAACAAGCAAGGTTACCACAGGTGCAAGGTAATTTCCAAACTAGTAAAACATGAGGCATGCTAATTTACCGATTGACTTGAAACAATGGGGTTGCTTTCGAGATCGTGTGATAAACTGTCACTATCCACAGGTAGGAAGTGACTCACAGCTTTTGTATATAGACAGACAAGAGATCGACTCAAATCACGGGTCATTAGTGAAGCAATTGTGATTTTCATATTTAGCATGAAGTTTGATTAGCTCATCAGCGGTGAGGGATTCTATGTCTTCTGTCATGTATTGTTTACCAAGAAACGCTTTTGATTTTCCAGAAACAACTACAGAAAGAAGCCTTTGTTTTTTAGAGTCTAAGTCTTTGTTCTCTACAGCACAGATATCGCTTAAAAGAAGTAATTCGTCTTGGTTCATTTTAAAACGTAATATAATAATTTTATTTAAAGAACTCAATGGCAGCATTAATTATTTAGGTGGGGGATCTGCCTTAATAATCACGGGTTGACAGCTCATCAAAAAACGTAGCTTGAATGATTTTTGGAATGGAACTAATACGGCTAGGCAGATAAATCTGTTGGTGGTAAGTGCTGGAGTGGGTTTGTCTAATTGCCGAGAGGATCAAATAAATCGATTGATTACGAAATGGGTGGGCGTCAACTGTCCACTTGTCTCTCTCTAATGTATCATGTATATAATTATATATGTAGACGAAACAGGATTTATGTCTTCAAAAACATTACTGATGGCATTACTATTAGGAAGGTACACTTAGCTTACCGATTTCAGCCTCCAAACCGTTGGGTGTTGCCACAGAACCAGGGACGTAACTCTTACAAGCAGAGTTACCAAGTACCCTGAGTAGCCTCCCTTCCTCCTCAAGTGAGCTGTATACTAACTCCAGTCTTATGCTTAGCTTCCTTGTGAAAGGATTGCTGGTTTCAGTCTCCGCAAGTTTCATCGACTGGATTATTTTCTACCCTCTGGTGAAGGCTTTCGCTAGGATGTGGCGAGGTAAGGCCTCGGATCATGCCATTGAGCCGATGGGATGTGGTTGGCCCTGGCATTTTCTGGGGGTTTACGGCTGAATTTGCCATTATATTTCAACATTGCAGACCGGTAGTGAGCGCAGTTCACGTGGCCTTCGGCACCACGCGTGGTCATGTTTCACATGTTTGCTCCATGTTGCAGTGCAGGTGACAGACAACCTGCCCCTTGGGGGGGACTTTCGTGGCCAGCGCGTGCTGGATGTTGCACGCTTTGGACCTTCCCTGTTCGGGTAGTGCTTCTGGGAGGACATGTGTGTCGGGCGCCCCCGGGTAGGAGGAGCTCGTGCCCCAACGGTGGGAGGTTTACCGGTTAGGGCGTCTGAAGTCCCCGACTACACGGCCGATGAGGTACTGAAACCTTCTTCCCACCGGCGCCTATTGCCGGCCAGAGCCAGCCAACGGCCATACCTCCTTGAATACCCATGTTCACTCAAGTTTAGCAACATCGGACTCCGACACCTAGTGCTGTTGGTGTCATCTTTAAGGAGGGATACGTATGCGCTTGCGCTCCAGTGGGCAAGTTTACAGGTAATACACCTTTTTTCAGTTTCTAGTGAAATAGACTTGCCGGCGGGCACGCCGCATCGAGGCCAGCTCCCTTCGACTGTCGTCTCCTCCACACTACAGCCTTGCCTCGTTGGACGCTACTCGGATATTACTCCTGATTAGCAGCTAGGCGGGTCGCCCCGCTACTCGCTGGAGCTAAAAGCTACCTTAGGCACTTTGGGTATATTCCCGCCTGATTAGCCTACAGCACCATAGTTGTGCCATCGCGCCTTTTGGCGCGCCGCTACGCGCTCTGACTTTTCTGTTCACGGACGTGCACTCTGAACACGACAGATCCCCTGGGTCCTTGCCCGCCTGCGCTGTCCAGGGGATGAGTCCAGCAGCACCTGAATCCACCCCACTTTGCTGTGGGAGGTTCCTGTGACCCCATAGGTCCTTCGAGACCTTGGCCGACCACTCAATTCAAGGATGCAACCGGCAGCGGCTGGAGTTGCCCCACTATGCAGTGATGATTCCTCTGGCCCCCTACGTGTCTTCCCGGACCTCGCGGTCTGCGCCTCAAGGTTGGCTCGACAGCGGCGGAAGCCCCACCTTCGAGCAGGGAGCAGACTATGGGGGCACGGTATGTCGGCGGGCTTCCCGCAGAGCCCAGGAGCCAGGGGACCACTTGATGTTACGGGGGCACAGCACCCTCGCGGGTCACGCATGGCCTTCACCGCCCGCTACTCGATCAGCGCTTAGCCTAAGCTTCTCACGGCGGGCTATGGTCTACCCGGGTCCAACAACCTCCGGCACCTCTCACTCGGCCCGGCAGCAACCGCGGTTTCCCTGTTTCACGGGTAGGACAACAACACCCGGATCCGACCGCAGGAACTTGGCCACCCGCTCCATTGTTTCCAAGCAGGCTTGGTAGCGGCATCAGGCGCAAGACTAGCCCACAGGAGACTGCCGCCCGCTCCGGTTACGAGCGGGCCTGGCAAGCGACGCAGTTGCAGGACAAGCCCACAGCGACTTGCCCCCCCCCCCCCCCCCCCCCCCCCCCCCCGCTCTGATTATGAGCGGGTTCAGCAGCAGAACTTTGCCCCCCTGCTCTGGTTACGAGCGGGCCCGGCAGCCGCCGCAGTCTCGGGACAAGCCCAGAGTGACTTCCCCCCCCCCCCCCCCACCCCCGCTTCAGTTACGAGCGGGTCCGGCAGCAACCTCAGTCGCCTCAGGATGCGGGTAAGTACTCCTGCTGTCCGCTCCAGCCCACAGGAACCTTGCTCTGACCGGCCTTACGTTGGGGAGATGGCAACCTGGTGGGCCCCGGCACGTTCTTCGGGCCCCCAGACGGCATCCTCCACTGGTCCGCTGTAGCCTCTCGGACCTGGCCCGCCCACTCCTCTATGTGCGCCTGCTCCACAGAATCTGGCTCACAGTGACTTTGTTCGCCCCGCCTTGCGGCCCAAGGTTCTTCGGGCCCAACGCAGTCTCTCTGAATCAGCCCGCCCACTTCTCAGAGCCTGGTCGACAGTGACTTCGCTCGCCCCGCACCGCGGGGTACGACAGACCTTCTAAGCTGGTCATGGCTGGATCTCGTCCGCCCGTGCCATGGTGTCTGGCCGACTGCGGCTTCGGTCACCCCGCACTGCGGTGAACGACAGACCTCAGCCAGACGAGGCTACTGGATCTTGTCCGCCCGCTCCACAGAGCCTGACTGACAGCAGCTTCGGTTGTCCCGCATCGCGGTGAGACCCCACCCGGGTCTGCCCTGGGGGTCTTGGGTGGGGTTAACTACTTTTTAGTTCCCAGGGTCACCCTGGTCAGCCCCACAGGGTGAGTTTTCCTCTCTATTCTGGGGCTTGTGTTTCTGTTTACCCTTGGTCCATTTACCTACATTTTCCTTTTTTAAACTCTCCCTACTGTCTGTGCTTTCTGTAGCTCTTGATATTGGATGTGTGTTGCTAAATGGTATTAGCTTTATTTAGGCCCCATGTCGTAGGTTTATTTAACGTATTGGACCGGCTGGCAACATACATTCAGTATTCTGTTTAATTTTTTTTCACAAGCAGTGCAGGCACGTCCTGAGAAAGTCTTGTTGCTGTCAGGACGTTAAGCAATGTACAATCAATCAATCAACGCATCGCGGTGAACAGCAGCATACTGGGGCCCAAGTTCCCTCCATTGCCTTGCCAGTGCGTGGTCGACAGTTGGAACATTCTGCGCATTGAGTTATATTATAAATATGAGAAATGCACCATATAAATACCATGTAATAATAATAACTAGAAGGAGGCGGGAGGTACTTCACAGGCACAGATTGCACTCATCCTCAGTTGCTCGCCTTCTCACCTGGGCTGCAGTTGGATCAGAGCCGCCACAGGCTTCTTCACCCCCCGCATAGGCTCCAGGCCCAGAATGTGGCTATATCGGGGCTCGAGGGGGGGGGGGGGGGGTCAGACGGAGCAGCCCTCTTCCCGGTGTCACCAGCCTACTCCGTTGCTTGTCTCTCCCCTCCGGCCCTCGTGGGAGGTTTTTCCCCTTCACCTCGGCTCCGGCACCAGGTAAGTCAGTTTTTCCTCTGGATGGAGGTTGGGACCGTCGGTGGAGCTCCCCGCCTGGAGGATCGTCACTCCTTGCCCCCGAGTGCCCCACATGCTCTCCTCGCTGCTGATCTGCATTGTCCTCCTTCAGGCTCCGGTTAAGAGACACAGCGGTGATTGGACGGGGCCCTGCCGAGGATTTTGCGGGTTCTTCCTCCGGTGGTGTGCCCGCCTGCCCCGGCGCTCAAGTGGAAGGCCTCAGCTTCTGTGGATTTCATGCGGCAGCCTACAAGACAGACGTCCCTTCCTCAGCCACCCAGCTTCTCGGTTCGCACGGAGGCCTTTTCGGTGCAGCGGCAACAGGGCTACATATGACAGCGCCTTCTTCTCCGTTTCCAGTGGCCAGTGGCATCGGCATCAAGCTTCGCCAGTGCTGCTTGCAGATCTCTCCCAGGACTTCTCGCCCCTTCCGTCGGTCGGTGTCGCGGCAGAGTGCAAGGTAGGAGGTCCATGGCCCTGCATCGTCAGTGGCCGCACGGCTTCGAGATGACGACTAGCCTGATCCGCCCTGGTCTGCGCTGGGTTCCTGGACCTCGCAACGCCGGCGGCTGTCAGAGCGCTGGAAGACTACGGGGACCCGGATACTTCAGCGCTGCTACGTGAGTTGCAGTCCCTGGCAGTGGTAGCAAACCGGGCAGCTTTCACACCGCTTACTTCGTGGCCAAGCAGCCAGCTGCCTTGTTCCGGTTGGGTCCTGTCCAGCGGTTTGCACGGATTTGCCCTGGGTTGTGAAGTCACAGCTTCTACAGGCTCCCCTCGGTGGATCCCTGCTCTTGGCCCCGGAGTAAGCGGATCTTGGCATATCTGGGCACATGGGGTCAGAGCCGTTGCCACGAGCCTCATTCGACTGCACCTGCGCGGTGAGGAATATTGTAACGGCTGTGGGTGGTGGGCAGAATCAACTTTTGCCCGCTTCTATTTCAGCGACCTCTTAGGCCAACAAGAGAACCTGGCCCTAGTGGGGCTCATCACTGTGGCACAACACTCCCTCCCGGTGCTGGGAGCGCCTTGGGTCCTGCTTAGCTGAAATCGTCGGGAGTGTGCACCTAAGGGGGGACTTGCTAAACGTTGACACAGTGGTAGGTGGTTATGGGCGGCACCCTCCTCCTCCTCGCAATTGTTCCTAATAGTAATGCCATCGGTAATGTTTTTGAAGAAATAAATGAATTTTTCTCTAAAATGTATTTTTTCGAATATTATTTACTGATGGCATTACTCAAACGTCCCTCCCGCCTACCCCACTTGCCGCCAGTATGCTAAGATAAGACTGACGTGAGTAGACAGCTCACGTGAGGAGGTAGGGAGGCTACTCAGGGTACTTGGTAATTCTGCTTGCTAGAGTTACGTCCCTGGTTGTGTGGCAACACACAACAGTTTGGAGGCTGAAATCGGTAAGCTAAGTGTACCTTTCTAATAGTAATTCCATCAGTAAGTATTTTTTGAAAACATATGTTAGAGAAAAAATTATTTTTCAGGTACTAAGGTGATTAATCAAGGACAGTGCAGCCGTTTACACTTGCAACCCAGGTTGAACCCAAGTAGCGTTCAACCTGGGTTAATGCGTTTACATTTGGAACTGGGGTTGACCAGCCCACGTGACCCTGACAGAGCATCTTAGGAATGCATCAAGGTCACCCTCCAGGAGACAAGACATGACTCATGATGTTCTTTGGCTCTTGCAGTTGGATGGTTACCAGTCTCTTTATTTATTTTAATTATTTTTTATGTACTGTTTCTTGTGGCACAGAAAGAGACAATCTCAAACACAAAATTCAAGCTACATGTATAGCAAAGTTTTGGGAAAAAATAAAGTTTTTCTTATGTATCATCAAAGACAGTACATTATAAGACAAAGCACTCGGCCCGAGAGTGTGAGGACGCGTTTTGAGAGTTATTTCCCTTATCAACGTTCTGCGACGGGCTGACTGAGCAAAGAGAATCATGGGGGAGACTCGCAAAGCAATTTCTTTCTCAAACGCAACAAGCGAAGTTGTATCGGCATATCATTCTTCCACTTTCCCAAGGAAGAGAAAAGGTAAGCTAATCACTTTTAGCTCTTATTTTTGCATACACTTATGACTAGAGAATAATTGAATGGCGTACAGGATGAGTGGTCTATCTGAGATTTTAAAAAAAAATCGATTTTGAGATAGGGGTGCCGGGCAATAGCAAAGCATAGGTCTTGCATGTGACGAATGTACATGAGTGATATGTGAACTTACTTACTTTACTTAAGCCTGTCACCCCTACCCGGGTATAGGCCGTCGACGAGAGACCTCCAGCAACTCCTGTCCTGTGCTTCTCCTTCGATTCTACTCCAGGTGGTTCCCAGTCTCTTGATGTCTGCTTGGAGGTCTCGACGCCAGGAGTTTCTCGGCCTACCTCTTTTCCTCTTTCCCTGGGGGTTCCATGACAATGCCTGCCTAGTGATACTGGAAGCTGGCTTTCTCAGACTGTGACCGATCCATCCCCATCTTCTTCGCCCAATTTCATTCTCTGCTGTTATCTGCTCTGTTTTCTCCCAGAGTCTGACGTTGCTGATCTTCTCTGGCCAGTGGATTTTCAAAATTCTTCTAAGGCAACTGTTCATGAAGGTCTGTACTCTGTTGACTGTGGTTTTTGTCAATCTCCATGTCTCTGCTCCATATAGGAGAACTGCTTTTACATTGGAGTTGAAAATCCGGACTTTGGTGTGTTGTGACAGCTCTCTGGAACTCCACACTTTTTTCAACTGGAGAAAGGCTGCTCTGGCTTTACCGATTCGTGCTCTGACATCTGCATCAGTGCCGCCTTTTTTGTCTATGATGCTCCCGAGATAGGTGAAGGACTCCACCTCCTCCAACGGGGTGCCAGCAAGCAAGACTGGTTCTTCCTTGGTTGCGTTCAGCCTCATTGTCTTTGTTTTCTGTTTGTGAATGGTGAGGCCCACTTGGGACGAGATGTCAGCAAGCCTCGTGGTCTTGTCCTGCATTTGTTGATGAGTGTGGGACAGTAATGCCAAGTCGTCTGCAAAATCGAGGTCGTCAAGCTGTGTCCACAGTGTCCACTGTATTCCACTTCATCTGTGCTCTGTGGTCATCTTCATGACCCAGTCTATGGCCAGTAGGAAGAGGAACGGAGACAGCAGACACCCCTGCCTGACACCAGTTCTGACCTGGAGCTCTCTGGTGAACTGCCCTTCGTGGATCACGCGACATGTCATGCCATCATAGCTGCTCTTGATCAGGCGGACGAGCTTTGTGGGTACACCGTAGTGTCGTAGGAGTTTCCACAGAGTCTCTCGGTCCACGCTGTCAAATGCTTTCTCATAATCCACAAAGTTGACGTACAGCGGGGAGCTCCACTCCAGAGACTGTTCCACGATGATGCGGAGAGTGGCGATCTGGTCTGTACATGATCGGTTCTTCCTGAATCCTGCTTGCTGGTCTCTCAGCTGGGGGTCAACGGAGCTCTTCATTCTCTCTAGGATGATCCTGTTGAAGACCTTCCCTGGTACTGACAGCAAGGTGATTCCTCTGTAGTTGGAACACTTGCTGAGGTCGCCTTTCTTGGGAAGCTTGATTAGGTACCCCTCCTTCCAGTCAGCTGGCATCACCTCCTCTTCCCAGATCTTTCCAAACAGTATATGTGAACTGATAGCCGTTAAAAATAATTTTAATTATCTTTGGGTTTGAATCTGGGAATTTCTCCATTTGGTTCTTCTCTGCGTTTGACACGCTTGGCAGTCACCTTTTTGGTCTGAAGTGGAAAACTGGTCTGACTGCAGTTAGACCCTAGCTCTCCACGAATTTCAAGAAATATCGGTTGGAAAGTGGTCTAACTAACATTTAGATCCAAAGAAATTATACGTCCTTAGTATTTTCTTTCAAATGTTGAAGTGATCCATATATACATAGAATAGTTCTCCTCTCCATTAATAATAATAATAATAATACCAGTTATTATATAGGCGCTTTTCCCAATTCTGTGAATCGGCTCAAAGCGCCGCGAACTGAACCAACACGCGCGCTCACGTGACACACACACATGCACTCTGAAGACAAACACAGTACAAGACAAACACAGGACATTCATGTGGTGTGAAGGGTCAGCTCAGCTATTGAGGTTTCAGAATTTTGATTGCTTGTATTTGAAATTTTATAAAGTGGCCTGATACCGGTACCAAATTAGAAGGGGAGGAAGAGCCGGAGTACCCAGAGAAAGAACCCACGACGGTCCGCCCGAATTAACGGTGACACTAGAGGAGAAAAGTCGGACGCTGGAACCCATAATTGAACCTCGCACCTTTAGCATTGGTGGCAGGCACCTTAACCACATTAATGTTGGATTAATGCAAGATAGATCTAATCATTTGTGCCGCTTGTGCACAGCTAATATAACTTTAGAGGGGGGAAAAACATTGCAGCCTGAACTGTTCACATGAACTAGGACTACAGATTAAAGCGTTTAGGTGATGTTTTACGGTTTCATTCAGTGTTTGTTATTTTCCGAACAGATGTAAGAAATAAGTGCAGAACACTTGAAGGGAAGATTTGTTGAGGCTGCCACCTGCAGAGCTGCATTCGCGGGCCTACAGGTTATGCAGTGTCCATTTTGAAGACGTGTGTCACGGAAAGGCACAGGTTGTTGTGGGATGCTGTGCCAACTTTGTTTTCTATGCCCAACCCACCCCCAAAAGTGACGGCAAAGAGACAGCCTCCCAGGAAGAGGGATGCTGCTACATGTGTCACTTCAGCCAGGTAATATGTAAAAAATAAATTGTTAATATAATACGTAAACGTAGAACTCTCAAATATGTAAGTTTAACTCTCTACAAAAGAGAACAAAAATAAAAAAAAACAACAACCGCACAAGAGATGAGAGTTGTTTTCATAACTGTAATCTTAACCTTTTGTGTGTCGGTAGCAGTTTTAGACTAAAACCGCTACTGACACGCAAAGGGTTAAACACTGTTTATCATTAAATTCAGTCAGACATGCAGAATTTACATTCAAGATTTTTCGATGACCTATGTTTCATTTTGTCTTGGTGTGTGTGTGTGTGTGTGCGCACGAATGTGTTTGTAAGTCAGTCACAAAAATAGGAATTGATTGTTTTGAGTTGTTGATTTGAGTAAAGGTGTGGTGGTTTATCAGTATGTCATAAAATGTTTTAATACTTGGTCGCTTTTATGTGTGCAGAGGAGTCCAGTGGGGAAATCAACACTGATTTGGGGGGAAAAGCAGCAAGCAGGGGGTTGGGGGGGGGGTCTGCCCCCCTCCATCCCCCCCCCTCCCCCCCCCTCCCCCCCATTTCCTCAGGCGAGAAATTCTTTACCGGCAATGCTATAACAAAGTTCCTTTTTGTTTCCCAGGGTCACCCTGGTCCCTGTTGTTTGTTATTTCAGTGAGAGGTGAGAGTCATATTCCTCTCTCTGTTGTCTGATTTTTCGGCCACTGGCATTAAGGTCTAGTCGGGAGTTTTTTTTGCATCAGGTCAAATGACCAAACAAAAAGTTGAAACATCCCTCGCCCCTCGCCCCTCCCCCCCCCCCCCCCCCCCCACCCCTCACAAGATTTACAAGAAAGCAGGCTTTCAAGAGTAATCAGAAAACTGGACGCAACAGACTGTACTGCCAGAAGGAATATAAACTGCAGGAGAAAGACGATTACAAAAAGAAAAAAAAAGACATTAACAGCGAAAGAAGGAAGAACAGTAAAGAATTTGTTTAATTTAAAAAGCCCAAATCAGTTCCTAGTCGTATTATTGAGAAGTAAATTGCTCTTCAAACATACAGTTCCTCTGTGTGTGTATGTGTGTGTGTGTGTGTTTTGGGGAAGGAGGGGGATGGAGAATGGGAAGGGATGGGGGTTGGAGAACATATGATTGGTGATGTCTGTTTTATCAGTTTACTGGTAATAACGTTCATCTGTAACTGATGGTATTGTCTACTGTAAGTCATTATCAATAATCAAGTTGACCTACTATTTCATGGATGATGCGTAATTCTGTCTTAAATTTGCATGCGTTTATATACGTTGGGTGGAGGGAGGAATGAGGAGGAGGAAATAGAACAAGTCATTGGTGATAATTTCTCATTAATCTTCTTGTACATGCACCGACAGGTACTGTTAACAGTTCCTGGGGTTGTACGCAGAAGGGATTAATATGGCCTGTGCGTATAATCACTGTTTGGCTTTGTTGATAGATTGGTAGTAATACCTATTGGAAGTTGAAAATGTATAAATACCAGAGTAACTGATCATGTGATATTGTAAAAAAAACAACTAGTGTTTCTGTAATTGTTTTTAAATCCAAAGTTGGTGGTTTGTGTGTGTGTGCATGCGCGCGTGCTGTACATCAGCCTATTCTTACAGCAACAAAGAAGTGCCTGATTTATTGATATATCTTGTTTTTCCCTTGCACGTGTTAATTTACTACTTTTTACAAAGAAAATCTTTTAAATTAAAGATCAGAGAAAAATATTTTGGAATCAAAGCTCTTGTAAAAAAAGTAATAATATATTTTTTTAATTGAAAAAGAGTCGGTCCTCTGCAATGCACGCAGATAGCACATGTATATGCTGTGTTCCTCTTAAGAAAACCTAGCAGCACAGCACAAGTAAGCCAAGGGACTGAACCCTTACACTGACCTCGCTTTTTTCAGTGAGCCTTATGAAGGAGTGATCTGTCTTATAATGTATTGTCTTTAATATCAAGACCTTTTTGACAACATTGTTGATTAACAGCATTTTTACATTGTCAGTTCAGCAACCATTTTTTTTTTTTATCAGAAGTGTTTGTTCCCTGCCACAGTCTCAAGACTGCTGGAGACAAATTGTGCTGAAAACTTGTAATGAGCATCTTGACCCCAGACATCGATGAGAAGGCATACCGGCTATGAAATCTGTTGTGCTAATTGGAATGAAATTCCTGCTTACAGGCTATGAAATCTGTTGTGCTAATTGTAATGAAATTCCTGCCATTTGTGTCATGTTCTCGATTTTTTGGACAACACGCACAACAGGACATTTTGTTTCTATTCTCCTTATGACCTTTTGCAGGACATGCATTTGTTGTGTATGTGCTCATGTGTGTGTTTGTAGGCCAGTTTACCCAGACATGGGGAGGTTCATTTGCATACACTATCCGGGAGCCACTAGGGACTGTTGGGGCCATTGGTGCCTGGAACTTCCCTTTTCAAATGGCTGCCTGGAAGTCATCCCCGGCTCTAGCTTGTGGAAATACGGTTGTGTTCAAACCTTCGCCTTTCACCCCCCTCACCGCAGTCATGCTAGGGGAGGTGTACAAAGAGGCAGGTCTACCTGATGGCTGCTACAATGTTTTACAGGTGCTATCATTATACAGTCTATTTTGCTTATAAGAAGGTTGGATATAACAAAAGTCGGATATAACAACACATTTGTTAAGGTCCCAGCATCTATCTTTCTATCTAAATTACTTTGCTTATAACAAAGTTCAGCTATAACAACAAGAAAAACTGGGTCTCCCGGTGATTTGTTATATCCAGAGTTTACTGCATTGGAGATTTTCAGTGACAAAAGCAATACATTATGTTCTGTTTGGCATAAATAATGCATCCATATGTTTTCTCTGTCTTGATCTTTTGTAGCCAACGGATGGTGAAATGGTCACTGGTATGTGATTTTGAACACATTGTACACCATGTCCAGCCACACAGCACCTATACCTGGTGTTTTTACGTCTCTTCTGTTTATATGAGGGACGTTTTAGAATGGGTCGTGGTCGAGCAAATTCAGTGGCATGACCATGTGATCATATGTGGGCAGCTGAAGTTACAAGATAAAAATTGTCATATCCAGTTATACTAATCTCGCTGCAGAACATACTTTTGGTGCTAAGCACTGTGTGTGTGTGTGTATTCGTTTGTATGTAAACATGAGAATCTCTGATATCTGTGTACGTACAAGCTTGAAAATTGAGAAAATATTTCATTCAAGGGGTGCCTAAGAGAGCTTTTAGTCCGATTGATAATGGCAGAATTATGCATTATGGGCCGATTGCTCTGAAATTTGGCATGGCAGTAGAAAATCGTGATAGAAGAAAATTCCACATCTGGGGCATCAAAAGATTTTGCTTAATATTATCATGTTAACCAATATTAAAAATGACCATATACCAAATTTGGGGTGATAGAAATAACATTTTTGGGATTTTAGGTCATCCATTATTTAACCCATTCAGCCCTGATGCACTACAGCAGGAGATGGGTTGACCATGATAATTCAAGGGTAGTGTCAGATTAGTTTGGCACCTGTCAGCACCAAGCTAATCTGGCACTGCCCTTGAAATATCATGGTTGATCCATCTCCTGCAACTGGTGCATAGTCATTAGATGACACCTCCAAAATTTGGGAAATACGGCCGTCGGGCTGAATGAGTTAAATAGAAATAAAATCAAAATTACTGGTGGGCACTTGCTCTCCATTGACAGAGAATATGTTACTGCTGTTTGTTTATAGAATAAACTTTAAAATTGCTTGAGTTGTGCTTGTCAAACACAGACCCTTCACTGATAGTATATTTGCATTACTCAGCAGAAACACAGCTGCTTAAAAGATGAACAAGATCATTTGTACAGACCGTGTTTTTGCTTCATGCAGTTGCCATGTCAACCATATTTAAACTTGAGAAAGATTTTGTATAAATGACTAAATTCTAGGGTCAAATTATGTGAAATTTTGTGATCATCCAAACCATTCTCTAGGCTAGCTGAGGTTTGCACAAGCCATACAGTTCGGTCCTGACCGTTACCAACTGATGCGTTGCTAATTCCGTTACACTACTTGTAATAGAGCCATTTAATCCGATATTGTTCCTTACTCTTCACAAGAGATGGCCTGAATGGTCACAGTTATGAAAATAACTGAGATATTTATGTGCTACAATGTAATATAGAAAAACCAGCTTAGCCCTATTAAATGTGGTTTCCATGGCAACTAGTCTTTTTTAATGGTCCAGATCCAACTGTAATGATGTTTTATATACTGTTTCTAAAAATCAATATACTTTGTTGATTCCAATTGTAGTTGGTAAATAGTCTTTAACTAGACAGACTGTGATGTTTAAAAACAGCGTGTCTAACTCGAAGGTCATGGTCGCGGCATGTATCTATTGAAAATATGGACTAATAACAAATTTTCTGTAAACTACTCTTCAAACTTGCTTCCTGGTGGTTCAAGTGATTACTGTTGTAGAAGAAAGAACATGATAAGTCATACCAGTGTTTTTTTACTTCAATGTCAAAGTCACAGTGGGTATATTTTCAGGCAATTTCCTGAAAACGTTTGACCAACTTAAAACAAACACTATGGGTTGATATTTTGGAACAAGAACAAATTTGCAATAATATTATAAAGTCTTTGACACTGATGTCAAAGTGATTTATATTCTATGTTTCCCGTTGATTCTCTTGATGATTTCTTTATCACATTTAGACTGGTTCATAGTTGTCAGGTGACAACTGCAAAATTTGGGAAATGGGGCCTTGGGGTTAAGAGGGTTAAGTGTGAATCTGTTTATGTTGCTATTTTTTTTTGTAAATTTTAACTGACTTGCTTTGTTCCAACAGCATATACCCCTACATAGCTCTAGCAGGACTCTTTTGTTTTGATTTTCAGGGTGCTGGCAGTACGGGAGAGATGTTGAGTAAACACTGTGGTATCGCCAAGATGTCGTTCACCGGCAGTGTCCCCACTGGAATTAAAATTATGGAGACCTGTGCCAAGGTAAAATACACCAAGAGACCCCGACACACTAAAGCAGGAGATGAAACGACCATCACAGATCAAGGGTAGTGCCAGAATAGCTTGGCGCCTATAGGCGCCAAGCTATTCTAGCACTTCCCTTGAATTATCATGGTCTGTCTGTCTACCGAACTGTGCTGCAGCATTCAAAGGACATCTCTAAAATATCACCATCTGATAAGCTACAGAATACACTGAGCTCAGCTACACTTCACCTGTTAGCATTGTGTAAAACGTCATTGATATTTTTGTGAGAGTGTGGAAAGAAAGTGCAAACTCTACTGCAATGTTGCGTATAGATTTCTACATCATACAGTGTCTCTAATGCAGGCTGTGACATGTTTTTATATAAAATGTAGGGATGTGATGTCAACATTTGATTGGATATATTGTCACTAAACCATGCAGTGCAAATTTGTTTTGTTGGGTTTTGTAGTGTCTGTGCTAGTGTTCTCTGATCTGCACAAAATTTTTACCAGCGATAGTAGGTGTTTATGTCTCACGGGTGACATGCTATAATGAGGCTGACCTGTATTTAGATGGCCTATGGCAACCTTCATGTTTATGTACTTATGTTTCTTAGGACATCAAACATGTGACCCTTGAGCTGGGTGGCAAGTCTCCACTCATCATTTTTGATGATGCTCACATTGATAATGCTGTCAAGGGTGCCATGCTGGCCAACTTCAGCAACCAGGGACAGGTATATCTTCATGTAGCTACAACATTTGTATACAAGTTTTAAAAGCCACATTTGCCCTGAATGTAGTATGCGTAGATACTGTACACAAATTTGCTCTTACACAAACCTCATTAATTTTGATGATGTATATGTTGTACGCTCATAAAAAATGAAGCAAAAAAACCAAACAAACAGCAGTTCTTTTTTCCTACTTTGAAACACAATTTTTGGACACTTTTTGCACAAACTGTACACAATATTACTTAGAACAGTGCAGTCCAAACTTCCTGTTAAAAAGATACTGATTGAGACACTACCCCAAACACTGGTGTCATTTCTACTAAATATAGATCTGGCCAAATAAAAACAACAGGTTTTGCAGTCTAATAGTGGCTCAGGTTTGTACAGGTGCCACATTTTGCGTGACATGTTTTGGTTGTTGATGTTCCGAACAAATATTACCAGTCTGTTGTTTTTGTTTGGCAGGTCTGTTCCAATGGCACACGGGTGTTCGTTCAAAAGGGCATTTTGGATGTGTTTTTGAATCAGCTGATAGAACGGACCAAGAACATGGTGATTGGGGATCCGAACAATGAGGAAACAACAGTGGGGGCTACCATCAGCTCACAGCAAGCCAACATTGTCCTCAGATACATTGAGATTGCAGTGAAAGAGGTGATTTTTACTTGTTTCCTCAAAAACATTACCGATGACATTACTATTAGGAAGGTACACTTAGCTTACCAATTTCAGCCTAAGAATCCGTTGTGTACATACACAACCAGGGAGGCGACTCTAGGGCGCCATAACCATGGACCCTGAGTAGTCTCCCGTCCCTCCCTATCCGGTTACGTGCCAAGTGGTATCATGCCAGTCTTTTCGCTTAGCTTACTGGGAACAGTTGTGTTCAGCCTACTGGATTCTTCGGCTGTGTACGGTTGTGACCGGTCATGCCTTGGATTACCTTTTTGTGGTGTTTTGTGCTTCTGTTCCTCGCCGGCCTCGCAGCCATGGCAAGGTAAGGCCTTGGTTAATGCCCTCGACTGGCACCTGGTCGGCCGGGCGGCGGCACCAGCCATGGACTTTGGCCTCGTAAGAGGCATGTTTTGACCGCGCGTGAGCTCGTTTTGCGTGGCCTCGAGGGAGCCCACACCCGGTCGCCTTTCACGTTTGCTCTGTGTTGCAGTTACCAAGAACGCACCTGCACTCAGTGTGGGGACTTCCAATGGCCTAGCGACACGTGCAGTTTGCCTCCCCTGTTCTGGCTGCGCCTCCAGGCGCACCTGCAACACATGCGCCGCCTGGGTGGAAGAACAATGGTCGCAACTCTGGGGGTTCTATCAGCACGAACGTCCTGCGCCGTCCCAAGACCACCCGCCCGCTGCCACGCCCCCTGCCGTGCCAGGAGAAGGGACCAGGCGATCCCGCTCCGACATTGGGGAGATGACTGCACGTCGGACCCCAGCTTTTTCTTCAGGTCCCCGGACTTCGTTCTCTACTGGTCCAACTGTGCCCTCTCGGACCTGGCCCGCCCGCTCCTCCAAGGAGACCGGCCAGCAGCGACCTCGGTCATCCCGCTTTGTGGTGACTGACTCTTCGGGCCCCGATGCACCCTCAGGGAACCAGCCCACCCACTCCTCTAAGGAGACCGGCCGGCATTGCGCCCACCCCTCTGGGGCCGACCCACAGCGACTTCGGTCGCCCCGCACCGTGGCACACTGCAGACCCGATAAGCCAGACAAGGCTAATAGAACTCTGTGCGCCTGCTCCTCGGAGGCTGGCCCACACCGACTGTGGTCGCCCCGCGCCGCAGTGTACGACCGCACCATAGACCCTGTGCTACCCTCCGATGCCTTACCATGACGGGACCGTCTACGGGACTGTTCCTTTCGCTCGGAGACACTGAGATCCCCGGCTGCTCCATGCTCACCGGGTCCCAGGGACCGGGATGTTCGACGCGACACCCGCTGCAGCCCCCGACCACTCACCGCGTCCTCTCATCCTGCCACTTTGCACTCCTCGAGGGCTCGGCCGCCCTCTTGCTCGTCCCGGCATGCTTCTCTCCATCCTACGCCTGTCGCCTTCAGCGCCGGAGTGCTCTTGTCGTCCCTCCCCTCATAGGGATTCACCCTACCGGACCCGACAGGCCCGCTGACGCACTCGCTCCCCCCATGAACGCTGGTCAGCTCGCCGCAGCGATGTCTCATCCCATCAGTCTTTGTGGGATTCCTCATCCGCGGTTTCCGCCCCCCCCCTTTCCCCCACCAACGGAAGGGCTCCCAGGTGCAACGTCCCCCCCTCCCCCCCCCCCCAGCTCGGGCTCTGGGCGATGTGGCGCCGCTAGGGAGGCTCCCGGCTCCCAGGCCACCTCCTGGTCGGTCGGTAGGCATTTTCCTCTCACCATTTTGCCCTCCCTTGTCGGAGCTCAGCCCCCTCGCCGTCCGGCCGCATCCCCTGACGATGACGAAGCCCTCAGCGTGTTACCTGAGGACTCCGTCTCGGCCCTCCTCAGAGATGACAGTCGGTCTGCCTCTCCCGGCTCGCACTCCCCGGGCATCCCCTCGTCTCCTGCACCTGCGGCCCTCCTGACACCTAGGATGAAGACCCTGCGGCCCCTGGATGATTGATTGTGTCCTGTCTTCCCCCGGAGGCCTGCCAGCCGTCCCCCCTGCTCAAGGCGTCGGCCTTTGTGGATGCCCCCCGACTTGCAGCAGGGTGCCTTCGGCAATGCCGACTTCTTCTCCGACTCCAAGTCCCCGGTGAGACTGGACATTTCCTTCCGTCAACACTGGTACACAGTTCATTCCCAGGCCTTCTCCTGTGCCCTCCCTATGGTGGATCTGGTGGCGCAAGTGCAGGCGGGCGGCCTCAGCCTTCTACAGCCGAGTGGTGCCCCGTCATTGACTTCTCGGCTCTAAACAAGTACATTGCAGTGCCTACGTTCTGCATGGAGAGGGCCAGGGCTTTGAGGGCGGCGGTAAATCCCATGGACTTCGCCGTCAGCTTGGACTTGTCGGACGCATACCTGCACGTCCCCATGCACCCCGCCTCTCAACGTTACCTGCGCTTTGCCTTTGGCGGCTTGGTCTACCAGTTTCGGGCGCTGCCTTTCGGCCTCAACCTCAGTACGTGGGTGTTCACACACATCATGGATGCCGTCGTCGCCAAGGCCAGACAGTCGTCCTCAAGCCCAACCTCGAACTACTTGGACCATCTTCTCCTATGGAACCAGTCGGAGTCCGCCTTGGAGAAGGACAGAGATGCGCTTCTCGATGTGCTAGCTCGGCTTGGCTTCCTGGTCAACTTGGGCAAGTCGGACCTTGCACCCTCCCACCGGTTCGTGCACCTGGGCATGGAGTTTCTGACCGACCTCAACAAGGTGAGACTTCCGGAGCCTTGGATCCAGAAGCTGGCGGCCTTAGCCCTGCAGGTGTCTCAAGAGGAGGCATTTCCCGCCAGAGTCTGGCTACAGATCCTGGGCCTGATGAGTGCGGCGGCGGACCTCATACCGCTCGGCAGTTTGTACTCCTGCCCGCTTCAGTTACATCTGCTTCTCCAATGGCGTCCGTCCTCCAGCGACCTCGCGACCCCGGTGCCGGTTATCCCGATGCTCGAGCCTCATCTCCTCTGCTGGGCAGATCCTGCGTGATTCGCATCAGGAGTACCCATCTCCTCCCCCCCCCCCCCCCCAGTTATCTCCCTGCGTGGATGCAAGTCTCGCCGGAAGGGCCCCCACCTTCTGCCGATGTTCCTCACGGCGTCCAGCCGCTGGCCTCCGGACCTCGCGGACAGGCACATCAACTGGTTGGAGCTGGCGGCGGTTTGGCGAGCCCTCATCATGTGGGAGACACGTCTCCGACACCAGGAACTCCTCGTCCTTTCCGACAACTCCACCATGGTCTCCTACATCCAGAAGCAGGGCGGGATGCGCTCCCCCTCCCTCTGCATCCTCCTGTACCAGGTCCTCCGGTGGTGCGAAGATCGCCGCATCTCTCTCCGAGCGCGACACATCCCTGGCCACCAGAATGTCCTAGCTGACTCCCTCTCTCGGTGTGGCCAGCTCCTCCACACCGAGTGGGCGCTCTGCCCGGATATCTTTCGGATGATCTGCATGCAGTGGAAGACACCCATGATCGACCTCTTCACGACTAGGTGGAATCGACAGCTCCCCCTCTTTGTCTCACCCATTCCGGACCCCCTCGCCTGGGCAGTCAACACGCTCTCCATCTCCTGGGAGGGCTTCAACATGCATGCTTATCCTCCTACAGTGCTGGTCTCCAAGGTCCTGGGTTGCAGCGCGGTTTTGTTACTGGTGGCCCCGTTCTGCTGGACCCAAGTCTTGGACCACCGACCTCCTGAGCCTCGCCACGGGTCCCCATCTGCGGCTCCCCACGAGGCTGTACCACCCGTGCTCAGAGTGACTTCTCCTACATGCCTGGAGATTGTGCAGCACGCCTTGCTGCTAGAGGTTTCTCGAGTGCAGCAGTGGAGGCTATCGCTACAGCCCACAGACCTTCGACCAGATGCATCTATGAGGGAAAGTGGCGAGTGTTTTACAGTCTTGGTGCGCCGACCAGCACCTCTCTCCCACGGATCTGACTACCCCCCAGCTGGCCGAGTTCTTCCTCTGGCTCTTCGTCAAGCAGAACACCATCAAGGGTTACCTGGCCATGATAGCTGACACATATCGCCACTTGGGCCTCCTGGACCCCGGCACCTCCAAGGACCTCACCGACATTATGGCCCACTTCGGCCTCCGGCGGCCTGTTCCCTGCTTGCTGATTCCACGCTGGGACCTACCCTGGGTGCTGACGTGGCTAAATTCGGACCGCTTCAAACCGCTCCCCTTGGCTCGGTTCGCGGACGTGACCCGGAAGACCTGCTTCCTCCTGGCCCTCACTACGGCTTCCAGGGTGAGCGAGCTGCACGCGCTTTCTGTGCGCCCCGCCTGCCTACAGCTCAGAACGGATGGCTTGGTGCAGCTCCTGACTGACCCGTCATCCCTGGTCAAGACTCAGTCTCCCTTAACCGTGCCCCAGGTGGTCACCATTTGGCCGCCGTTTCTTCTGAGCGGTCACGGCGCGACGAGCACAAACACAAGAAGAGAAAGAAGCATAGTAAGAGAGGTAGTAAAAGAAGAGGCTCTCCTTCACGATCCGTTTCAACTGAGTGTGACCCGAGACCATTATTTGGGCCACACCCCGGCTCTGAATCATCTGAGCGGGCCCGGCATGCCACACGTACGTCCCCCCACCCCCACCCCCACCCCGTAATTTGCAGGCGGGCCCGGCGAGACTTAAGTACGCTCTCTCCTCGATCCGAGAGTTCTGAGAGCCCATGTTTTGCTCCCTACCCACTTCGATGTTTCTGAGCGGGCTTGGCTAGCCAAGTTAACGTCCCCCCCCCCCCCCCCCACCCCCCCCCCCCCCCCCGCCCTGATTTTTCCAGGTGGGCCCGGAGTCTTCTTCTTCTTGCCGTTCGCAGTGGGCTATACGGTCAGTCCAGCACCAGCGATGAATGACGTCGTTTTCTCCAGGTCTTCTCGACTGCCGTAGAGTGTGGGCCCGGAGTGACTTAGATTCAAACTCTCAGGACCGGTTCCGCCCTTTTTGATGATAAGCTCCCCTCACCCCTCGCGGTCTCCCGAGCGGGCTCGGGGAGCCAGGGTTCCCCTTCCGCCTCCCTTCGTTCTTACAGAGCGCGCTTCACGGTACCCGCATTCCCCTTGCTGACCTCATGTCGTAGTCGACATGGGCAGCCCCCATTCCCCCTGTCGTGCGGCTAGTGGGGGGCGTCCACAGCCAGGCCTTGCCTCCAGCCATTGCTCGACTGTGGGTCCTTCGCTCCCCGCAATGCCCTTCTGGAAGGCTTCACGGGCGGCTCCGCCTGTTCCTCGTTCGCGCCGCGGCCGGTCACCTTCAGCGGACCAGCGCTCTCGTAGCCGGTCTCCCCTCCTTGTGACTCCACGCAACAGGCGATCTGTGGACTTGGATCAGGACATTCTCAGCTTACACCCTGGGGATTCCGCTTCGGTGATCTTCCTTCAGGACTCTCCCGCCAGCTCCCCCACCCCTCGCTCAGCTGTTTCGTCGCTTTCCGACGCTTCCAGAGATGACAGCCCTTCGCTCGGCTCTCAGACCTTCAGTGCTCTTCTAGAGGCCTCCCGTCTTATCTCTTCCTACCGTCGCCCCCAGTGAAGAGGCAAGCATCCGCCATGGTTGATGCCATGAGGCCTACTAAGCGTTGCAAGTCGCTCCCGCAACCAGCCGGATTCTGGGATCTCACGGACGCTTTCTCGGCGCAGCTCCGCTAGGACAGCTTTGGCGACAACGGGTTTTTCATCGATTCACGGTGGCCAGCAGGTGTCAATATGAGCTTCCACCAGGACTGGTACGCGGGACACTCCCAGGCCTTCGCCGTCCCCCTTCCCACGGTGGACTCGGCAGCCAGCGACCAGGCGGGCGGTCGCAGGGTGGTCCATAATGCTTGGCCTCGCCCACTAAACAGGATCGCGTCTCTAGTACGGAATTCGCTAACTTGTTCCGGCTTCTTGGAGTTGGCTACACAAGCTGTGCTGCGCTGTTTGGAGGACACATGGGACCTGGAGTCCACGTCCCCGCTCCGCGACGTCCAATCCATCCTTGTGGCTGCTAACCGGGCTGCTTACCACTCTTCTACTAACGCCATGGCGGCGGCCACCAATTGTGACCTCTGGCGTTCAGACACACTCCTGCGACTGCTCAGATCTCCCCAAGACTGTGAAGACTCTGCTCCGCCAGACCCCTCTCGGAGGTTCAAAGCTGTTCGGTGACACTTGGCAGACGGTGAAGGAAGCTTCTAAGGATTTGTGGCCCCGGCCTGCCACCGGCACCTCTTCGTCTCGCTTTGGCACTTCCCCCACGGCTGTGGGTCGCGCCTTGCGGTTGGCTAGACCCTTTTCTTGTCCCGGGGGCTCCCGCGGTAGAGCCCGCCCCCTTCAAGCAGTCCTTCCCTGCCTCCCACCCCTCCTGGTCCCGTGGCACCCGCAGATCGGGGTGCATTAGGGCCCGCTGACTTACCCACCCCTCTGCCCCCACCGACAGTTATCGGGTCTCCAGTCGGCGGGCGGCTGGCCCTCTTCAGCGACCACTGGAGATCGCTGTTTCCAGATGACCCTTGGATCATCTCGACTGTTTCCACAGGCCTGCAGCTGTCATTCCATTTCCCTCTGCCATTACACAGGTCCCCCCTTTGGACTCAGGCTCCAGAAGACCGGCTCAAGGCAGAAGCTCTGCGCGGAGAAGTGACGGCCTTGCTCATAAAGGCTGCGACAGAAATAGTCTCCCGACACGACTCGCCAGCGTTCTACAGCTGACTCTTCGTCGTCCCCAATCCAGGCAGCAAGTGGCGACCGATCATCGTTTTGTCGGCGCTAAACAAGTTCATTTCAGCGCCTCACTTTCAGATGGAGACAGCCCGGATTCTCCGCGCAGCCGTCCGGCCGACGGACTTCGCTATCAGCCTCGATCTATCAGACGCTTATCTACACGTACCGATTCATCCGTCTTCTCGCCAGTATCTACGATTCTCCTTTGGCGGGATTGTCTACCAGTTCCGAGCCCTCCCCTTTGGCCTCAACATCAGTCCTTGGGTTTTCACGAGGCTCCTCGACACGGTGATGGCCAGCTTCCGTCAGCGATCCCCGAGTCCGTCCTCCAACTATCTGGACGACTTGCTACTGCGCAACCTGATCGCCACGGCTCTTGAAGAGGACAGAGACGTCTTGCTCTTGTGCCGCCTCGGGTTCTTAGGCAATTCGGGCAAGTCGGATCTCACCCCTTCGTACTGCTTCTTGCACTTAGGAATGGAATTCCTGACCAACCTCAACCTAGTCCGTCTGCCGTTGGCTCATCGGCAGAAGATCGCCGAACTCGCTCATCAGATGGAGCTAGGGTCCTCCTTCACAGCCAGGGTCTGGCTTCAGCTCCTGGGACTGCTCAGCGCGGCAGCGGACTTGTTACCCTTCGGCAGTCTCTACTCCCGCTCGCTTCAGCTCCACCTTCTCCTACATTGGTGCCCCTCCACTGGCGTCCTGATGGATCTGGTTCCGGTTACTCCGCTGACCCGCCCCCACCTCCAGAGGTGGGCCGACCTAGCTTGGCTCTCGACCGGCGTGCCCCTGCACTACCCTCAACCTCGCTGGTCCCTCTGCACCGACGCGAGCTGTTACCGGACTTTGTCTTTGTCTCGGCCTCAGGCCTTTGGCCTCGGGCCTGCGCGGACAAACACATCAACTGGCTGGAGTTGAAGGCGGTGTGGTTGGTCCTCACCACCTGGCAAGAGATGCTGTCCAACCAGGAGGTCCTCGTACTTTCAGACAACTCGACAGTGGTGGCCTATATACAGAACCAGGGGGGCACTCGCTCGCCCTCACTGTGCATCCTCCTTTACCATCTCCTGCTCTGGTGCAGGGACCGGGGGTCATTACTCTTCGAGCCCGCCACATCCTGGGTCACCTGAACGTGGTCGCAGACGCCCTGTCCCGCCGCGGACAGCTTCTCCACACGGAGTGGTCCATGCGCCCCGACATCTTTCGGCTGATCTGCTCGCGATGGGAGACGCCGCTAGTCGACCTGTTTGCCACCAGATGGAACAACCAACTTCCGCATTTTGTCTCTCCAGTCCCGGACCCTCTCGCCTGGGCTGTGGACGCGCTTTCCATTCCTTGGGACGGGTTGATTGCTTATGCCTACCCCCTGTCAGTTCTGGTGCCGAAGATCCTATGGAAGCTTCAGGGATGCTCCGCGGTTCTCCTGCTAGTATCCCCCTTCAGCTGGGCCAAGAGCTGGACCACGGACCTTCTCGCCTTAGCAACGGACCTGCCCCTGGAGCTCCCCACTCCTCCATCGATGCTCAGGCAGCCCCGGCAGGCCCTCTTCCACCCGTGCACGGAGCGCCTCCTACTGCACGCCTGGAGGTTGTCCGGCAAGCCCTCACCGCTAGAGGTTTCTCGGATGCGGCAGTGGCAGCGATTGCAGCAGCCCGCAGGCTGCCAACCAGGAAGGTCTATGAAGGCAAATGGAGGGTCTTCCAGTCGTGGTGCGCCGCTCAGCGGCTCCCCCCCACGAATTTAACTACCCATCAACTGGCGGAATTCTTCCTCAGGCTCTTCGACGACCAAGGCTTAGCACCTATTACCATCAAGGGCTACCGCGCCATGCTCGCAGACACTTACCGCCACCTGGGCCTCCCGGATCTGGGTGCATGCAAAGACCTTTCTGACCTTTTGGCTCATTTTGAACTGCGGCGTCCAGTCTCGCGTTCTCTCATACCTCGGTGGGACCTCGCCTGGGTGCTGACGTGGTCTAAATTCGGACCGCTTTGAACCTCTGCCCCTGGCACGGTTCTCCGACTTGACCCGGAAAACGTGTTTTCTCCTGGCCCTCGCAACGGCGTCCCACGTGAAAGAGCTTCATGCACTCTCGGTTTGCCCCGCGTGTCTGCCACAGCTACTCAACAACCCGTCCTTTTTGGCCAAGAACCGGCCTCCCTTGGCTGTGCCCCAGATGCTGACCATACGTCCGCTCAGAGGGACCGACCTATCCTGCGGGTCGCGTCAACAGGACCCGGCCCGGCACTGAAGATCTACCAGCGTCGCTCAAAGCTACGCCGTCTAGGGTGTACCCACCTCTTCCTACCACTTTCTCCAGGCAGGCCGGATATCTCGGCCCAGACAGTTTTGTCCTGGCTACGGTGGGTCATTCGTTCGGCCTAAAGACCTCTCTCTGGATGGGGATAGACGGTTACAGATCCGGGCGCATGAAGTCCGAGCAGTGGCCACCAGCGCGGCCTTTGACTGCAACTGCTCGGTTAAAGACATTATGACAGCGGTAGGCTGGCGTGCAGGTTCCACCTTTGCCCGCTTCTACCTTCACGACCTATCCGGCCAGGGTGACTCCCTGGCCATGGTGGGTGACATCTCCGCGGCCCAGCACTCCCTCCGCGTGACCCAGGCGCCATAGATGCGTCTTAACTGAAATCGTCGGGAGTGCTCCTTTGCGGGCCGGCGGAGGGTGTGCTCCTTCTCTTCGCTATTCTTCCATAGTAATGCCATCGGATGTATTTGTTTCCTCAAAACACATTACCGATGGCATTACTGTAAGGAAATGTTACCTAGCTAGCCTAATTTTAGCCAAAATTTGGTTGTGTACGTATATGGGAGTGTTGGCAGGCGAGGGGTGCCATAGCCTAGGCATTAACCCGAGTAGCCTCCCTTCCGTCCCATCCGGGTACGAGCTCACCGGATACTCAACAATTAGTTTCTTAGCTAGCCTGTAGATGGTTGTGTTCGTACATTGCTCTTCGGATCTTACTGTGTGGATGTGACCGGTTGTCTTGTGACTTGACCTGAACTGTTCTTGGACTGTGTTGGGGCTTGGCTGCGCGGGTTGAGCTAGCTTGGAGGGTGGAGCTCACTTGGACTGTGCCTTGAGCTGTTTTCAAACTTTCGACTGTGCTTTGTGACTTGGACTTAGCGTGCCTGTGGACGGCCTCGACCCGCAGTGGTGACTGAGAGTCCCTTGGCGCCTTAGGATGTCGCTTCGACCAGGTTGGGTTTGCTTCTCGCACCGTTATGGCCAGGTAAAACCTCGGTTACTGCCCTCGACCGGCGCTCAGGGGAAGGGAAGAGTGCCGGGCGGCGGCATGCTCTGTGCACTTGATTGAGTTCGTTCTCACCCTCGCGTGCGTAATTTTTGGTGCACGGCCTCAGAGGCCACGCTCGTTCGTCCTTCATTGTTGCCTCTGTGTTGCAGTTACCAGGTCCGTACCTGCACGCGCTGTGGCTAATTTCAGTGGGCCAGTGACGAGCCTGCAGTCTGCCTGCCCTGTTCTGGCTGTGAGTCCACGCATCCCTGTGCTGTATGCGCCCCCTGGCTGGAAGAGAGATGGTCCCAGCTGTGGGGATTCTACTGCCGTGAACACCTGATACCTACCCGAGAACTGCCATCAGCTCCCGCTCAGATTACCACGGATGGGTCCATTAAATTTCCCATGACCGTGATGACCCAGTCCAACTACTACCGGGCAGACACCACACACGCACTTACGGCGGTCATAGCCCCGGACCAGACGGCGGAACGCAGAATCGGAAGGAAGAAGGTGGCTCGCTCACTGCTTCGGGAAGAGAGGCATGAGGCGCACACGTGACGGGATCCCGCCCATCGAGACTACGAACGCTTGGCTTCCCGATCACAGGTCAGTGACGAGCTTCCATGGCCAGACAAGCTGCCTACACGGAAGGCACCCGCTCGCTACACAGAATAAAGCGACACGAGCCTGGTGCATCCAGGGACCGCGAGCCCCACAGGACTGCTGCACGTTCTACGTCACGCTCCCAGGTCAGTGATGATATACCATGACCACACGCTCTGATTGTGAAGACGAGAGCACGCCCCTGACGCAGTATTGAGAGGCGAGAGCCGACCCCATGACGGGACCCCGATCCCGCCCACGACGCATCCGTTCGCCTTCATGACGTCAGGTCAGTGAGTTTCCGCCACGGTCGGACAGTTCACCAGACATCAGAAGCGCTCGCTCGCTGCACAGAGCCAAGAGGCACGAGACGAGCACACGACAACCTACCAGTACCAATGGGATGCTACATGATGCGAGGACCGGGTCGACTACTGCTCCTCGCCTCCGCTCAAGTTCGCGGGACCAGCCGCCAAGACGGTGCTCTTCCTCCCGCGCTTCACTGGACAGCCGTCACCCTAGGTCTTCTTTGCGGAAGGCTGGAGACAAGGTACGCCCTACTACCGCGGCGCTTGCTGTGACGACTAGACGCCGTCCGCACCGAGACTCCCACTCGAGACCTTCCCGTTTTCCATGTTGCAGCCACTCCCCTCGTGAACGCCGGTCTTCTCCTAGCAGTTCGGCCTCTTCGCACAGGACCCCGCGTGACCCCCCGGCGCTCCACCACTCGAGGCTTCGCTACAGTGGAAGATGCCCCCCTTCCAGCGCTGCTTCCTCTGCTCATATGTCCGCTGCCGCCCCTGCGCTCACCCGTCGTGCGGATGAGTTTGCCACCCCTGACCCTGACGTGCATGATGGACAACTCCATCAGCTTGGCGCCAGAGGACTCCGTTTCGGCCTTGCTCGACGATGACAGCGCCTCCCCTTCCCGACGCTTGCGTTCCCGAGATGATATGGATTCACCTCCAGCTACGCTGAGTCATAGGATGGAGACTCTTCGGGCCTTGGACGAAGTTGCTCGCTTTATTGCGTCGTGTCTCCCCGCGGAAGACTGCCCTCCTTCTCCCCCCGTCAGGAAGAGATCCTCGGCCTTTGTGGACGCCGAGCGCCAGGCCAAGCGCTTCAAGTCTCTTCCTCAACCGCCTGGTTTCCGGGAACTACACGACGCCTTCTCCACCCACCTCCTTCAGGGCTCCCTGGGTGACACCGGCTTCTTCTCTGACGCCAGGTGGCCGGCGAACTTGACCATTGCCTTCCGTCAGAGGTAATACGCGGGACATTCACAGAACTTTGCCTGCCCACTCCCGGTGTTGGACCCTCCGGCGCTGTCCTGTCTTCGCCGGCGTGAATCCACTCCTGGACTTGCACCGACTGCTGCCCTCATCCGCAATTCCCTGGCCGCTGCAGGGTTCCTGGACTTGGTGACGCAGGCCATCTGTCATGTTGAGGAGGCCTGGAATCCTGCCATCTCGCCGCTTTTTGCTGGCATCCTCACCTTGGCAGTTTCCGGCAACTGGGCCGCTTACCACTCTGCTGTCAACGTCATGGCCGCAGCTGCAATCTGATGCGCCGAGATGCCATTCTACATGCTTGCTCACTGCCGACCGAGTTGGAGCTCGCTGTTTCCGGACGACTCGAGGATCCTGTTGACCGTCTGCGAGGGACTGCAGTTCTCCTTCCGGTCGCCCCCCCCCCCCCCCCCTCTTCGCTGATCGCCCCTCTGGACTGCGGTGCCTTCAGATCAGCTCAGGGCCGACGCACTTCGCAGCGAGGTCGTCGCTCTACTGCGGAAGAACGCCACAGAGGTGGTGACGCGGCACGACACTCCAGCCTTCCACAGCCGCCTCTTCATGGTTCCCAAGCCGGGGGGCAAGTGGCGCCCCGTCGTCGACCTGTCTGCGCTGAACAGGTTAATCGTCGCCCCGTCCTTCCGCATGGAGACCGCTCGAGCCCTTCGCGCCGCAGTGCAGCCATTGGACTTTGCCGTCAGTCTCGACCTGTCGGATGCGTATCTCCACGTCCCCTTGCATCCTGCGGCCAGACGCTATCTTCGCTTCGCCTTCGCTGGTGTAGTCTACCAGTTCCGCGCGCTTCCTTTCGGCCTCAGCCCATGGGTTTTCACCCGGATCATGGACACTGTCGTAGCCAGGGCCAGACGGACGTCTTCCAGTCCCACGTCGAACTACCTCGACAATCTTCTCCTGAGGAACCGGTCAGACTCCGCCTTGGAGAAGGAACGGGATGCGCTCCTCGCCCTGCTTGACAGACTCGGGTTCCTCGTCAATGCGGGCAAGTCCAACCTCACGCCGTCACGCCGCTTCGTACACCTGGGGATGGAGTTTAGTACCGACCTCAACGAAGTGCGGCTCCCAGAGGCGCATATTCAGAAGTTGGGGAATTCTGGCGCGGTAAGTGGCTCAAGAGGACACTATCACCGCCCGGGTGTGGCTTCAACTCCTGGGCCTGATGAGCGCCGCAGCGGATCTCCTTCCCCTAGGATGTCTCTACTGCCGCCCGCAGCAGCTGCACCTGCTCCTACACTGGCGACCCTCGAAGGTGACATGGATTCCCTGATCCCAGTGCCCCCGATGCCACGTCCTCACCTCCTGCGCTGGGAGGACCCTGCCTGGCTCGCTACGGGGATCCCGCTTACTCACCGCCTCCCCGGTTGTCCCTCTGTGTCGACGCAAGCCTCGCCAGTTGGGGTGCTCACCTACTCCCGATGTTCTCCACAGCCTCCGGTCTTTGGCCCCCAGATCTCCGGTCCCGACACATCAACTCGTTAGAGCTGAAGGCGGTGTGGCAGGCCCTCACGACATTGGAGTCTCAACTATGGTGCCAGGAGCTCCTCATCTTGTCCGACTACTCCACAGTCATCGCCTACATCCAGAAACAGGGCGGGGACATGCTCTCCCTCGCTGTGCATTTTTCTCTACCAGGTGCTCTGCTGGTGCAAGGATTGGGGCATCGCTCTTCGCGCGAGACACATCCTGGGACATCTGAATGTTCTAGCCGACTCTCTATCACGCCGCGGCCACCTACTCCACACCGAGTGGACGCTCCGTCCGGACATCTTCAGGATGATCGGGACCAGGTGGGAGGCTCCCATGATCGACCTCTTCGTGACGAGGTGGAACCGCCAGCTACCGCTATTCGTCTCGCCAGTCCCAGACCCGCTCGCTTGTGCAGTCAACGCACTCTCCATCCCCTGGGACGGACTCGTCGCCTACGCTTACTGTGCTGGTTCCCAAAGTCCTTTTCAAGCTCCACGGCTGCAACATGGTCCTGTTCCTGGTGGCTCCCTTCTGCTGGACCAAGTCGTAGACCACAGACGTCCTGAACCTCGCCACGGGCCCCCCCCTCTGCAGCTCCCCACTCCATGCACGATGCTCAAGCAACCGCGACAGGCGCTGTACCATCCGTGCCCCGAACGTCTCCTCCTCCACGCCTGGAGATTGTGCAGCAAGCCCTCACCAGCAGAGGATTCTCAAGTGCAGCAGTGGGTGCTATTGCTGCATCCCGCAAACCCTCGACCAGATGAGTTTATGAGGGAAAGTGGTGAGTGCTGTGTGACTGGTGTGGCGACAACCTCCTCTCCCCCACGGACTTGACGGTGCCCAGCTGGCGGAGTTCTTACTCTGGCTCTTCAACGACCAGGGTCTGGCTCCAATCACCATTCGGGGTTACCTAGCTATGATCGCAGACACCTACCGGCATTTGGGCCGGCCCGACCCTGGTAGCTGCAAAGACCTCGCCGATCTGATGGCCCACTTCGGTCTGCAACGCCCGGCCCTGTGAGCGCTTTTGCCGAGATGGGATCTACCATGGGTGTTTACGTGGCTCAACTCGGACCGCTTTGACCTCTTCAGTTGGCATGCATGCCGGACGTGACTCGGAAGACGTGCTTCCTGTTGGCCCTCGCCACTGCTTCCAGGGTCAGTGAACTTCACGCGCTGTCGACACACCCAGCTTGCTTGCAGTTCCGGAAGGACACCTCCGTGCAACTGCTACCTGAACCGGCCTTCCTGGCCAAGACGCGGTCGCCTTTGGCCGCCCCACAGATGATGACCATTTGCCCTTTACAAGTGACGGACTCCTCCCGGGAGACCAGACAACAGGACCCGGTGAGAGCCTTACGTGTGTACCTGCGCCAGACCAAGCTGCTGCGCAGGGGATGCACCCGCCTGTTTCTCCCTCTGTCCCCAGGTAGACGTGACATCTCAGCCCAGACCATTTCCTCCTGGCTCTGATGGGTGATTCGCTCTGCCTACCAGGACCTCGCCCCCGATGCAGCCAAACGTTTGAACATCAGGGCACACGAGGTCAGAGTCACGGCCGCAAGTCTCGCCTTCAACCGCAACTGCACTGTCAAAGACATTGTGGCGGCCGTGGGATGGCGAGATGAGCCTAAAGACATTGTGGCGGCCGTGGGATGGCGAGATGAACCTTCGCCCGCTTCTACCTGAGGGACCTCTCCGCCCAGCGGCAGAATCTTTCGCTGGTGGGAGACAACGCAGCGGCGCAACACTCCCTCCTGGCGCCCTAGGCACCGTAGGTATCTTAGCTAAAATTATCGGGAGTTTGCTTAGAGAGGGTGGGTCTAATGGCCAGTGCCTTTTTGGGTTTAGGGGCGCTATAGCGGCACCCACTCCTCTTCGGGATTCTTCCTTACAGTAATTCCATCGGTAATGTGTTTTGAGGAAACAAATGTATTTTTCTTTAAAATGAATTTTTTCGAAAAATACTTACCAATGGCATTACTCGTAGGTCCCTCCCACCTGCCCCGCTTGCCGCCAGTCTGCTAAGAAACCAACTGGTGAGTATCCGGTGAGCTCGTACCTGGATGGGACGGAAGGGAGGCTACTCGGGTTACTGCCTAGGCTATGGCGCCCCTCGCCTGCCAACACTCCCATATACGTACAAAACTAAATTTTGGCTAAAATTAGGCTAGCTAGGTAACATTTCCTTACAGTAAGTACGGTAAGTATTTTTGGAAAAAATAAATTTTAAAGAAAAATACATTTTGAAAAAACAAATGAATTTTTTTTCTAAAATGTATTTTTTGGAAAAATACTTACCGATGGCATTACTCGGATGGCCCTCCCTCCTGCCCGCTTGCCTCTTTGGCTAAGTGTGAAACTGGTGGGCTTTCGCCCTACACGTGACCGGATAGGGTGGTAAGGGGAGGCCACCCGGGGCTCCTAAGCTTGGATCCCTGGTGTCTCCTCCCCAGTTGTGTAGGGAACACAACTTTGGGCTGAAATCGTTAGGCTATAGAGTGTATTCCATATAGTAATGCCATCTGTAAGTATTTTTTTAAAAAAATACATTTTAGAAAATAAAAATGCATTTTTCTCTAAAAGTTTTTTTTTTTTTTTTTTTTAAATACTTAACGATGACATTTTTAGAAAAACCCTCCCGCCTGCCCCGCTTGCCGCCAGGAAGCTAAGAATCAGGCTGGCGTGATACCACTGGGCACCTGACCGGATAGGGGAGGGACGGGAGACTACTCAGGGTCCCTGGGTATGGCACCCTAGAGTCGCCTCCCTGGTTGTGTATGTACACAACGGATTCTGAGGCTGAAATTGGTAAACTAAGTGTACCTTCCTAATAGTAATGTCATCGCGGTAAGTATTTTTAGAAAAAAATACATTTTAGAGAAAAATACATTTTTCAGCTTTCTGGCGCATACTGCCAGTGGTACTGTTCACATTTTAGGCTCACAAGTCTTCAGATTTGGTCAAAGGGTACTTTCTGGGAAAAACTTTTGAAACGTACCAATTTCAGTGACCTTTCGCTAAGGTAAAGGTCATGGGGCATCCAGAAATAGCTATATTTTGACAAACATTGGTGTATTTTTTTCTCAAATACTAGTACTATTTTCAGCTTTAAACTCCAAGGTAACGGGGGGGGGGGGGGGGGGGGGGGGGGGGTGCGGGGGGGGGGGGGGGGGGGGGGGGGGATCAGAAATAGGACAAAAATAGTCATATTTTGACCAAAAAGACATTCTCAAATAATATTCACAACTTGAAACCCAAACTTGGTACAAAGATACCTGATGGTAAGACCTTCATATGCATACAATTTAGATTGACCCCTTGGAAAGGTCAAGGTTCACAAGAGGTCAGGAGATATGTAAAAAAAAAAAATAGCCATATCCCCCATAACCCTAGCCGGGGCCTCAGTTATTTTGGGGGGCTCTGGGAACCAAGGCCCCAAATCCAACCGCGGAAAATCAGTGGTGCATTAACTTACCTAATGCTTTCCAAACGCCTAAGTTCCCTTCCAAAGTCATGGTGCACACTAGAATCAGAGTGGCTCCGTTGCTTGAGGTAGGTTGTTTTCGTCGAAAAAATCTCAAGCTTTGAATGCATGACGCTTTCATCTCCGCCGCAGATTTGTCTTGGTAAAAGTATTAGCTGGTGGTGCAGAATTACTTAGTATTTTTCTTTTTCTTCCTGTAAAGAGCCTTCCCAAGGAGTACAGTGTTTTAATATGTACTGCAAGAATGAGGCGTTAAAGGAATTATGAACAAGAATATGACGTCATCTTCAGTGCTATCGAGTGGCGTAAATGTTTTCTTGTTACCATCATATATGCTAATGACGTGGAATCTATTTATCCACCCAAATTCTTCAATTTCTTGTGGACAAAATGGCGGGAGGTCTGAAATCTTGTAGCTGACAGTGGCTTGTGCATTTAATAAAACCTTCTACATGAGTTTGTGGTGTCATAGGAGCTCCAGGTAGGTTTGCTTCTCAGGTTCCTTCCTTTCGTTTTTAAAATATATCTGTCATTTAGCACCGCGCCATGACTCCTACACGTTTTTAACACACGGCAGGGACTCCAAACGCTGTTCCTTGGTATGTGCTTGGTCTACAAGCTACTGCCACAGTAGGCACACACATACACACATACTATGGTAAACAACAGAAAATCAGATGTATTTGAAAACGCATTTTTGTTAATTGTCGTCTGCTCTTTGAATTATGCACGCACAAGCTCTTTTACATTTGCACACGTGTTACTATTCTTAGACTGGGGATCACATGACCGATCTCATGATTTCACTGAAGTGTGTTTCCACCGCAAATTTACAAAACGAAGATAGCATCCAGTCACGAGTGGGTCGATTTGAAGACAAGCGTCAAACGTTGATGCTTTGCTTCAAAGTTGTGACGTACTTTCAGGTAGCAGAACCACTTTGGACACAGTATAGCATTAATATTAGGCCTTATTTTCTAACTCCTTTGTCAGGTATTTGTGTGCCAACTCTCCTACACGTTTTTATCATAGCAGGGACTCATTCTTTGGTATGTGCTTGGTCTACGAGTTATATTCGCCCCCACCCCTCCCCCCCCCCCCCAAAAAAAAAAAAAAAAAATAAAAAAAAAAAATCGCAAATACCTCTACTATATTCAGCTTAAAACTCCATGGTCACCGGGCATCAGGAAAAACATGTTTTAAAAAGAGCCATATTTTGACCAACAAAATTTCTCAAATAATATTAACAACTTTAAACCCAAACTTAGTACAAAGATACAGAAAACAAAGACAATGAGGCTGAACACAACCAGGGAAGAACCAATCTTGCTTGCTGGCACCCCGTTGGAGGAGGTGGAGTCCTTCACCTATCTCGGGAGCATCATAGACAAAAAAGGCGGCACTGATGCAGATGTCAGAGCACGAATCGGTAAAGCCAGAGCAGCCTTTCTCCAGTTAAAAAAAGTGTGGAGTTCCAGAGAGCTGTCACAACACACCAAAGTCCGGATTTTCAACTCCAATGTAAAAGCAGCTCTCCTATATGGAGCAGAGACTTGGAGATTGACAAAAACCACAGTCAACAGAGTACAGACCTTCATGAACAGTTGCCTTAGAAGAATTTTGAAAATCCACTGGCCAGAGAAGATCAGCAACGTCAGACTCTGGGACAGAACAGAGCAGATAACAGCAGAGAATGAAATTGGACGAAGAAGATGGGGATGGATCGGTCACAGCCTGAGAAAGCCAGCTTCCAGTATCACTAGGCAGGCATTGTCATGGAACCCCCAGGGAAAGAGGAAAAGAGGTAGGCCGAGAAACTCCTGGCGTCGAGACCTCCAAGCAGACATCAAGAGACTGGGAACCACCTGGAGTAGAATCGAAGGAGAAGCACAGGACAGGAGTTGCTGGAGGTCTCTCGTCGACGGCCTATACCCGGGTAGGGGTGACAGGCGTAAGTAAGTAAGTAAGTTAGTACAAAGATACCTGGTGGTAATGCCTACATATGCACACTAATTTGACCCCTTGGAAAGGTTGAGGGTCGCAAGAGGTCAGGAGATACATAAAAAATAGCCATGTTTTGTCCAAAAACAAAAGCTTTTTCTCAAATACTATTCACAGCTTCAAACCTGAACTTGGTACACAGGTACCCCCATCTCCCTCTCTGACTCGGTCAAGAACCTTGGCGTTATCCTCGATTCCTCTCTTTCCATGACCAGCTTCGTCTCCGCCACGGCCCAGGCATGTTATTTCCACCTCCGCCGCATCAGTCAGATCAGAAAATACCTCCCCATTGAAGCTGCCACCAAACTCGCTGTCTCCCTCATCTTATCTCGCATCGATTACTGCAACTCTCTCCTTTCCGGCCTTCTTCATTCTACCACTCTCACTCTCCAGCACGTCCAGAACAATGCTGCCCGCCTCGTCCTCAGAAAGAAAAAATCCGACCACATCACTCCCCTGCTCAAGCTCCTTCACAGGCTCCCCATCCCCCAACGCATCCAATACAAGATTCTGTCTCTCTGCTACAAATCCCTGAATAACTATGCTCCTACCTATCTCTCCAACTTACTTCACCCCTACACTCCTTCCCGCTCCCTCCGTTCCGCCTCCGACCCTCTCCGCCTCCTCATCCCCCGAACCAAACTCAGCACTTTCGGCCCCCGCTCCTTCTCCGTCTACGGTCCATCCACCTGGAACACTCTCCCACTCTCTCTCCGTCAGAAACACTCTCTCTCCTCCTTCCAGTCCGCCCTCAAAACTCACCTCTTTCAACAGTTCTAGCACTATATCACCACACTCCCCCCAAGCTGACCGTCGTAATGTTTTTTTTCACTATCTCTGATACGTGAGTCATTGTCTAAAGCGTGCGCATGCGTGTGCGAGTTGTGAGTGCGTGCTTAGAGTTATAATTATTATAAGATAAGCGCATTATAAATACCGTAATTATTATTATTTTATAGTAAAACCCTCTAGTGCAGACTAATTTGGATGATCCGTCAAAAAGGTCAAGGGTCAGAAGATGTGTGAAAGTGGCAATATTTTATCGAATATAATATTTGTTTAGCGTTTTTGCAAACCTTTCAATCAAATTTGGCATAGAAGTAGCTAATGATAAGCCCTTTCAGTGCATGCTAATTTGGTTGACCCCTCACAAAGATCAAGGGTCATGGGAGTTTGAAGAAATGCGTGCATTTTGAGAAAACATAGATTTTGTAGGTGCAAAAGCCTACACTTTACATAATATGTTAGCACACTTGAACATTGGCTTATTTCAGTGACCTGTTGGAAAGGTCAAGGTCACAAAGGACAGATTAGTTATGTGGTCAGTCATGCACATGAACTTTAAAGGCTTTGCCATTCTTGTTTTGTGAGAAACTGGTTAGTTATTCGGGTTTAATGCCTTGACCTTTGAAAAAAAAAGTGAACATGATCCAAATGCAAGACACAGAACTTCATGAACCCCCACAGTTGCGTGGGTTCGTCTGTGCCTCTTGCTGATGCCACTTTGAATCTGTGTTCCTGAGACATTTGGGACTCTTTGTCATTGAACTATTTCAGAATCACAATCTGCATCCACTGGCAGGGAAGGAGATAGATGGACCATTTTAGTTCAAGGGTGGTGCCAGAATACCTTGGCGCCTGAGGCACCAAGCTATTCTATCACCACCCTTGAACTATCATAATCAAATTTATTTCAAGCAAAATTGTATCAGGATGAAAAGGGCTAGAACAAGAGCACATAGTCTCTTTATTTTTCAGGGTGCCACAGTGATCTATGGTGGGGACAGAGTGACCCCCAGCCCTGACTTAGCGGATGGGTACTACCTTCGCCCCTGTATACTAGGCAACTGTACTGATGACATGACGGCAGTAAAGGAGGAGATCTTTGGCAGTGTCATGTCGATACTGCCATTTGACACAGAAGACGAGGCAGTGAGCAGAGCCAATAACTCAGAGTTGGGGCTTGCCGGAGGTATTTTCACAAAGTGAGTAAAGGCACATGTTTCTGCTGAAGAGTTGGCGTGATGAAACTGTTATTACACTCCGATGTAACTGTCAGCTCAGGCAAACTACAGGATCAACCATTATCATGTGTGACAGTCTTCAGTCCAGGAGCCTTGTTCACCTTTTTCAAAATCCCAGAAAGCTGAATTTCAGTGTTTTGGTTTAGACAGAATAGACCTTTAGCCAGTTCATTTCATCTGCAGGAGGCATACATTCTCATGAGCCCTGCATCAGCAGGGGCTTATGAGAATATTATTTTCACCAAAAAATAATGGACTTACTGTTTTTTGCCTTCACAATGCAGAATAGATTGGCACAATGCAGAATAGATTGACACATCAAGGCACCATCTGTCACTAACATGATTGATCTGTCGTCTGAACTGTGCTGCAGGAAGCATTGTGACAAAAGGGGCTACCAACAACCAAAGGGTTAGAAAATAACTCCCAGATTTTGAATTTTCAACTGCAAATGTGTCAACTAAATCTAAGCAGTGAGGTATTCATAAATGTGATATACATGTGCCAAAGCAAGTAAGAAAGCATGGCACTTTCATGTTGCACTAAGCTTTAACCCATTCAGCCCTGACGCACTACAGCAGGTGATGGGTCGTCTATGATAATTCAAGGGTAGTGCCAGATTAGTTTGGCGCCTGTTGGCGCCAAGCTAATCTGGCACTGCCCTTGAATTATCATGGTCGATCCATCTTCTGCAACTGGTGCATAGTCAGTAGATAACACCTCCAAAATTTGGGAAATACGGCCGTCGGGCTGAATGAGTTGAACATCTCAGTCATACTGGTACACTTTGATCGTTGTTTTACTATTGTACTATTATTTAGGTTGATTAGTTTTATTTATTCTGTTTGAAAATGTTTTTCTTCAGTCTGTATCAGTTTCATTGTCTTGAACCACACTTCTGTAAGACTAACTTGACAGGTACGTGTACAGTGAATTTCTGATACAAGATCCATATTTTGTTGTCGATATATGAATTTTGTTAAAAGTGAAGTAATGTTCATGGAAAGAATGTTGAGCCCTGTAAAAACGTTCTTAGGTATTACTTTTGTTATCATCTTTGTGGTAAACAATGTCAGCTGTTTTTAACACCTTGACTGCTACTGATTATAGCATTTAGTGGAAAGATATTTCGTGTCTCACAGCCAAGTGTTTTTGTCAGCAGCAGTCAATGGGTTAAAAGATGTCATAATTTTTCTTCCAGTGATCTTACTCGTGCTCACCGAGTTGCATCCAAGATGGAGTCAGGCTCTCTCTACATCAACAACTACAATGTCTATCCTGTGGGTGTACCATTTGGCGGCTACAAAAAGTCAGGCCTGGGGCGTGAAAATGGCCCAGACACGCTCCACTACTACTCACAAATCAAGTCTGTATATGTTGAGATGAATGATGTGGAATGCCCATATTAGTAGGGACTTTTTTTTTTTTTTTTTGGACAGCAAGAAGTATCAAGCGTGTGCTGGTCTGTGATTTTGGACCTTACGCAAAATGGACCCAACACACTGGACTACTGCTCACAAATCAAGTCCGTATATGTTGATATGAACAATGTGGAAAGTCTATATGAGTAGGGAAAGTTTGTTTTTTTACAGCAAGACTGAAATGTGTGCTGTCTGTGATTTTTGACCTTACGGCTTAAGCCATATGGTCCAAAATCACAGACCAGCACAGAGAATTATTTTATGCAGATTTGTGAGTTTGGATTTTATGTTTGGGAGCCGCAAGGCCACAAGTGAATAGCTCACAATTATGAACTCTTCGGACAAAACAAGCAGTTGAGTATGCTGGCCTGTGATTTTTGGACCTTACGGCTTGAATTGTTTGGACTGTGGCAAGCATACATATCCCAACTCGAAGGCCAGCAGGCACACATACAGTGAATGATGTGATGCCTGTGTAAAGGGAACGTTAGTTTATGCATCTGAATAACTTATTGTTCTTTTAAGTGACAAGAGTTTGGTATGCCAGGTATAGTGGAGTAAAGAAAAAAGAAAGAGAGCTATTTGTAACGGTAGAAACTACACATAAAATCTATTCACTTTAGTGATACTTCAGTAATAGATGGCCAGGCTTTGTAAACGTGACACCACTTTTTACATCTGTCAGGATAAACAAATCATGTAGGATCTCATTTGAAAGATCTCTATGAGAAATATTGAAATGTATAGGTTTAATGTCTATTTGGGATGACTTACGCCACCTTATATACACCTGGTTGTTACCTGCAGCTGTTTCACCTATGCGGTAAAAACATAAAAAAATTGAAAACACTTTAAATCTATATTTCTGCTTTTCTTTTGATGAGATCTTTCAAATGAGATCCAACTTAATATGTTTATCTTAAAAACCCACAATTCTGTTTATCTTACAGGTGAAACAGCTGCATGTAACAACCCAATCAAGGCGACACATACCGGTATACTGAATACACTGAATATATATTTTGTCTCGAGATCTTTCAAATGTGTGTTTATCTTAAGAACTGTGGATTTTACATGTGGTTGTAAAGTATGACGTCACGTTTACAGAGCACCGGCCACTCAGATTTTTGGTGATATCTGGCCATTTATTATTGAGGTCTTACTGGATAGGTAAGTTTCATGTATAGTTTCTTCTGTTGCAACCAATTCCTTTTCACAGTTTGCTTACACTAGTATATCATTTCAGATTATCTGTGGTATGAAGCACGTCGGCAATTATTCCTTGCGATATTGATCTCATATTATTACTGCTCTGTGATTTTGGACACTACAGCTCTGGGCTGTAAGGTTAAAAATCACAGATGAGCACACATCCATTCACACATGCCCCATTGCTCAAAGAAAGAGAAAACTGAATCCTGAATTCATGCTGTTAACTGTTCTGTATAAAAATAAAAGAAAACCCTTAATCAATTTTAGTCTGTAACTCTTTTTCTGCTTCAGCCAGTTTTCAATTTCATTTTTAGTTTGTAACTCTTTTTCTGCTTCAGCCAGTTTTCAATTTCATTTTTAGTTTGTAACTCTTTTTCTGCTTCAGCCAGTTTTCAATTTCATTTTTAGTCTGTAACTCTTTTTCTGCTTCAGCCAGTTTTCAATTTCAGAGTATCCTGGAGGTGCTTCTGCTGATCACCTTGGAAGCAACAAGCACACACACACACACAGCGACACGCACTATTAACCCCTTTGCTGCTAGTGATCACAGACTTTGTGTCTGAAATGATTCCACACTGACGGACATCCACATGAAGAACACAGATGTAAATAATACAAAAGCATACAGAATATAGGACTAAGAGACATAAATCCTCATGAGCCCCCGCGACTGCGGGGGCTCATGAGGTTTTATGTCACTTGCAGCTTGGATATCGTTTGCCTTCTTCTTCCCTGAAGGGGTTAATACACACACACACACACAAATACATGCACAAGCAATGACAAAGCGTAAAAAGCATCTGATTTTATTTTATCTGCATCATTAATGGCACGATGGCAATATAAAATCTTGTCAGAAGAGAGCCACGCTGTACAGAGGTTACGTCAGGTGAAATGAACGCATTAATTATCAATAGTTCACCATAATCGCGGGGAGATGAATACATTATTTCACCCCTTTGTGCATACAGCTACTGGTACTGTTGACAGTACCAGTGGCTGCATGCACCAGGGGGTCAATTAACTCATACTATGACAGCTCACCACAATAACGGAAGATGAATGCATTAATTAATTGATACTATGACAGATCACCACAATAACGAAACGCAGACCAGAAAGGGGGACACACTAACTGTACAGACTACACGGTCATCACACATGGAAAGAGAAGTACACAATTTACAACTAAATACAATTATCGTTACCTGCATGTGTCTTTTTCACTTTTATCACCAATACCAAAGTTGCAGTTTCCTCCTAGTTAGACCGCTCTCTAGCGCAAGAGGTGAGAAAGCTCGGACTGGGTAAAGAAAGCGTGTCAATATAGACAGTCTGTAGTTTGAGCAGGAGAACTTCACAGAAAAATATAATTCATGTGAAATCGCCCAAAATTGGCAGCACTTACATGAATAAAATAGTTGATTGATTGTACATTGTTTAATGTCCCGACAGCAACAAGACTTTCTCAGGATGTGTCTGCACTGCTTGTGAAAAAAAAATAAACAGAATATTGAATGTATGTCGCCAGCCGGTCCAATACGTTAAATAAACCTAAAACCTACGACATGGGGGCCTAAATAAAGCTAGGACCATTTAGCAACACACGTCCAATATCAAGCGCAGACAGTAGGGAGACTTTTACAAAAGGAAAATACAGGTGAATGGACCAAGGGTAGACAGAAACACATGCCCCAGAATAGAGGGGAAAACCCACCCTGTGGGGCTGACCAGGGTGACCCTGGGAACTAAAAAGTAGTTAACCTCACCCAAGTCCCCCAGGGCAGACCCAGGTGGGGGTGAATAAAATGGATCTACTGTTGGTATAAGAAAGCTGAATAACATTCTTAGCTACTGACCATGGTAAGCCACTGTGACTGACTTCAACACCATAATTATGCAGTTTTGATACGTTGAGAGACGGCTTTCCTCAGCATTCCAGAAAATTAAACGACCGTTGCATTTTAACAACTGTATGACCAGAATGCAATCGTCCACAGTTAGAGAATCTGAGCTTAAATTTAGCGGTATATTGCGTGCGATTCACAGCAAAACAATATCGGCAAAGAACAACAGCTTATCAAGTTGCCCACATTTTGCGGCTCATCAAGTCTAGTAATCTAGGAACATTCTCGCGTTACTTGGGAAATGGCAACCAACCTTTTGAGGAAGACATATTGATCATAACAGATCAAGGGTACTTTCTGATTAGCTCTACATTTATGCTGAAGGAAACCACTGATGACACTAGGTCGAGAGTACTGCCCGAATAGTTCTGCACCTAGACTGAGGGAGCTGGATCCATCACAATGAGTCAAGAGTAGTGCCTGAATAGCTTGGCACCTAGACTGAGGGAGGCAAATCGATCATGACAGGTCAAGGGTACTACCTGAATAGCTTGCCACATAGACTGAGGGAGATGGATTGATCACAACAGGTTAGCTTGATGACTATGCAACAAGCTAATCGGGTGCTACCCTTGAACTGCCAATCTAATAATCTTCCTAAAGATATATGCAGCATCCAGCTGACAATTCAAATACAGGTATGAGCATGAATGCTCATCAGTCACTTTTTCTCCATTATTTTCCCGCATTTCCCCTGGTTTTTCTGGTGATGTAAGTGAAAGACACAGCAAGAAAATGATGTGTTTACAGGAAGACAAAGAAATATATGCTGATTTGTGAGTTTGAACCTTTATGTTCTAGTAAGATCCACACTCGCAGATCGGCACACAAAGAAATGTTCCCAATAATGAATACATATTCAAGTTGAATGTTCAGCATGACTGAGCGCCAGTGTTGGCAGCAAGTGTTCCATTAGTGACGCTACAACCTGAGAATTCATACAGAAGTTGTCTCTAAACACAACTGCAGGATACGCAGTACAGTCATTATGCTTGGATGACTTGTTTATGTAGGATTTGCGTACTTGTCATTTTTTCATCACACGCTGACGAGACATTTTGGCAGTTACAAATTAGTATGTATGGTGCTTCTTAACCCTTTTAGCCCCAGATCCCTACAGCAGGAGATGGCTTGACCATAATTCAAGGGTAGTGCCAGATGAGCTTGGCGCTTGAAGGCACCAAGCTCATCTGGCACTACCCTTGAATTATCATGGTCAAGCCATCTCCTGCAACTGGGACACAGTCGTTGAGGCAACACCTCCAAAATTTTTGAAATGGGACCTTGGGGCGAAAAGGGTTAAGAAAAAGCAAAAAATGGAGTAAAAATGAATACTTTCTCAACCTTGCTGCGAGCAACTTTATGACCAAGAAAAGGCACCAATTTATCGTAACTTCATGAGTTCTAAATCTTATTATGGGATGCTGCATGACGCCTACCTTGCAATGCTAGTAGTAGTACACGAATTAGCAACTTTTAAAACTAACAATATCTGAATTATGTCAGCCTCCAGAAAGTTACACTACAATAATTTGTGTTGGCCTGTGATTTTGGATCTTATGGCTTTGACCTGGAAGGTCCAAAGTCACTGAACAGCACATAATTATGATGATCTGTACACAAATAAAAGGGTGGAGAATATTTATCCAAGTACATTTTGATTTCATCACAGGATGTGTGTGCCATCACTGATACCGAGTTCACCAAATTACACTAGCCCATTGAGTGTCGGCAGAGGTTTTTGTCCTGATGATTTCTGTAGGAATCATTACAACTGAAAACGATACCGACACGCAAAAGTTTAATATCATATAGCCATGATAGACTAACTGTCCAAACACAATAAGTGATACACTGTGCTGAATGGAAGATGAAATTTTCTATTTCAATAATTCTTTCAGTATCAATGGTAGCAAAGATGCCTTGAGAAGGATACAGTTTCAACATGTGTTTCTGAACCAAGGCGGTGATAATCTGCTTCTGTTTCTTGTTCCATAACCCTTCAGCTGTCGGTAGCAATTTTGTTGTGATGATTCCTGCAGGAATCACTTCAGCAAAAGTTGGTACCGATTGCCAAATAGTTCATATTTAGGTATGGAAAAATGCTACATAACTTTACACAAGTGTACATTTTGTAACTACCAGTACATAGTCTGCATTGTCAGAATGTTCTTGCTGTAATCTATTTTTAAAATGTAAATTCCAAAGCTGAAACGTCCGCTGTTCACTTGTTAGAATCTTTTGCTGAGCACAGTGTGCACATGTAACAGATAAAACTTTACAGCTGCAACAGTTTGTCTGTCACTAGCGATTTTTGTCAAGGTGATTCCAACAATAATCCCCTCAACAAAAAAACTGCTTACTGTCAATGGGTTAATGTCGGTCTCTGCGACTCACTAAAAATTTCTATGGGAACACTGTGGCACCAGAAGTAAAACTAAAAGACATAAGCAGACCATGAAACATTTCTGTGGACTAATGAAACAGATTTGTACTATAACAAAATTACAGAAGACAAATAATTAATTAACAGATTAATTAGCGGAGGACTGAAAAGAGACAAAGAAGTAAAGAGGCGGTATCCCTAAAACTCGTCCCCTTTCTCCCCCCAAAAAAACAACAACAAACACAAAAACGCAAGATGTACAGACTTTCACAGAAGCTGTATCAGTGATAGGACATGTAAAAGCTAAGACTAGAGTGCAAAGCATTCAGATTTTTAAAAAGCTGATCTTACATCCTACAGTCAGGATCATAGTCTCTCTCTCACTGTCTTTTTATCAAGCACACATATTCACAAACTACGCTTTCTCTCACACTCTCTTTCTCTCGCACACCCACAGGTACCGGTACACTAACTTTTCTATCCCTCTCATTTCTACAAACTCTTATTCTCTGCTTATCATCTAATTATACAAAACTATGAGAAATCATCCAGCATATGCAATACTCATAAAAAATGAGATGACATGTTTATACAAATGCACAGTCAACTTGTACAGCCAATAAACAAAGGGCCATTGGGCCAACAAGCCTCAGCTGACTGCTCAGGACTGTGCATACCAACAGCAGTCTGTCATCTCGATGTCCTTTCACATTCTGGGACATGTATGTTAATATAAGTAAATTAAAAATATTGCAATGGAAAGAATGCTCTTTTGATCTCCAACCAAACATCCACATGCAATGCAGAACAACATACAGTGTAACATTAAATGTTACCACACACGATGACTGAAAATAGAAGCATTGTACCTGATCAGCGGTCTACGACAGCAAATGTTTGTGGCCACACCTGTGTGCCAAGTATACAAATGATACACAACTTAGAGATTCATATCAAAATGGTAAGCTACACACATCAGTAAAACACTCAAATACAACCAAATAAGTACCGATCTGTGATTTTGGACACTGTGGTCCCAAAATTGCACAGCAGCACAGTGATTTTGACAAAAGTGATGTATCAAAACACTAGCCTTCAAACATTCCAGCTGAAATGTAATCCCTTCGCTGCTGGTGGACGTAAATTCAAAGCCTGATAATCCCATCCACCCAAAGATCATAGATGTAAATAGGCCAGCAAGAGGCAAAGAACATCATGAGCCCCTGCATCTGCTGGGGCTCATGACACTCTTTATCTCTTGCAGTTTGGTGCCGTCAGAATTTTCCTGGCAGGGAATGGGGGTAAAAAAGTAAGTTAGTAGGTAAGAGGCTGATCTTTATGAAATAGTGTGTTAAACACTAGAAAAGAAACAAATAATTATAAGCATGGGTCCATTACTACTATAACTAAAATTTGGTCCTGAAAGGTGCATGGCAAAATGCACGCAAACTAAAATCCACCGCAACTAAATGGTCCACACAGGTACATAGAAAAAAAAGTGAAAACAAGTATGGTCAAGAACATGGGAGTGCTGCAAATTACAAGTTACCATTTAGCTGAAAATCAATCGATCTAATAGGTCACCAGTGGTTGTGTTTACCTCAGAAACTTTTCACTCAAATGACAGTTCAAGGCGGCCACCTGATTTGAAGTGCTGAAGGTGCCTTGCTAATCAGGTACTACTCTTCAACTATCATGGTTGAAAGCAAGTTAACCCTCTGGCTATCAGTAGCATTTTTTACTGTAATGAATGCTGCAAGAATGATTGCAACAAAAAGCACCACTGACAGCCAAAGGGTCAATTTGTCCTTACCCTTGAACTATACTGACGAGCAAAAGAAATGCGACATGTTTGGAAAATGTCACATTTCTTAAACCCATATCATACCGAGGCCAAAAGCTTCAAATTTGTACACTGCCATATGCAAGCTACATCATAGTACTTACAGATAAGGATATAGACCAATGGCTTAAGTTCAAGGGTGGTGCCAGAATAGCTTGGTGCCTAGAGGCGCCAAGCTATTCTGGCACTACCCTTGAACTATTTTAGTCAACTCACTTCACAAACTGGTGTATTCAGAATGATGAGGGTTAAAGTGTTTTTGATGGCTCTGAAAATTATGGTTGACCTATCTCCCACTGCAGGGCATCTTAATCAAAGGATTCATTATCACTTCATAACGGTAAGTTGGAGTAGAACACAAGAATAAATGACACACGAATACACAAAATGGATTGACTTAGATGAAAGGGGATGTAAATTCACCCCGGACAGAAAAGACCCTGTATGTATTTGTATCCACCTTCTGAGCTGAATGACAATCGACTTTGACAGCTTTCAACACCGCCCACAGATGAAAATGTAAACAGCAAGAGGCACAAGTCTTCATAAGCCCCTGCAGATGCAGGGGCTCACAAAGATTTGTGTCTATTGCTGATGATGGTATTTGCTGTAAGATTGCAGAGGCTTGAAAAGTGAAATGTAAAAATGTTGTATGTCCCTTAGGCCAAAATGACTAACACGACAGTTTATATTTTCTAAAGAAACAACAGGAAAATGATTGTGTACATTGGCTATGTCTGAGCAAAGAAACAAACATTTTGATGAGTTATACATCTACATAGTAAAGTATGCATGCCATGTATGTTTTGACTTTGAGCTATCTGTGCCACTGACTTTTCCGATTGGTCAAAATCACAGATGTGTATCAATGATTCAAATTTCTAAGCAAGGAAACTGCAAATTTTGAGCAAACTTTCTAATGCCATATGCTAATCATGGTATACAGTTTAAAAAAAAAAAAAAAAACAGAAAAAAACAAAAAAAAAAAACAGTATTCATAACAGACTACTAATATGCATTGAATACAGGCATTAACTCATTCAAGACGTGCCGCCTCCAGATACATGGCGTAAGGCAGCATGTCTCAAATCAGTTAATAATTAGCCATATGAAAAGCTTAGTAAATGTTTTCGAACTAAGCACACAGATTTACATGCTACTGTTATGAAGTTTGCATAACAGATAATGCTGTGCATTAGAAAGAATAAGAAAGATCTTGCAATGCTTTATCTGTATGCTGGTCCATGATTCTGAACCTTACAGTTCAAAATCACAGACAAGCACTCAATCAAAAGCACACACTATTTGTTTTTTAAATGCCTATCTAAGCCTGTCAACAGGCGCATCAGGAGACACAGATCTTCATGTGCACACACATCCTGTGACAGCTCATGAGGATCTGTGCAAAATGCAGATGGGTGGTGATCGCTACAAATCAGATGTTTCAACCTAATTTTGTACAAACCATGATCAATGTGTCAATGTGTCACATGATTTATTGAAGTATCAAAACCTGCCATTCTCCTGAGCTTTTGGAAATGACAGAAAAGCTAATACTTGGCATAATTTTTACGTTATTTCTGCGTAGATTAGTTTTTGCGTAGCCTTCAACTGTGAGCTGGTCTGTGATTTGGACCTTACGGTCTGAGGCCATAAGGTCCAAAATCACAGATCACAACACATTTTTATTGCTAGAACTGCGCACCCTGAGAGGAGTGGGGGAAAATCAGTGACAGAAATTTAAAATTAGATATTTGACACATGAAATATGAAATATTTAAAAGTTCACATGCATCAAACTACCATTTACCTCTCTCGCTCTCCTGCACACTCTCTCTAATACACACACACATTGCACTAACACCCATAATGGTAAAAATGCAGGCAAGCTCGCTAGGGTAAAATTATAATAATGCTCATATGGAAGAAACTCGAGTACACTAAGGCAAGTCTACTGCAACCTTATTAGATGCACATTGGTATGTACAAAAAAAAAAAAAAAAAAATCAGAATGTTGGTTTTAACTGTAACAAACAATTTGCCTGTTCTCATTAAATATGCCAATAGCATTTATCCTTCGCACTCATTTCATAAATAAAACGATGTAAACCAATCCAATGCAGTACTGTATGCAGAACTTCACAGGGAAAATAACTGGTGCGTTAGTCTGTGATTTTGGATCTTAAGCCCTGGAACTGTAAGGTCTAAAATCATTGACCAGCACAAATTTAGTCAACTGTAGCTTTACACAGTGGCTATCTGTAGCATGTTTGGTCAAGGTGATTCCTGCAGGAATCACTTTGACCAACAAACTACCAACAACCAAAGGTGAAGATGGCTTGAACAAAAAACTGGCCCACGTAAAAATTTCTAGCAGCTGAAGTACAGTAGAATAGGACTACATACACCAGGCCTGAGTTCATTTCCTGTTTTTTAGTTCAAGGTATCAACTTACTGCAAAAAGACAGAAGCGTCTCATGCCAACAGCATTGAAATACATTACCAACGTCCATAAAATTCACACCGTTCATTAAAAATCACACACAATGAATTCTACTTTAACAACAGTTCATCTTCTTTAACAAATCACCACACGTAAAGTATAAAAACTCTCCAGTGAATATTAGTTTAGTGGATGAGAATGGGAAGAAAGAGGTACAGATGCATGGAAGTACGTAACATGTATTTACATATTCTCATGACAAGCCTTCTTACGATCAAGGCAAAATGAGTTCAAAGGTATTGCCTGATTAGCCTGGTACCTGAGCAAAAATAACTCACAGGTAGTGGTAGATTAGCTTGGTGCCCAAGGCACCAAGCTTATCAACCTGTACCCTTCAGCTGTCTCGGTCAAACCATCTCACATTTTGCACCGACTGTAAAAAAGATTGTAAAAGAACCCACCACTTTCTGATGATCAGAAAGAAACAAAATTTCTCTACAGGACTAAGTTCACAGCACAAAACACATACTCATATAAAAATACAGTCAACTCCTCTGTAAGTGTTAGTCTAAGTTACAGATCATGTACACTACAATGATATCTCAACAGCTTTGAATTCAGCGTGCAGGCATCGAGACGACGATTTCTCCTTAGAGCCTGTATGAAAAACTGCTGTGATCAGCCAATTTCTCTTCGAAACCTGCGTCAGTCTGACATGATTGACAAAGCCAACACACGCTTTTAAAATTGAAGGAAATGTTTCACTTTCAGTCTTACCAAGGACAGCTTCAATTACAGATTAGGGCCAGCACAACAGAGGTTATCCCTAAATCAGAGGTAGGTCAAAGCACACAAAGTTCACATGTTAAGTGTATTCAGCCAGCCCACTCCATGTGCAAGAGGCTTACATGCCAATGAGCCCCTGCACCGCAGGGGCTCATCGGCATGTAAGCCTCTTGGTGCTGCAACCAGAGTGGTCAAATTTACACCCCCAAGTTTTGAGGTACCCATCTTGGGTTGGCTGTGTTAGTGTTTATGGTCAGACAGTCCTTGTATACTTCTTGCACTGTCCTCCCTTCCAAAGAGCACTACCTGCTTTCTTTGACCTGATTCTGGTTTAGGAATAACTCCTACTTGCATTTCTCCCATTATTGCCAGAAGAAGGTGACAGATTACGTTGAAAGACTTGCTGCTTTTGGCAGGTTTGGCGATGATCAGTACCACCACACGAAGGCGTGTGCTCACCTGTGATTCACAGATGAGCAAACAAATAAACCTCCCACCACCGAAGACGTCTCTACACCACGGTCCTCCTGACGCACAGACTGAGAGAGGCAGACAACTTGAATGTGGGCTACTGATTGCTCTTTTTGTCACTCTGTCTGGTACACAGAACTAGATCATTGTGGGATCCATTCCTCTCCTCCAGGCTTTCAACTCCAGGACCATAAATGTGCTATTCTGTGATTTTGGACCTTACAGGTTCAAGCTGCAGGGTCCAAAATCACAGACCAGCACATAAAAGGTGTGGTCCAAAAGCACAGTCCATCACACAAATGGATGCTTTGAGAGCAGGCCTGACTACCATTATCAGTCACACACTACACCACCTCAAAATCTGCCTATGCAAAAGACCCAGGTCTGCAAGCCCAATGCCAGTGCCTGAAGCTCATGGCAGTGCCCAAGAGCCCCATTTGTACGTCATGGCTAAGGCCCAACGTATAACAAAATCACGAAAATGCACAAGCAACTGAGGGCAAAAGTGTATGATCAGACCATCAAAGCTCGATGACCCAGGTCTGTAAGCTGATTGGCAGTTCTTGTGAACCCTTTGGTAGCGCATGGATCAGGTCTGATCATTAAAAAACGTCGCCACTGCCACCTCTGCTTCCTGGCAATTGTACAAGGTTCTCTACACGGCGACGCTGGCTGCGCCTCAAGGCATCCGCTCGTCTGTACGGCTCGTTCTTCAGATCTGTGACAGATGAAAAGAGGCATTTGTCAAGTAGCATATCATAACTCAATTACTCTCTCCTTCACTGCCTGCTGACGCAGACTATATTTCTGAAATCTTTGTCAATTCAATACCCAACAGCACACACCATCCAAGAAACATAGATTCAAAGTGGTGTCAGTAAGACTAAGAGGCATAAATTCTCATGCGCCCCTGCAAATGCAGAGGTTCATGAGAATCTATGCCTTCTGTAATTGGATTGTGTTGACTTTTTCTTAGCAATCAAAGGGTAAAATATAATATCCTAAAGATATGTAGACACATTGATTGTCTACAGCTTTTGTTAGCAGTACAAACGGTCTCCCAGTCAGAGAAAAACCAGGCAGATGCGCAAACAAACACAATCTGAGTGTCCGTCAGAAAGAAAAAAGATTGCAAAATGATCTTTTGGCGCCTGCACCAATAACTGAGTATACATAGTGCTTGCGAGCACTTACTTTAATGCCAACAGTCCTGCAAAGCTGTATCTACACAGCTCTAAGATGACATACAAGTAACTCTTACATAAAATGAATTTTTCTCTAAAATGTATATTTTTGAAAAATACATTACCGATGACATTACTATATGGAAGATACCCTTTAGCCTACTGATTTCAGACTAAGCATAAGTGGTGACCCCTGCACAACTGGGGAGGAGACACTGGGGATCCATGCCTAGGAGTGACCTCCCCTTCACTCCCTATCTGGTCACGTGTTGGGCAGAAGCCTGCCAGTTTTACACTTAGCCGAAAGGCGGCAAGTGGGGCAGGAGGGAGGGTCCTCCGAGTAATGCCATTGGTAAGTATTTTTCGAAAAAATACACTTTAGAGAAAAATTCATTTGTTTTCTCAAAATACATTACCGATGGCATTACTATATGGAGAATAGCGAAGAGGAGGAGGGTGCCGCCCCTTACCACCCTGTGAATTATACGCCCCGAAGGCCCCCGACGGAGCACTCCTGACGATTTCAGCTAAGAGTTACCTGGGGCGTCTGTGGCGCGAGGAGCGAGTGCTGGGCCGCTGAGATGGCCACGGGTTGCGGAGGTATTAGTGGGTGAAGGTGGAGTTGGTCCGCCAGCCTACCGCTGCGACAATGTCTTTAATGGACCAGTTGCGGTCAAAAGCCACGCTGGTGGCTACTGCTCTCACCTCATGCGCCCGGATGTGCAGCCTCTTATCCCTGTCAGGGAAGAGGTCTTTGGGCTGACTGAAAGCGTGCGGCGACAGCACCTGCTGGAGCTGGCCAAGGGTCCCTGGAAGTCTCCCTTACCGACTGCCAAGTAGGTCCGAACAGCAGAGTTCCTCCCAACGGCGCATTCCGCAGCTGTGTCTTCACCGCAGCTGGTAGAGAAGGGCAGTGTCTCAGGAGCTAGTCCTGTTGCATCAAGTCGCAGTTGGAGGCCGCCGCCATGGAGTTGGCCGAAGAATGGAATGCCGCCCTGTCCGCTGCCACCAGCACCATGTGGATCTCCTGCAGGGGTGCTGACGCCGAAAGGTCCCAGGTGTTCTCCAGACGCTTGACCATGGACTGTGTCGCCATCTCCAGGAATCCCGTACACGCCAGCGAGTTGCAGACCAAGGAAGCCGTCTTATCCACTCCTCTTGTCAGTGAACACTGGTTGAGCCCCGCCTGCACCAACGCATCCTTGTCCACCGCCGGGAGAGACAGGAAAACGTCTGTGAGTGACCTGCATACCACTGCTGGCGGAAGCTAATATCCATCCCGTCAGGCCAACGTGTGTCTGAGAAGAAATCCTTGTCTCAGAAGCCATCCGTACGAAGGTGCGCCGAGAACACCTCCGTTAGATCCCGAAAACCTGCTGGTTGAGCAAAACTGCGCCTCTGCTGCAGCATGGTTCCTGCCAGACTGGTCCCAAGAACTGCTGCTCCTAGCTGGAGTCTCGGAAGCCCGGCGTCGAGATGAGGTCCGTTGCCGTGACACGCTAGAACTTGTCCGCCGAAGAGGAGAGGGAAGATGAGACATCACCACGAGCACGGTGTCCTAAACGCGCCGCCTCCCTGCGCCATGATCGCTCCTTCGATCGCTTTCCATCCCTCACTGTGTATGCAAGACGGGTGGGTCATGTATCCGAAGTCTGCCCTCGGAAAGGCAGCCCGTCTTGTCGGCCAATTGCACTCACTAAACTTGTATTGTCCCGGAGACGGTCGTCAGTGTCGGTGGATCGCCTGTGGCTCCACTCTCTATGTCGGGATCCCGAAGGATATTCCCTTGGCCTGTCATGTCGGCGGCTTAATCTCCAATCCCCCTCTGAGTGTTGCCCCGAAGGTGCAGCCCTGTCCCAGCGCTGGTCTGGCCTAAGACCAGAGGGCCCAATCGTCTCAGAGGGGAGGTCCCCCACGTCTGCTACCTGGGTTCTCTTCCTGCTGGGAGGGCGTGCGCGAGACCCAACATACTCCTTGCTGGGGAACCCAGCTCTCACTGCCTGATTGACTTTAGGTGGGAGACCACGGACAGGCGTATCTCTTGCCGAATGGCGGCTAGGAGCTCTCGGTGCTAGACGGGATGGCGAATCTCGTCCGCTGCCTGTAGGCTCAATCGTCCACTGGGAACGTGGCAGCTCGTTACGTGGCACCAGAGGGGGAAGCAGGACCCTCTTTTGCGCCGACAAGCACACGATATCTGAAATGGCATTTCTCTGCTTCACCTCCAAGGCTGCGGTCGGTACCAGCTTGCGTTCCGGTCTTTCTCTCCGGTAGAACGCCCACAGCTGCGACCAAAGTTCTTCCTTCCATGCTGCGCAACGAATGCAAGGTCGACTGGAGGAACAGCCCGAGCAGGGTAGGCAGACATCGTGATCATCACTAGGCCATTGGAAATCACCACACTTGGTGCAGGTCCTCACCTGAGCACTGTAACATAGGACAGACAGCAGGCCATAGCGAGCGCTCGGAGCCTCCTTGGAGGGTCCGAGTTCCCAGTTGGTCGCGTACATACAATTGGGTCAAATGTCGCGACCCGGTAAAAAACAGAACACCAGCTGAGGCAGTAACCGAAACTTTACCTTGCCATGTCCTAATGCCCGTAATCCATAAGACCCAACACCAAAAAATCCTTGCACAAGGTAACCACACACACACAGAGGAATCCTTCTCTCTTTTTGGTAGGTTCTCTTTTAGGGTGCATGGAAATTTAACTCTAGGTGGTGGCATGGAATGTATGCCCCTGCAGACACCACAGTAAAATGTGGTTATCATTGCAGGTAGGCAGAATTTCCTGCCTCCTCCAGTATTGCCGATGGTGTGCTGAAGAGGTCGCCATGACCGAAACAGCTGTCCACACCGGCTAAATATCTGGACCCCCCCTTGGGGGACCTAGATTTAAATTTCCATGCACTGAGTGGCTGGAACAGTGGATATGTGATACGCCCCCCTTCAGGGGGGGGGGGAGGGGGGGGCTTCCATATGCATTGCTTTCATTCACTCTCTTAGCGACCCCTCTCGTTCCTATCTTTTTTTTTTTTTTGTGCTTTGGCCACAGTAGATCTATGATCACTGGTCGATCATGCACATTTCTCTCCCCTGACAGTGCTATAACCTACTTTACTTTGTAACCTTCCTAAAATATTAGCACTGGCAGTCTCCCCTTTTCTTCTCCTTCTCTCTTTTTTTTTTTTTTTTTCCACAGTAAATCCATGTAAGAAGAGTTCACACCAAATACCGTCGGAGCACACTAGGTGCACACGACCGGTCTGACTGAGCCAAGCGAAGATACTGGTGGGAAAGGGTGAGTGTGCCACCGGATACGGTAGTATGGGAGGCCACTCGGGGTGCCCTGGTAACAGCACTCCAGTGATTGCATCCCCTGTGGAGAGTAACACAGTCAGTTTTTGGGTTAAAATTGATATGCTAAGCAAAGCTTCCTAGTAGTAATGTCATCGGTAATGATTTTGAGAAAATAACATCAGTGCTGTCTGTTGAAAAAGGTTTTAAGGTGATGGGATGCAAGGATTTTACTCATTAAATCCTAAAGTAGAAATTCAAAGATTTCTGTGTTGCCCCATGAAGACTGTAATACAGTTCAGGAGACAGATTAACCATTATAGTTCAATGGTGGTGCCAGGACAGTTTGACGCCAGTGAGCCGGAGCTTTTCTGGCACCACCATTGAAATGTCAAGATTAATTTTATCTCATGTTATAGTAAATCAGAGCTGAAAGGGTAAAATAGCATGTCCGTCACTCGGCCATTGGAATTGTTCACATTGTGTACAGGTGCGGACTTGCCAACTGCAAAATATAGCGCACAAATGAAATGCGAGCGAACGTGCCCCCACAGGCACGCAATACAAACCGCGTAAACGAACGAAGAGAAGTTCACGGCGTATGCTCACGCAGGGCGCTCTACCCTTCCCAGGAGCGCCGGACGGAAGCAGTGACCGAGATTTTACCTTGCCATAATGAGGAAGCAGAGGAACGTAAAGGACGGGACAACCAGTGCACCCAGGCGTGGCCCCAGCACAATCGCGCCGACGACCGGCCTCCATCAGTCCCAGGTCTGTGAACGGCGAAGGACACAGAGACCACAGTCACAACTGGTCCGCAAAGTAGGAAACAGCACCGCGACTCACAGGCAGCATACAAGCCTACACAGGTCCTCGAGGCTAGCAGAAGAATGAAGCAAGAGGACACAAGACAGAGTCAGACACTCCGGCCGGACCGGCACGAACGAGTGAGTAAAGTTCACAAGGTGCTGTCACGTTCCGATAGTCCCACAGACTTGGAAAAACGGACACACCAAGGAGCTTTGGAACCACCCAAAAGCGTCCAAGCCAAGGCTCACAGAGAAGGAAATCCCTCAAGCACACAAAGCTTCCCCGAAGAAGACACAGTCAGAATCGAAGAGAGACAATGACATACACAACCTACTATCGACTAGCAAAGAAACTGACTGAGGTATTAAGCGCTGAGCGCATGCGTGGTTGGACCGGAAGGGAGGCTACCCGGGTTTCCGCCTAGGCTATGGTGCCCCTCACCTGCCATCATGACCATACTTGTACACAACAATTTTGGGCTAAAATTAGACTAGCTAAGAAACCATTCCTAGTAGTAATACCATTGGTAATGTATTTTGAGAAAACAAGTCAAGATTAATTTTATCTCATGTTATAGTAAATCAGAGCTGAAAGGGTAAAATCCATTTAACATTAGTTGTATGGGTACTGACTCATAAAGAACAATTGTAACATTGATCTAAAAGGAACACTAAAAGCATAAAAGAGAAAAGGCAAACAAGATGGCAGCAACATACCTAGCAAAATGTCCTCCAGGGCTCCATGGTAGACCTCATCCTGTTTTAAGAGACGTCGCTTCTCCTTGATCTCACGATTACGGTTCTTCAGCTCTGTCACCATTGCCTCCTGCAGCGACACACGTTCATTCAGTTACAATGTAAAGCAAGACGCCATAATGGAAGATTAGTAGGCATATGATGCCTATTCTATACTGACAAGCAAAACAAATGTGACATTTTTAGAACTAAAGTGTTTCTGATTGTTCCGAAGATGTCGCATTCAGTACAACAAACCAAGGGGAATTACTCAGCACTGGACAACAGTTAGATCCCCTGCCCCCGCCTATCAGGCACCCAATCGCCAGCCCACAGAGAAATACGCAGGTATAGAATAAGACGATCATTTGCATCTTCATTCAGTAGAATTCTCAAAAGGGCAACCTCTGCCATACCTCACCCATGTAAAGTGAATTCTGCTGCTAAGATGATGTCCTATGACACAGTCCTGTTTAAAACCAAAACCTGATGAATTTTGGTATGTGGCTGTGAAAATTAAATACTGAGAAAGCTTAAAACAAGAAATGCAATTTCCCTAGAGGAAAGTACATTTAGACCTCTGCCTGTTGGTAGCGTTTTTTTGTTGTTTGTTTTGCTGCAATGATTCCTGCAGGATTCATCATGACAGAAAGTGCTACCAATAGCCAGGTTGACTTCTTTTTGTGAGAAACCCTAGATATGCATGTGCATATAGGTATAAAAAAAAAAATCACAGAGCAGCACGCATTTGTTTCAAAATTGTTACTGAAGTACCTGAGTCATCTTCTTGTCCTTCTTCTTGCTGGGTGTGACCATGTCAGGCGCCACAAGTCCTGCTTCCAACTTGCGTCGCCTCTCATTGTCCAACAGGGCTTGCTGTTACAAAAACAATTATATATCAAATTCAATATTTAGTACATTATGAGCTCTACAGTCCCACATAGGTAAACCAGAACAAGACAGCAGACAACACATGTATTTGCCAAAAAATGATTTTTTTCTAGAGGTTAATATTTCTAAAGATTTCTATTTTCATCTTAACTTTAGTTCTTTCCCTGCATTTAGAAAAGAACACCGTCACATTCTACCATTTTAGGGGTAAGACGTTTAAACACAAATGAATCTACATAACCAAGACTCACCTTGAAACCATTGATGAAGCGTACGATTTGAGCGAAAAAGTTGGCGGGGGAAACGCTTCTGGCGTTTTCTCCATAGTACTCTACCACTCGTGAATACGAGTCCTGTAAAAACAAAAAGTAAAATATAAACAAGAAGGGCAAAGTCATTATGGCTCACATGTATGACCGATTTACATATGTGTGACCTTTGTGACAAGGGCTGGCTTCTGCAGCAGCAAAATCCATGTTTTCTGAAATGTAAGCATTTTACACACATCTGTCAACCCCCCGTGACCCTTGACCTTTGTGATGAGTCGACTAAATTAGTATGCATAGGAAGGTCTTAGCATCAGCTATCTTTGTACCAAATTTGGCTGAAAAATTTGCAAAAATGTTGGTAATACCTACACTTTTATCAAAAATTGGTATTTTACGCACATTTGCCAGCCTCTTGTGACCCTTGACCTTTCCAAGGGGTCATCCAAATTAGCATGCATAGATAGGTCTTACCATCAGGTATATCTGTACCAAATTTGGGTTTGAAGTTGTGAATAGTATTTGAGAAAAAACATCTTTTGTCCAAATATGGCTATTTTGACCTATTTCCTGAGCTCTCGTGACCCCTTCCTGAGGGATCAACCAAATTAGTGTGCATAGAAAGGTCTTCCCATCAGGTATCTCTGTAGCAAGTTTGGGTTTAAAGCTGTGAATAGTATTTGAGAAAAAACATCTTTTGTCAAAATATGGCTATTTTTCACCTATTTCCTGAGCTCTTGTGACCCTTGACCTCTCCGAGGGTTACTGGAAATTCCGATTTTAGTGAAAAACAACTAACCTGTGCCGTTTTGACATCAACCAGCAATTTCTTGAACCGATCCTCAGCATTGGCCAGGAAATCCTTGAGGATAACGGGACAGTCACGAGAGTCTTTGCGGGCAGAATATTCGCGCTTGGTCAGCTCCATTCCCTTCTCCAGCTCATGCATGTCTGTGGTGATGTTCTCCATGGATACTGAGTCAGGGGAGTCAATTTAACATACACAATTAACTCGTACACTCGGTGATTTTCACAACTTAGGGAGTGACTTTAACCCTTTTCATCCTAAAACACCCATTGACATAAATTTGACTATGATAGTTCAAGGGTGGTGCCAAAACAGCTTGGCAAATCAGGTGCCAAACTATTCTGGCACCACCCTTTACTAACTGAAATGGTTGATCTATATTCTAATCTGTAATCTAGCCTTCATAGGACAATAATCAATTAAAAAAAAATAGCCTCAGGATGTAATAGGTTAAAACTAAAAATAATAATAATAATTACGGTATTTATAATGCGCTTATCTTATAATAATTATAACTCTAAGCGCGCACTCACAACTCACGCACGCTTTAGACAACAACTCACGTACCACAAATAGTGAAATACATTATGACAGTCAGCTTGGGGTGGGGAGTGTGGTGGTATGGTGCTAGAACTGTTGAAAGAGGTGAGTTTTGTGGGTGGACTGGAAGGAGGAGAGTGTTTCTGATGGAGAGAGAGTGGGAGAGTGTTCCAGGTGGATGGATCGTATACTGAGAAGGAGCGGGGGGCCGAAAGTGCTCAGTTTGGTGCGGGGGATGTGGAGGCGGAGAGGGTCGGAGGCGGAGTGGAGGGAGCGGGGAGGAGTGTAGGGGTGAAGTAAGTTTGTGACATAGGCAGGAGCGCAGTTGTTCAGGGATTTGTAGCAGAGAGACAGAATCATGTATTGGATGCGTTGGGGGATGGGAAGCCAGTGAAGGAGTTTGAGCAGGGGAGTGATGTGGTCGGATTTTTTCTTTCTGAGGACGAGGCGGGCAGCATTGTTCTGGACACGCTGGAGAGTGAAAGTGGTGGAGTGAGGCAGTCCGGAAAGGAGAAAACTGTCAAATCCTGACCAAAAGAGTGACTGACGAGTGTGTAAAAATGTAATGATGTTTACTTTCATGTACCACTTTGGCCACAGAAAGACAAGTACACCTAACGTTACCTCACTATCCTTTCTTCGTCTATTTCAAAATATTTAGTGAACTGTTTCTTCTATATTTTTTGGTAAAGTGTTTATCATGCCTTGTTGGTTATTTCCTTGTAAACTGTGCAACTGCTGCAGGAGACGAATTGGTCAGTGTCTTGAATACCTGTATGTTTGCAAAGGTAGTGCCTGACTAAAGCATTCACCCACACTTGACACAGACTGTTTCTGCAATCTTCGTTAACCCATATCATACTGAGGCTAAACGCTTCAAATTTGTACACTGCCATATATGCAAGCTACATTACAGTACTTACAGACAAGGATATAGACCAATGGCTTTAGTTCAAGGGTAGTACCAGAATAGTTTGGCGCCTAGAGATGCCAAGCTATTCTGGCACTACCCTTGAACTATTTTAGTCAAACTTATTTCACACACTGGTGTATTTTCTGAATGATAAGGGTTAAGAGAATGCCAAAGAGGCCCAGACATCTCACGAACATGAACTCAAAGTGGTGTCAGGAAGAGGCATAGATCCTCATAAGCCCCCGCAACTGCAGGGGCTCATGAGGGTCTATATCTCTTTGCGGAAGAAGTGTGTTCAGTTTCTCCTGGCAGAGAATGGGATAACTTGGCACCTGCAAATCATCGCTCATGCAACTGTTACTTTTAGATCTAAAACAAAATTCAAAAACTAAACAGGGCCACCAACCTAAAGCTGCCTTGTCGAGGAACCTGAGTTCGGAGTCAAAGTTGAGGAGGTCGGGGAACTTCTCCTGCACGGTCATCACTAGGAAGTGCATCAGTGTTGTCTTCTTGTCCCCGGACTTGGTGTCCACTAGCTGCAAATACAGTAAAATTTGGACATAAAATGCTGAGAGACCTAACCTTTGTCTTTGCTGTGATACAGAAGTTTGGTGAAAACGCCAGAATTGCTAGCCAGTTACTGGTTATGGAAACTTACTTGCACTTTAACCTAAAATTCTTAACCCCTTCACTCCCAAGAAAATGTACACACAATCCAACTTCATGAGACATAAATCCTCATGAGCCCCTGCTGTTGTGGGGGTCCACAAGGATCTATGTGTCTTGCTGAGAACAATTTGTATCGATGTTCCTTGGACGTTTGCAGCTTTTGGTAGTTGAATAAGGATTTCAGAAACAAAATATGCGTCTAGTGGTAGGGAAGGGGTTAATGCCTGCAGATGTGGATATTCAAACCGGTCAAAGAGAAGTACTTACCGATGACATTACTAATAGGAAACGTGCACTTAGCTTACCATTTCAGCCCAAAATTCCATTGTGTACCTACACGACAAGGGAGGCGACCCAAGGGCGCCGTAGCCGTAGCCAGGTACCCGAGTAGCCTCCTTTACCTCCCCATCTGGTGGCATGAGCGTTGGTGTCACACCAGTCTGAAGCTTAGCTTAGGAGTGGCAAGCGGGGCAGGTGGGAGGGTCCTCCGAGTAATGTCATCAGTAAGTATTTTTTAAAAAAATACATTTTAGAGAAAAATTCATTCGTTTCCTCAAAACACATTACTGATGACATTACTAATAGGAAGAATAACGAATAGGAGGTGGGTGACGCCAAGCCACAATCCGCTGAAAGGGGCCCACCAGAGCCGCCCACCCCGGCCACACTCCTGACCATTTCAGCTAAGCTACCACAAGGCGCCTATGAGCCGGGAGGGAGTGTCGTGCTGCGGCGAAGGCCCCAGTCCGGGCTCAGTTCGCCCATGAGCCCTAAGGGCACTGTGGCAGCATCGGGCGAAGCTAGATCATGCCTGCCAACCCACGACCGTCCCAAGCCTGATGGTGCAGCTGTGGCCAGGACTAGCACCTGTGCGCCCTGATCTCCAGCCTCTGAGCGTTCTCTGGGGAGAGGTCCAAGTAGAAGGACCGGATAACCCCCATGGAGACAGGAAGATACCGCCTGTCCGCAATGTCTGCCAGGAGGAGACACATGTCCACAATCAAGGCCAGGTCGCTCCCGCAGGTGATCGGCGCCAAGGACTGCTCAACGCAAGCCAGAGGAGTAGGCAGCACTGTTGTCGCCATAGTATCGCAGGACTTGCCACTGTCCCTCAAGGACGGGTCTGGTCGAAGGAGTGCGAGCTGTAGCAATGACCTCCATCGGCGCCCTTGAGAACCTCTAGCAGCGAGCTGGCGCGGGACCTGGGACTAGCAGCGCTGGCGGGAAAGCATCCACGAAGAGGGCCACCCCAGAGATGGAGAGAGTGCGGCGACTGCTGCAGGGGGGAGCAGGCAAATCCACTGTGTCAGGAAGAGGTCGAACATTGCCGTCTTGCACTGTGTGCAGCTCCTCTAAAGATACCCGGGCGGAGCGCCCACTCAGTGTCGAGCAGCTGGCTGCGCTGCGTGCGTGAGTTGGCAGGACCATCAGGTGACCGGGTGGCATCATGCTCAGAGAGGGATGTTGCAATCTTCGCACCACCGGAGGATCTGTGACGTGAGTCAGCCGTGGGAGCAGAGAAGAACCGGACCCGCCGTTGGAAGTAGGAGCCCTCTGTGTTGGCGTCCGAGAGGACGAGAAGCCCCAGGTGGCGGAGGCACGTCTCCCACGGATGAAGGTTCACCCAATAGCCACCAGCTCCAACCCGTTGGGGTGTCTGTCCGCGCGGCCTGGAGGTCAGCGGCAGGAAGCGGTGAGGAACGTCGGTAGAAGGAGCGCGTCCCATCCGGCGAGGCTCGTCGAGGGGTGCTCCTAACAGGAACCAGCCAGCAGGGGAGATGGGGACGAGGCATCCGGAAGACCGGCAACAGGGTCACAACGTCGTCAGGGGACGGATGCCAGGAGGGAAGCCGGAGCAGCCTAGGCGAATGGGAGGAAGCCAGTCGAGGGGAACGACATCCGCCGCCACAGTCCTCAGGCCCAGGGGATGAAGTCCAACTCTGGAGAGAACTGCGTCTGCTAGAATCATCTGCCAGCCAAAGGTCGCCAGCATCCGGAACCGAGGCTCCTGAAGTCCCACCAAGTCAGCCTGAAGCACGTCCAAGTGCACCACCGGCAGGAAGGCGTGGAGTCCGATTTGCCGAAGCTGCCTGGGAGGCCGGTCCGAATAGGTAGATCGTGCCCGAAATGAAGGCAGAAGCGACGAGCAGGTCCCGGTTGACGATGAAATCCAAGGCGTGTACCATCGTCCGCAAGATCCTGGTGACAAGGCGGGCGTAGAAGGTAGGCAAGTGACTCCCTCTAGTCGCAAAGGAACATAGGCTCCGCACCGAACTGTCATGACAGCGGACCACCGGGTAGAGCGCCGCATCACGGAGGAGATCCAAGGAGGTCAGGAGCCCTCGGAGCCGGCTGGAGCAGGCCCAAGGGTCGTCTGGGAGCAGCAAGCGTCACAAGAGGCGGGGAGAGTGGCTGGGTCAGGGGTCCCTGTTGAGTACGTCCCCTCCTGCAGGCTAGGACCGAAGAGGCGAGCGACCACACCGGGTCTGCGTAGAAGCGTCTTCCCTTCAGTGAGGAGGTCGCGGCAGGAACGGGGGACAGCATCACAACGCAGCGGGTGTGTCGTAGACGCGCCTCTCTTTGGCGAGGAGGTCGGGGCAGGAATAGCAGACAGCATGCCGAGGCATCGGGTCCCAGTAGGTGGCGGCAGCCAAGGTGTCATCGGAGGTGTGGGTCGCAGTCCGGCGTCCTCACCGCGCCGGACGACCGTCTGCGGGAACAGCTTTGAACTCCCACAGGTCAGGGCGCAGGGGAAGAAGGTAGCGGTCCCGCCCAAGCCCCGGGGTGAGCGGCGTAGCGAAGCTGAAGAGCTGTGTGCTATCACTGCCGGGGTAACCACCTGCAGGTGGAGATCCGACCGGGAGCCATGTACCAGGAAAGGCGGACGGCGCTGTCCAAGACCGCCCAGGCCGCATGAGTCGGAGAGGAAGCCAACGTAACACAGGAGCTCTGCTGCCGGAGCGCAGAATGCCTCTACGAGGTCAGGGGAATCGGAGGCCTCCAGTGAAGAGGTCAACTGTCATCCCACGGAGCGGTCTGAAATGAGCCACGTCAGTACCCAGGGCAGGTCCCATCGCGAAATCAGCAAGCGGTGGGCAGGCCGCTGGGGGCTGAAGTGGGCCATCAGGTCTGCAAGGTCTTTGCAGCCACCAGCGTCCGGCCGGCCGGCCCAAATGGCAGTACGTGTCAGCAATCATGGCCAGGTAACTTCTGATGGTGATCGGTGCCAAGTGCTGCTCAGCAAAGAGCCAAAGGAAGAACTGTGCCAGCTGTGGGACCGTCAGATCCATGGGGGCGAGGCGTCGGGCATCGCACCAAGAGCACAGGACTCGCCACTTCCCCTCATAGACTCATCGGGTCAAGGATCTGCGGGCTGTAGCGACAGCTTCCACCGCTGCACTTGAGAAGCCTCTAGCGGCTATCGGCTATGCTCGAACGAGCGGGCGCACCCAAGGATCCAGTAGTCTCGTCCGGCTGGGGGCACCTGTCACTCACCGTGGAGTGGGGCGAACGACGTGGCCGCTGGACTGGACTCGGATAGTGGCGGTTCTCTTCCCTCAATTCTTTGCCGCGTCCTAGTTTCTGCCGAGCGGGGCGAGCAATCTCACTGCGGGCCAGGTTCTCTTCTTTTGGGAGAGCGGGCGCGCAAGGGGGGTGTCATCCGGCGAGTCGGCAGTCCCCCAACATCCAGTAGCCTCATCCGCCTGGGGCCGTAGTCACTCACCGTGGATTGGGGCGAACGACGTGGCTGCTGGACTGAACTCAAGTAGTGGCGGTCCTCCTCATCTCATATGGCCGCTTCCTATTGTCTGCAGAGCGGGGCGAGCAAGCTCGTTGCGGGCCAGGCTCTCTTCTTTTGGGGAGAGCGGGCGCGCAAGGGGGAACTCATCTGGCGAGTCATCCGTCCCCCAGTATCCAGTGGCCTCGTCCGGCTGACTTTATCCTTCCTTCTAGCTGCCTGGGTTCCGCAGAGCGGGGCAAGCAAGATCGCTGCGGGCCAGGCTCTCTTCTTTTGGGAGAGCAGGCGCGCAAGGGGGGTCATCGTCAGTCCCCCAGTATCCAGAAGCCTCGTCCAGCAGACTTTATCCTTCCTGTTAGGTTCTGCGCAGAGCGGGGCAGGCAAGCTCTGCGGACCAGGCTCGAGAGAGCGGGCGCGCAAGGGGGGGTCTCGTCCGGCGAGTCGTCAGTCCCCCAGTATCCAGAAGCCTCGTGCAGCAGGCTTTTCTCCTTCCTGTTAGGTTCTGCGCAGAGCGGGGCGAGCAAGTTTGCTGCGGACCAGGCTCGAGCGAGCTGGTGCACAAGGGGGGTCTTGTCGGGCGAGTCATCAGTCCCCCGAAAGTTCCAGATCTTGTGCGTCTAAGACGGTCCGTAGCGGAAGCGGGTGGCTGGTCCTGGGATGGAGACGGACGTTCGTGCCGAAGGAACCCCAAGCTGTGACCATGTTCTTCCACCCAGGGCGTGCAGATGCCGCAGGCAAGACCGGATGTGCAGCTGGGGCAAGAGAGGCACCCCGCAAGCGTCTCGCCCGACCATTGGAAGCCTCCACAGCGCGTGCGGGCTATAGCTGCAACATAGTCAAGGTGAGAGGCGAGGTGCCGTGGCCCGGAAGGCCACACGAAGCAGCGCACCCGCATTATTCCATCACTCATTCATAACTGTACCTACCACCTGCCGCATGGCCCTGTGAAGTCCTGTCCAAGTTACCCAGAGTAAGATAACCTTCGTGCGGTAGTGCGGAAAAGAACCCAACGCTTTTTTGAAGACCACATGGGTATGTCATAATGAGTGTATTATAAGGGCACTGCACGCCCAGTACAAGTCTGTACCATTCACACCTACCCTCTGCCAGGTGTAAACGGCAGCCATATCTAATATACACAGCTATAACATAAACACATAGTGGAGGCAACCAAGTGCACGGCGAGCGAGCGCGGTTCCGCATGGCCACGCAAACCGACATAAGCAACCTCTATAGAGCATCCCAGTAATTCCTTCCTCACCGACCCCCTTTCTTGGTCAGGTGAGCCGTTGCTTTCTGGTTTTTTTTTTTGTTTTTTTTTTAAAAAACCATCACTTAGCAGAGCATGCTTAAGAACTACGGACCAATGGGTAAAGGGCCCAGCCTGCTCCCACCGTGTCGCACTGCGTCACTTCTTTCTCTGCTTAAAAAGGACTAACTGTCAAGTTCAGTAGCCACAGATGCGTTTGACAGAGATACGTCAGTCCCGGCCTTCCTACTGTGACACTCGTTGGCACATGTGAAGGAACCTCCGTATAACTAGCCAAATTCACGGGACGTGTCACCGCCAGACGCGCCGAGTACCGGTTGAGGGCAAGAACCGAGGTCTTACCTTGCCATGGCGAGAGAGACCGAGGGGAACCTGATCGAAGGCCGTCGGCCACTGCTTTACGAAGAAGCTGTAGCCCGTCCCGTGAGGCGGAAATAGAAGGTCCCTCGTGCGCAGTGGAGAAGGGCCCAACACCTCCCAAGCCAACGAAGTTCCCGCCAAGCAAAAAGGCACCCAGCATGGCTTCCGTTTGTCGTCGTGCAGTCTAAGCTTGTGGCTGTCATCCAGTCCCCAAACTTCGTAGCAGACAAATTTCACGAATCTAGCAGGCATGTGTCTTGTCCATCACAAATGCACTTGCACTTCGGCCGACACGTGTATCAAAAATGAATTTTTTTCTAAAACAGCCCTGAAAGTCTAAAATTTTGCCCACCAGCCTTTGGCTAGTGACTTCCAAGTTTTATTATTCCCATTGCACGTTTGTATACCATTTTCTAAGACTTCAGTTTTCTTGGAAATAATAATAATAATAATAATACTGTTTATTGCCATTTGCCATTTGCCTTAAGACATAAAGCATAGGAATGTGTGCTGGTGTCGTTACAATTACAAACATCTCAGTCGACTCTTATCACACAATTCAATGCTCTACACACACTGTCAAAACTTTAAAACTGAACAACTAATCTCACAACCCAATGCGTACCCATTCACACACCCACGCTCATTTCCCACACACACTGACACAACACACACGCCTATTAATCTAAAAAGTCTAAATTAATTAAAGGTATATCGTTTAAAATGAAAACAGACTATCATAGAGTAAATGTCACTAATTTAGTGATCACAGTCGGGTGTAAAACTAGTTAATATATGTGACCCTCTCTCACGAAATCAGTCTTAACTTGCATTTTGGGTGTTTTGAGATATACACATTTCTGAAATGTACAGAGCCTGCTGATTAATTTGATATATGAATGAATGCTGTAGTGCAAAATTTGTAGAAGTTATTAGGGTTATTATTTACTAGCCAAACTGAAAATGTTACTAGCCAAAACTGAAAATGTTACTACTGAAAATAGCCCCCCAACTCAACAATATATACCACAAGTGTTTGACGCCCAATGTTAGAGAGTGTTTTCTGCCCAGGGGCATTGAAAACAAATATTTGAACAGACAATCATAACCAAGTTAATGTTTATGTCCTGACTTCAGGCTTCTGATAGTATCAAGTGGAGAAATAACTGACAAAGTCCCCATGTGAACTGTGGTGGGATTTTTTATTTATTTATTTTTTGTAAGTAGAGCTGGGCTTCTGTTTGCACAACAGGTTAAAGGGTCTGTAGACCCCCAGGTATAAATTTTAGAGGGTACACAGACCCCCACATCCTAGCATTATAGAGGGTCCGCAGATTTATTTAAGAAAAACTGCATCATCTGTATGTTCCTTAAAATAAATTATCCCCACCCGGGTCTGCCCTGGTGGACTTTGGTGGGGTTAACTACTTTTTAGTTCCCAGGGTCACCCTGGTCAGCCCCACAGGGTGGGGTTCTCCCTATATTCTGGGGCATGTGTTTCTGTCTACCCTTGGTCCATTCACCTGTATTTGTTTTTTTTTTAAAACTCTCCCAACTGTCTGCACTGCCTGTAGCTCTTGATATTGGATGTGTGTTGCTAAATGGTTTTAGCTTTATTTAGGCCCCATGGCGTAGGTTTATTTAACGTATTGGACCGGCTGGCGACATTCAATATTATGGTGTTTTGTTTTTTTTCACAAGCAGTGCAGGCACGTCCTGAGAATGCCTTGTTGCTTTTGAGACGATAAGCAATGTACAATCAATCATTAAAATAAATTATCTCATTTTGCTCTCTCCTCTTTAAATGTGTTGTGACAGTGTGTGTGTGTCCTTTCCATGATACTGATTCTTTAACTGGTGAGCTATCGTGCAAAAGCCCGTCTCCCTCGCTCTCTCACACACAGAAAAACATATATCTATTTATTTATTTTTATGATCGTTTGATAATGTATTGTAACAGAGAATATAGCGTTTTCTGCTGAACGCGGCAGATTGACAACCAAAGTGTGATTTGTCTAAACTCTGTGTGTGTGTGTGTGTGTGTGTGTGTGTGTGTGTGTGTGTGTGTGTGTGTGTGTGTGTGTGTGTGTGTGTGCGTGTGTAAACTGATATACTTTAAAGTTTGTTTCAACCCGTTTAACCACTCAGAAAGACGTGTTTCTCCAATTTTTGCCTAACAACTGTGTACCAGAAGATGGATCGACCACGATTAAAAAAAACTGACAAACTTATTTCTGTTCAAATTTCTGGACTTGCTTTTTGAGTTTGCCTCAGTGCTCATGCCATTTGAGTGCCGTCGTGCTTTAGCCATGGAAATACACTCAGCACAGCCATGAACTCTGAAAACTGTGTCGTAGCGGCAGTGCCACACACGGCCCAGGGGTAGGATTTCTGGTACTGTCAATGGAGATGTCGGTGTCGAAGTGCAACTTTCTTCTTAGCGATTATCAAGATCAGACGGTGCCGGATTGAAGAATCCGAAGCATTCCAGCTCTTCCTTTGCTTTTTCTCCGCCATGTACAACTTCGTTCAAGATCGAAAGCGAAACGCACGATGCCGTATCCCATAATAGCAAGTAACGCGTTCAACATGTAGCGCGCACTTTGTAATAACATGCTGACACCACACATTAACTAACAGTTTGCCCGCCCTGTTACATTCGCACGGACCCCGGCGTCGGGTCGATTCTGAACGCAGCCGCGACCGAGCGAGCGGCTAAACGAACCAATTCATAACTAAAAATAGAACGACTGTCACCGACCTCTGTTATGGTACGCGCAGTTCAAGTGACGTGTTAGGCTACTGCCGCAAAGTGATTTTTAGAGGCGGCTCGCGGTGGTAGGTCACGCGCTGGCGTACCTGATGTTCGGCTGGCGGTTAGCCATTGAATTGGAAAACGCACGAGCGCACTCGCATTTGGCGAGTGGGTATTTTTTTTTACTTGCCAAATTTTTTTTCACTCGCCATGGCGAGTAAATTACTTGCATTTTCAGGGCTGTAAAATGTATTTTTTGGAAAAATACTTACCGATGGCATTACTATATGGAATACACTCTATAGCCTAACGATTTCAGCCCAAAGTTGTGTCCCCTACACAACTGGGGAGGAGACACCGGGGATCCAAGAATAGGAGCCCGGGTGGCCTCCCCTTACCAACCTATCCCGGCATGCGTGTAGAGAACTCACCTCAGTTTCACGCTTAGCCAAAAACACATAGCCAAGGAGGCAAGCGGGGCAGGTGGGAGGGTCATCCGAGTAATGCCATCGGTAAGTATTTTCAAAAAAATACATTTTAGAAACAAAATTCATTTGTTTTTTCAAAATACATTACCGATGGCATTACTATATGGAAGAATAGCAAAGAGGAGGAGGGTGCCGACACCCAACCCCTTGCACCTAACACCCTCCGCCGGCCCACAAGGAGCACTCCCGATGATTTCAGTTAAGAAGTGCCTATGGCGCCTGCGGCGCGCGGAGGAAGTGCTGGACCGCGGAGATGTCGCCCACCATGGCCAGGGGAGTCACGCTGGCCGGATAGGTCGCGGAGGTAGAAGAGGGCGAAGGTGGAGTCTGCACGCCCGCCTACCGCCGTCACAAAGACTTTAACCGAGCAGTCGCGGTCAAAGGCCACTCTGGGGGCTACTGCTCGTACTTCATGAGCCCAGATCTGCAACCGTCTATCACCGTCCGGGGAGAGGTCGTGGTAGGCCAACGAGTCACCCACCCCAGTCAGGGCAAACAGTCTAGGCCGAGAACCCGGCCTGCCTGGAGAAGGAGGTAGGAAGAGGCGGGTACGCCTTAGACGGCGTGGCTGTGAGCGACGCAGGAATTCTGCAGTGCCCGGACTGGGTCCTGTTGACGCAACCCGTGGGGTCGGTCGTCCCTCTGAACGGACGTACGGTCAGAGTCTGGAGTGCAGCCGAAGAAGGCCGGCTCTTGCACTGAAGGACGGGTCGGTGAGGAGATGCGCTGAGCCCAAGGCTCGACTGCCAACCTGCGGGGCGTACCGAGAGCGCATGCAGCTCGCTCATGCGGAAGCCATGGCGAGCGCCAGGAGGAAACACGTGTCCGGGTCAGATCGGCGAACCGTGCCAAAGGCAGGGGTTCGAAGCGGGCTGTATCTAGCCACGTCAGTGCCCAAGTGAGGTCCCACCGAGGTATGAGAGAACTGGAGAGAGGACATCTGATTTCAATTGAGCCAACAGGTCCGAAGGTCTTTATAAGGGCTGGATCCGACAGGCCCCGGGGGCGGTTAGTGTGTGCGATCACGTAACGGAACCCTTGACGGTGATAGGTGCTAATCCTAGGTCATTGAAGAGCCATGTACAACAAACCAAGGGGAATTACTCAGCGCTGGAGAACAGTTAGATCCCCTGCCCCCTCCTATCAGGCACCCAATCGCCAGCCCACAGAGAAATACGCAGGTATAGAATAAGACGATCATTTAGAAGATGCAAATGATCGTCTTATTCTATACCTGCGTATTTCTCTGTGGGCTGGCGATTGGGTGCCTGATAGGAGGGGGCAGGGGATCTAACTGTTCTCCAGCACTGAGTAATTCCCCTTGGTTTGTTGTACAATTCTGCCAGCGCAAGCCTCACCTATCTGGTTTGTGAGCATCGAAGAGCCAAATGAGGATTTCCGCCAGAAGGGGGTAGTGAGACTCGTGGGGGCGGGAGCCGCTGGGCGGCGCCCCACGACTGAGAGATCCTCCACTTGCCTTCGCACACATTCCTGGTAGACAGTCTAAGGGCTGCGGCCATCGCCACCACTGCTGCATCCGAAAATCTCTAGCGGTGAGGACTAGCTTGGCAACTTCCAGGCGTGAAGGAGGAGCTTCAGGCACATGTGGAAGAGAGCCGGGCGGAGCTGCTCGAGCGTCGTGGTCGGGGTGGGGAGCTCTAGGGCCGGGTCCGAAACTAGAACGAGCCGATCCAAGGTCCAGCTCTTGGTCCAAATGAAGGGGTGGTCACCAGGAAGAGAACCGCGGAGCAATCCGGCAGATTCCGCAGGATCTTCGGCACCAGCACCGACGGGGGGAAGGTAAACGAGATCAGTCCGTACCCAGGAAGAAGAGCGCGTCTACCGCTCAGGCGAGAGGGTCCGGGACTAGAGAGGCAAACAGTGGAAGCTGGATGTTCCATCTGGCGGCAAAGGTCGACTAGCGGCGTCTCCCATCTCGAGCGGACCAGCCGAGTAACGTCTGGGCGCAGGGACCACTCCGGGAAGTGGCGGGCTCGAAGAGCAATGTCAGGGTCTTTGCACCAGAGCAGGAAAGGAAAGGAGGAAGCACCGCGAGGGCCAGCGAGTGCCTCCTGGTTCTGTATCAAGGCCGCCACTGTCGCGTTGTCTGGCAGACGAGGACCTCCTGGTTGGTCAGAGACTCTGGCCAGGCGTTGAGGGCCATCCCAACTGCTATAACTCCCAGTTGAAGTGACTGTCTGCGAAGTCCCCAGGTAACCGGTCCGAGGTAAGGTCCGGGAACAGTTGTGCGCCCCAGCCGGACTGGCTCGCGTCGATACAGAGAGATCACCGGGGCAGAGAGATCACCAGGGCAGAGGGGAGCACAGGTACACACCCGACGCCCAGCACGCCAGACCCGCCCACGTCTGAGGCGGGGGCGAGAAGTGTGGTAACAGAAACGGTTCAGTCAGGGTGCCAGTGAAGGGGCGCCCGCATAGGAGGAGGTGTAGTAGCCGCGGCGAGCCTTCTCACTTTGTATCCTCTAGCGCCGGCCGAAGGGGAACGAGTCTGCTGACGCGCTGAGCAGTCCCAGGAGCTGAAGCCAGACACAGTCCTAGAAGGAGACCCCTAACTCCAACCGCTGAGCGAGTTCGGCGAACTTCTGCCGCCGAGCCAAGGACAGGTGGAAAGGTTGAAGTCGGTCAGGAGTTCCGTCGCCACGAGCAGAATGGCTCAAAAGGGTGAGAACGGACTTGCCCGGGTGGACTAAGAACCCGAGGCGGCGAAGGAGAGAATGTTGGGCGTCTCTGTCCTCTCTGAGAGTCGCGGTGACTAGGTTGCGCAGCATCAAATCGTCCAGGAAGTGAAGGACGGATTCAGCGACCGCTGGCATAAGCTGGCCATCACCGAGTCGAGGATCCTCATGAAGACCCAAGGACTGATGTTGAGGCCGACGGGGAGGGCTCGGAACTGGTAGACGATCCTGCCAAGGCAAGTAGGTACCGGCGCGAAGACGGATGAATCGGCACGTGAAGAACATGCCTGAAGATCGAGGCCGAAAGCGAGATCCATCGGCCGGACTGCTGAGTGGAGAGTCTGGCTGTCTCCATCCGAAAGGGCGGCTCCCTAAGAAGACTTGTATAGCGCCGATGACTGGGTGCCACCTGCCCAAGGAACGGGGACGATAGGAGGCGGACGTAGAACGCCGGCGAGTCGCGTCGGGAGACCACTACTGTCGCTGTTTTGTTGAGCCAGGCCTTCAACTCTCTGTGCAGAGTTGAGAATGGTCGACTTTTAGAGATGATCCAAAGGTCGTCTGGGAACAGCAATCTCCTATGGTCGCTGTAGAAGGCCAGCTGCCCGCCGACTGGAGACCCAAGAAATGTCGACGGTGGTGGAGAAGGGGAAAGTCAGAGGGCCCGAGCGAAGCGAGACGCAGCGGGGGCGGAGTCTCCTTTACAGTCTGCCACGACTCACCAAAAGAGGGAACCACTGAGTAGAGCCCGGCGGAGTTGTGTCTTCACCAACTAGGGGAGATCCGTGCCGAGTCGTAGAAGCGAAACACGCAGCCAAAGGTCACAGAAGGCGGCCACCGCCATAGGGTTGGTTGAGGAAAGGTCGGCGGCCCTGTTAGCAGCAACCAAAAGGAATGTACGTCATGGAGCAGGGACGAAGCTTCCAGGTCCCAAGAGACCTCCAGGTAAAGAAAGACTGCTTGCGTCGCCAATTCCGATCTAAGGAAGCGAATCCGTCAAGAGGGCGAGGACAAGCATTCTGGAGTAGCCTGGATGACGGCTGCCGCATCCACCGAAGGAACAGGGACAGTGAAGGCTTGAGAGAGTCCAGCGTACCAAGCCTGGCGAACGCATAGCTGCGAAAAATTCCTCGTCGCCGAAGGAGTCCTCGCGAAGCCGGGCCGAGAAGCATCGACGAGATACCGGGACCGTGTGGCTGAGGGAGAGACTTGCGACCTTAGCCTGCCACAAAGCATCAACCTGGCGGAAGCCTGTCTCTTCAGAGGAGGCAAAGGTGGTCATAAGTCAGGAGGGAGGAAGCAGGCGAACAGACGGGGGCCTCTTCCAAAGCACAAACCGCCTGTGAGCTGAGCGAAGGGCCGAAATCCTAGAGGAGGAGGCCGACGAAACAGCTGAGAAGCGGGAGGGATAGCCAGAGGGCGAATTCCGCAAGAAGATGGCTGAAGCCGAATCCGCTGTAAGCAGGCTTAGTATGTCAGGGTCTACCTCCACCGTCCGCCTACCAAGCAAAGCCGCAAGGAGGGTGACCGGCTCCGAGAGCGCGGGACCGCCGAAGGCAACTGGCAAGGGCAAGCCCGAAGGAAAGGAGGAGGCGACCGCGAAGCCTGCAAGTCGGGGCGTCGCGAGGGAGAAGGGACCGCGGCCAAAGGCGAAAAAGGCTCTGTAAGCCCCCGACTCGCCAAAGTGCGAGGGAAGGGGGGCTACTAGTGACGGGAAGCGCACAGACGACGAGGGGAAAGCGAGAGCCGGAGACAGCGCTCCGAACGTAAGAGGGGAGGCGGAAGGGGAACGCTGGCACCCCCAACCTGCTCGTCGCGAATCCACACCTGTGAGTAAATGTCTGAGACACACCGGGCCCACCTGGAAGGTTTGGGACGGGGGGGGGGGGGGGGGGGGGGGGGGGGGGGGAGGGGGGGGTGGGTGGTGGTGACAGAAGTGTCACACCAAGCCCGCTCAGGAAAAGCAAAGCACGGAGGGGACAATTCGGGGCGCGCGAATCCGCACCTGTGAGTAAATATCCGAGTCACACCGGGCCCGTCTGGAAAAACAGGGGCGGGTGGGGGGGGGGGGGGGGGGGGGGACGGAAAGTGTCACACCAAGCCCGCTCAGGAAAAGCGGAGCGGGGAGGAGACAAAAATGGGGCGCGTGAATCCGCCCCTGTGAGAAAGTGTCCGAGTCACACCGGGTCTGCCTGGAAAGTTCAGGGTGGGTGGGGGGGGGGGGGGGGGGGGGGGGGGAAGAAAAGAGTCATGCCAAGCCCGCTCAGGAAAAGCGAAGCGGTGAGGGGACAAATGGGACGCGCGAAACCGCACCTGTGAGTAAAAATCTGAGTCACACCGGGCCCGCCTGGAAAGTTCGGGGCGGGGGGGGGGGACAGAAAGGTGTCACGCCAAGCCCGCTCAGGAAAAGCGGAGCGGGGAGGGGACAATTGGGGCGCGCGAATCCGCAACTGTGAGCACACGTCTGAGTCACACCGGGCCCGCCTGGAAAGTTCGGGGCGGGGGGGGGGGGACAGAAAGGTATCACACCAAGCCCGCTCAGGAAGGCGGAGCGGGGAGGGGACAATTTTGGGGCGCGCGACCCCCGCTCCGAAGCCTCGGAGCGTGGGGTGCGCGTGACAAGGTCACACCGGGCCCGCCTGGTCGAAACAGGGCGGGGCGGGGGGGGGACGTAAACGTAGGAAGCCGGACCCGCTCGGACAAAACAGAGCGGGTGGGTCACCTCTTTATTAGTACTTTTGCGCTAGTCATGCCGGGCCCGCTCGGGATGCAACGTGGGGAGCACGACTCTGAGACTCTCCTGCCCTGCTCAGAAGACTCGGAGCGGGGATTGATTGATTGATTGTACATTGCTTAACGTCCCGACAGCAACAAGGCTTTCTCAGGACGTGCCTGCACTGCTTGTGAAAAAAAACAACCAACTAAACAGAACATTGAATGTATGTCGCCAGCCGGTCAAACACATTAAATAAACCTAACACATGGGGCCTAAATAAAGCTAAGACCATTTAGCAACACACATCCAATATCAAGAGCTACAGGCAGTGCAGACAGTAGGGAGAGTTTAAAAAAGGCAAATACAGGTGAATGGACCTCGGGTAGACAGAAACACATGCTCCAGAATAGAGAGAAAACCCCACCCTGTGGGGCTGACCAGGGTGACCCTGGGAACTAAAAAATACCTAACCCCACCCAAGTCCCCCAGGGCAGACCCGGGTGGGGTACTCGGAGCGGGGAGAGAGTTCTTGCGCGGTTAAGGTAAAAGAAGGGGACTTACCTGCGGGCTGAAAGGCCCGGAAGCCGGAGCGAAGTGGGGCCCGAGAAGCCGACGGAGCGACGCCATCCTGCGGAGAAGTCCGGGGAGACTGCTAAGACCAGAAGGAAGGACACGTCCGTAGAAATCCCACATCTGAGACCGCCGGTCCTCACTCCTGTCGGCACATACATCACACATCCTGTCGGAAGAGCAGTCAGAGCACAGCCGGCAGGCGACGAGGGCGTCCGAGGGCCACAGAAATCCTCACAAAAGGAGGCAAACCTTCAACAGAAGCCGCCCTAGCGTTCGTTGCACACTGTCCACAGGAAGGAACACACTCAAGCGCCGAACTCACACCATGAGGCACAAAGCCACGTGAGAGTCACAAGCCGAAACCCCAAGGCCGCAGCCAAGGACGAAGTTCACTGAAAGTCAAACCGGTCGGAACTGGTCGGCGCTAAGTCCCCACACAGTAAAACGTTGCAGTGTAGAACACACCAACGAAGTACACTGAGTCCAAGGAGAAGTCTAACCAAGGCACAGTTCCAAGTTTGTAGTAAACCACAGAAGACACCAGTCAAAAACCGTAGCAAGGCAAAAGCCCGACCGTCCACGGTCGAGCTAAGAGTGAAACTGAGGCGAGTTCTCCACACGCATGCCGGGATAGGTTGGTAAGGGGAGGTCACCCGGGCTCCTATTCTTGGATCCCTGGTGTCTCTTCCCCTGTTGTGTAGGGTACACAACTTTGGGCTGAAATCATTAGGCTATAGAGTGTATTCCATATAGTAATGCCATCGGTAATGTATTTTGAAAAAACAAATTCAAATGTCTCCATGAGCCGGAAGTCCCTAAGCGGAAACTGTGAATTGTCAGCAGTCAGCTGTGTGATGCAGACGAGACAGAGCATCGCCGAGTTAGCCTTGTCCAAAGGAACCACCAGCGCCCACACAGCCAATCCTTAGCACTGAACACTCGAAGGGAACGAAATTAATCCAAGGCACGCACGGCAAGCCTAGGCAAAGTCACAACCGTACACAGCCGAAGATCCAGTAGGCTGAACACGTCCGGTCGCGGTAAGCTAAGCGAACAGACTGGTGTGACACCAACACTCACACCACCAGAAGGGGAGGTAAGGGAGGCTACTCGGGTACCTGGCTACGGCTACAGCGCCCTTGGGTCGCCTCCCTTGTCATGTAGGTACACAACGGAATTTTGGGCTGAAATGGTAAGCTAAGTGCACGTTTCCTATTAGTAATGTCATCGGTAATGTGTTTTGAGGAAACAAAGTACATTTGTTCACGGAGAATGTACAGCCCAAACAAAATGCACAAATAAAAGTCACTCGCCATGTCCAAACTCTGCAGCTTGAAGCCATATGCTGCTCCACGCTTGTTGCTGTTCATGTAGTTACCCATGGCCAGAATGATCTACACACACAAATAACAACAATCAAATGGATAGAAACATGGAATGTTATTCTGAGCATGCGTATTTCATAAAACTCATTGAACAGAGTAGTATTACCATCAGGAATCTCTGTAACAAGTTTAGGTTTGAAGTTAGAAATAGTATTTGAGAAAAAATAATGTTTGTCAAAATATGGTCATATTGGACTCTCTGTGACCTTTGAGAGAGGTCTTCAAAGATTTTGCCACAAAGTATCCTAGTGCCAAGTTTGAAGTCTGTGTCTTGAATAGTCCTTGAGAAAATGCCAACATGTAAGTTTACTACGGAATACAGACGCTGGAAGCTGGACATACACCGGATGGACCAATACATAGACTCACTTTTGCTATCGTACATGAGGCAAAAATTAAAATTCATCCCACTTTAAATGAAACCAGTGATCTGAAGTGGAGGCACTTACCTCCATCATTTTCTTGACCTTGTGCGAGTTCTTCAAAGACATGGATGCTGAGATGATTGCATTGACTTGCTGAAACAAACATTCATCATATGTCAAAAAAACATCAACAAGAGAGGAAAATGAAAAATGTGTACATAGCATTAGTACATTAAAGTCAAAGTGTTTTTCTGTGTTGTCATGCCAGCACATCTTATACACACAAAAATACAGATAGAGTTCATATTTTAGCAAACATATTGATAAACAATATTCTTATTAGCTCACATCTATTCATGGAGCCAGAAAAGCTTGGTGCCTACAGGCTGAGGGATTTTTCACAGAGTTCTTAACCTTTTGTAACTACTGACCTTTAATCGGGGTCGCCCAATTTAGTATACAGGAAGATCTTATCATCATTTATCTGCATACCAAGTTTGGCTTTCAATTGCAGTTGAAAATGCCAATGTTAAAGTTTACCATAGATGACAGACAAAGGAAGGACAAAGAACAAGATGACAGATGACCCAACACACAGACTCACTTTTGCTATTGCACGAGCCAAAAAAGTGAAAACTTACAGGTTGCAGGTGATGCAAGTTGTCGTAAAAATTGCCAATGAAGCTCATGATGGTGAGCTTGTGGGACAGCCGCTCCACTTTAACCATCTGTCGACACATTTGAGACATAATTATCATCTGACCAAAACCTGGCAGATAAGTACACACACAAACCATTACAAAGTATTCAATGTTCTATTATATCAGGTGGAGTTTTTTTTTCCTCCATTTATTCACATATACAGCGTATATCAGTTTCTCTGTCTGTAAGGAAAGGTCCCGGGCCCCGACGGAAGCAGTGGTCACACGCACGGGGCCATCATCGGACCAAAGACGTTTTGCTACTGCGGCCATTTGTTTGTTTATTGAATCTACTTTCGTCTTTCTTAGGTTAGGGTGGTGGCAATACAAAAAGTAATGTTAACAAAGTTTGATCTGGCAGACCAAATCCAGCAAGTTTGTTGTTCTGAATCCTGTACACTGAATTTGTTGCGTATTATCATTCTAAACACACGCTAGACAGACCTGTATCATAAACTTGTCTTCATCCCCTAGACAGTCAACAGGCCGACGATCCCTCTCAAACTGACGGTATGCCTTGGTCTGCAAGAAAAAAACACAGTGTGTCAGCATTGCAATAAGGGGTTGCGCTAATATAATACATTTTGTGTACAAGTGTACACATAATTGGCTAAATAGAGTAGCGAGTCGAAAAAATAAATAGTGTGAGTAATCGAAAAAAATAGATAGTGTGAGTAACCTATGTTTTACAAAGGGCATTAGTTCCTGGCACAAAACACTGTCCAAAATTCACCTCTTTAAACAATCTCATTAACCCTTTGGCTGTTGGTAGTGAATTTTGTTGGGGGCGATTCTTGCAGGAATCACCTCGACAAAGAAAGCCCCATACCTTTTTGTCAAGGCGATTCTTGCAGGAATCACACTGACAAAAAGTGCCACCGACAACCAAAGGTTTAACCCTTTAAGTGTCGGTAGTGGTTTTAGTCACAATGATTTCTGTAGGAATCATCACGACAAAAACCTCTACCAAAACCCAAAGGGTTAAACCTTTGGTTGTTGGTAGCACTTTTAGTACAAAGGGTTAAAATAGGCAAGACACGTGCAACAAAGCGATGCCCATAATATCCCACCTCCTGGTCGTTGGGCAGAACTGTCATGAGAATGTCCACAATGTCTAGGGATAGTCGTTTCAGGTCCAACCTGCCACACAAAAATAATCATGACAGACACTTGACTGCACAATTTTGAAGACATTAACCCTTTGAGTGTCGGTAGCGGTTTTAGTCGTGATGATTCCTGCAGGAATCATCGTGACTAAAACCACTACCAACACTCAAAGGGTTAACCCTGTGGCTGTCGGTCGTGTGTTTTGTCAAGGTGATTTCTGTAAGAATCACCTTGTCAAAATGTGCGACCGACAGCCAAAGGGTTAACCCTCTTGTACATATAGCCACCAGTACTGCTGCATGCACAAGGAGGTCAAGGATAGACAAAATATATGGAGGATGCACTTATAGTTATAATAACAATAGTATCACAGAAGGAAGACACAATTATTTCACCAGTCGCTAGTACAATTGTCTGCTCATCTGCAATTTTACAGTTCCACAGAGCGAGACCAGCACAAAAATGGTCCCCAAACAGACCAGTTTTCACAGTCAAGTTTTACTGTTAAAAGTAATTTGAGACAGTGTTTCTCATCCCTATCCACTCCATCCCCCCCCTCCCCCCCCCCCCCCCCCCCCCACCCCGACCCCTTCCCCCCCCCCCCTAAAAAAAAGGAAACAAAAAAAAAAAGAAAAAAAGAAAAGAAAAGAGAAAAACCCCACCAACAGCATATACACACACACACACACAACAAAACAACAACAAAAGCAACCACACACTGAAACCAACAGTACAAAAGAAAATACTTACCCACTGATGGCTCGAACAATTTCATCGTTGGTCATCTCGATTTTTCTTCGAGTGATAGCTGTAAAGGTAACAGAAGACATATTTATACACATCTGATGGAAAGACAGATGATAATGACAGACAAGGCACACGTCACACACCACTTTAGCCAAAAAGTAGCTAAGCAGTGTTAAACCTTTTGACTGTATGTAGCGCTTCTGCTGAGGCGATTTCAGCAGGAATCACCTGGACAAAAAGCATGGACAGCCAAAAGGTTAACCTACTATGCATGTAACTGAGCCAAATTTAACACATTCAGCCCCAATCAATTACAATTACAGAACGACCATGATAGTTTAAGGGTGGTGCCAGAGCAGCTTGGCACCTGGCACAACCCTTGAACTATCATGGTTGTTTTGTCTCCTGAACTGGCATGTAGTAAGGCTGAGTGTATTAACCCATTACTTCCTGATGCTGATTATTGTCATATGAAGACTACATTGCAGATTTAGAGATAGATCAACCATTTTCATGGGTGGGACCGAAAAAAAAAGTTGAATCCTGAAGCGAGGGTCTTGGGGCACTTTTTCAGTGGGGGAAAAAAATTTTTTTTTATTCTTTTTCTTTTTTTAAAATCCAGAAATCCGGCTGTAGCCAGACAAGTCCCACCCATGCATTTTAGTTCAAGGATGGTGCCAGAATAGCTTGATGCCTCAGGCGCCAAGCTATTCTGGCACCACCCTTGAACTATCATAGTCAGATTAATTTCAAGAAGTAGTGTATCAGGGTCAAACCTTTGACTGTCGGTAGCGCTTTTTGCGGGAGTCATTCCAACAGGACTAAGCTTTCAGTCATAACAGAAAACAAACCAACAATCCACGCCGCTACATTTTCACTCAGAATTCCCATTCTTACCAACGTTTCGTAGTCTGTTGGGCTCCAGCAGTGTGACTGTTTCTGGTTTTTTCTTCTTGAGAGCTTTGGGAGTGCCTGTTTCAGATGCGTGCAGGGGCCCTGCCGGTCCCAGCCGGAACACTTCCTCAAACTCGTTGAAATCTATCACCTGTAAAATGACATCGAAAAATAATTCAACGTTAACTCTCTGGGTGTCATTAGCAGTTTATGTCACGGTGATTCCTGCAGGAATCATTGCGACAAAAAAATGCTGCCGACACGCAAAAACAGCCACCAGTATTCTTCAAGGTAATAGTGGCTGCATGCACAAAGGGTTAACCCCTTAACCATTATCATTCGGAATACACAAGTGTGTGAAAGAAGTTTGACTAAAATAGTTTAATGGTAGTGCCAGAATAGCTTGGCACCTCTAGGCGCCAAGCTATTCTGACACCACCCTTGAACTAAACCCGTTGGTCTATATCCTTATCTGTAAGTACTATAATGTAGCTTGCATATGGCAGTGTACAAATTTGAAGCTTTTAGCCTCAGTATGATATGGGTTGAGTGCTGAGACAAAACGTGAACACAATCCAACTGCAAGACACAGATCCTCATGAGCCTCCACAGTTGTGGGGGTTCACGAGGATCTATACCTATCGCTAACACCACTTTGTATTCATGTTCCTTGAACAGCGTGGGCTTTTTTTTGCCTTGGAATTAAATTAACAAAACCGCCTTGAGATGGCGATGAGCGTCATCTCAAGGTGGTTTGTTAATTTAATGAATAATGAAACAATTGAATGAACAATCTGTGTAGACCAGCAGTGAGGGGGTGAAAGTGAGGCAGCACAAAGTGGCAAAGCTTACATTGTACAATTTTTCGTCATCCAGTTCAGAGAAGACTGTGCCCTTGACCTGCTGGGGTTTGAGCGGCGTCCAGTTCAAGATGGGCAGGCGGTACTTGGTCTGGATCTTCTTCTTTATTGTCATTGCTAAACAGAAACAGTGTCACAATCACCTGATAACCTTATTACAATTCTCTGAGGCATAGTGTTTACCCTCAACATGTCGATGGTGTTTGCAAGCAACCTCATAAGTGACATTTCGAAGTGAAATCATGTTCTGAAGAAGTTTCCTCCTTGAATTTTTCCCATTTTCCGATGAAATCTGGAACCTGTACTCAAAGGAAATGCCATTAGCCGCCTTGTGAAGAAAGCCTTGGATCATATATACATTCTGACCCAAATGTAAACTTTTTCTTTTCTTTGCTTTTTTTGCAGGGTGGAGGGTGGGGGCATCAAATCTGTTAGTTATGAGGTTGCATGCAAACACCATCATTGTATCACAAAAAGAACGTTGTGGAAACCCCACAGGCCTTATAATACGTAGAAGAATACATGAACAGAACCTTATTTTTGTGAATCTTATTTCCCACAGACTGTATACAGTCTTCATGGACACATTACCAAGATGTGAAAGTCATTATTAGGTGTGAATAAGCTAAAACCGTTGGCCATCGGTAGCGCTTTTTTGTCGCAATGATTCCTGCAGGAATCATTGCAACAATAAGCGCTAACAACAACCAAAGTCTTAACACATCCGCAACGGGCTGCGACTCGAGTTGCGGCAGCCTAGCATCGTGCACTGACGGGCCGCGCCTCGAGTCGTTTTAGTGATACAAGGTAGAAGAATCATGTTTGATCCCCTGTTTTGAAGCTTGCCGGAAATTGAGTTGTTTTCCCTTGACAAAAGAATTACAGCCACATCCGCTCATGTTCAAATGAGCAAAGGTTTGCGGCAAATTTAGATTTAAAAAAATGAATTGAAGGCGACCTATGTCAAGAGATGAGATTCTCCGGATGCTGGATCTTGATGATCCTGCCGATAGGGATTCTGACGAGTCTTTTTCGCCTCACGAAAGCGAAAATAGCAGTGACAGTGAGGAAGAATGCAGTGCAGAAACAGTGCCAGTATCAGAGCCTGTGGTGGTAGCAAGTACACACAAAAAAACTATAAAAAAAACCCACAAATTATCTCCCTTTTTAAAAGATGACGGCTTAAACAAATCGCGCAACAAACTTATAAATAGCACGGCTGAACTGGGCATCCTTTTTTCACTTAGTACACAAAATTTGGTGGTGATTAGACTTAATTCAAGCTTGCTAGACAGATTTGTTTACAGTTGCTGGTTTTCTGGAAGTGTCTTGGAGGCAGGCTCAGGCTGGCAGGAAGATAAAGCAATGGCAGTGCTAGTCACAATAGTGTTAAAATCTGTACATTTATTCATCCTCACACATACAACTACAATGCTAATAAATCTCAATTGAACAAAAATAACTTATTAATTTTATTAAATTAGTACAGTGGACTGCTTGTAACAAGCCTGGATACATCAAAAGTTGGATATATGGTATCAACACTTTTTAAGGGTCACAAACACCTTTTCCCTCTGTAAATTATGTTACTGTTAACCAACATAACAGCAAAAAAAGTATGGTCCCCTGGCATTTTGTTAAACAGTCAAACCTGTAAAGGCAACCACCTGTCTAAGCAGACAAACCATTTTTGGTCCCATGGTCTTTGTTCTGCAACTTCGATGACCCTGTGTGGGGAGAACACTCGTCTAGGGCGACCACTTTTTGATAGTCCCTTGGGTGGTCGCTTTACACAGGTTTGACTGTATTTGAAGTTCACTGTACACCTACCTTCCATATTTGGAATGCCTGCACCAGGAGGAGGGGGAGGAGGTGGGACACTGCCGGGTGGGGGTGGAGGTGGAGGGGGTGGTGGGGGCGGCGGAGGGGGTGGGGCTGCGACTGGGGAGGGTACTGATGGGACCACAGCTGTTGCACCAGGGCCTCCAGGAGCTGTGACACAAAGACAGAACACTTCACAATCATGGAGATTTCCATGCCTGAAACTACAATCGCTAAAGCACGACAGCAGGAGATGTATCAGCCATGAGAGTTCAAGGGTAGAGCCAGATTAGCTTGGTGCCTTCTGGCACCAAGCTAATCTGGCACTACCCTTGAACAGCCTATCCATCTCCCACTGCTGAAAGTCTTTACCGATGCTCAAGACATTGCAAAATGTATTAGAGGTAAACGAGTGAAAAATAATAAAATAAAATCTCACAATACTGAATAAATGCGTACACAATCATTTTGTTTGTATGTGTATATTTTCCTTTGTTTTGTTTGCAGGAACAAGCAGTAAATTAGCCCCAGGTTAAAGAAAATATGCAAATTCAGGTCCATGTTATAGGCATTTCACAAACATTACTGCACTTAACCTTTTGCCACCGTAGTCTGCCAGCTAGATTTTTTCCCCCTGAGCGTATGCCTTACTTTGGCTCACTTCCCTGCTACCGGAGTAATTTTGACACATTTCATTGGCCTTGTCTGTTGTAAAAATCTTATCATACCCCAACATATTTGGTATCAGTGGAAAAAGCAATTCAAGGTGAACTCTTAGACACTATGGTGAAGAAAATATTTTGTAATGTTAAGATTTTACAGGTGTATAAAGAAGATGGGGTAAGAAGCCAAAAATCAAAAACAGTTTCGCACTGGGTTCTGAAAACATGCTGTTAGTGTATTAGTTAGTCAGAGTGTGAAAATTACAACTCACCTAGCATTCCAGAGACATATTCTAGTGTGTCACCAGTAAATAATCCAGAAAGAAAGGCACAACAGAAAAGTTTCTTCACACATAAAAGTTTTTACACCAAAATCCGCCATTTTTTTCGCACATGGGGACGTTTTGTATTAGAGCTTCTGATTCGTTGGTTTCAGCCCATACAAACAAGAAAAGTCACTCTACAAGTAAGGAAATGAGTGCTTGACATATTATAGTAGGTTGCTTCCCTTAGACCATACTGCCGGTATTGCCTGTTATACTGGTATCCTCGTCAGCAATGGGAAACAAGGCCAGCGCACATATGTGTGCGTCCCGTCGGCAACGGAGCTTTGCTTGGGGCACACATATGTGTGTTCCGTCGTCAAAAGGTTAATAACTAATAATCCCAAGCAACCGACAAAAATGAATTTTTCTCTAAAATGTATTTTTTCAAAAAATACTTACCGACGGCATTACTACTAGGAATGCTTCGCTTAGCTTAGCAATTTTAGCAAAAAAAAAACTTGTTGTGTACCTCACAACCAGGGAGGTGATTCACGGGGGCCCTTACCCAGATACCCTGAGTAGCCCCCCCTGTCTCCCTATCCGGTGGCTTGCTCACTGTTTCCCGCCAGTCTCTGCGTCTTAGTTCTACTGCGGCAAGCGGGGAAGGCGGGAGGGACCTCTGAGTAATGCCGTAGGTAAGTATTTTTCAAAAAAATACATTTTAGAGAAAAAATCATTTATTTTCTCAAAATCATTACCGACGGCATTACTACTAGGAAGAATGGCGGATAGGAGGAGGGTGCCAGATTTCTTGGTACACCTGTCCCACGCTCCAGTGCCTCACAGCGTAACTATCGAGACCCCCCCCCCCCCCCCCCCAAAGCGCCCACTCCCGAAATTTTAGCTAGACGTAACCTATGGCGCCGGGAGGGAGTGCTGTGCGGCCGATATGTCCCCCAGTAGGGCCAGGTTGTCGCACTGGCCAGATAAGTCTCACAGGTAGAAGCGGGCGAAGATAGACTCAGCCCGCCAACCCACGGCTGCCACAATGTCGCTCACTGCGCAGTTGCGGTCAAAGGCGACGCTCGCAGCCACTGCTCTGACTTTATGTGCCCTGATACGCATTGTCCTGGCCTGTTCGGGGGCGAGCTCTTTGTATGCCTCCCGTATCACCCAGCAGAGCCAGGAAGAGATTGTATGCGCCGATATGTCTCATCTGCCCGGAGCCAAGGACAGGAATAGGCAGTGTTGATTCTAGGATTTCAGAAAAGTGAGCCCAAATAATAAAAAAAGGGAGCCCCTCAAGGTGTAAAAGGGAGGCCCTCAAATCGCGTTGCACTGCTTACTTTAAAATGACATATATACACACATTCATACATACAGTGGATTCCGCTTAACACGAATTTCTGGGGACACGGCGGAAAATCACTTCGTGTTAACCGTATTTCGTGTTAACCAATATGGCCTCAAAATTGATCACGGCCCTCAAGGAGAAAGTGTGTAAGACGTGTGTGTGAATGAGTACCAGGTTAAAAGTGCACGACATTATCATACTTTCTATGCATACCTTCAGCTCGCCAGGAAAACACAAGGAAACGTGTACAGCTCGAGTATTTAATGTAAATCCATCAGGTAAAATCCATACTAAGTTACAATCCTCAGGTAAAAGCAACACAGGCTGAAGTACAATCCCGCATCGGTAAAAGGGTTGTGTTGGTACACGAATGATACAACATGAATACAGTACAGAAATGCTAGCCAATGAGAAGACAGATTACAACAGCCGAAGGCTATTCAGCCAATCACAGACTAGAGTTCGCTCTGATATGTCATGTGTACTTCCACAGCGCGAGAGCGACACGTGAATTGGCTTTCTGTGAATGGAATCTGTGTTCGTGTTAAACAGGTGAATAATAGTGAAATTGCCCTGGCTTGACTCAGGCCACACTGCACCAAGACGCTCGAGCAGGCTTTTACGCAGCAGCGGTGCGGCCGCGCTGGTCGTGCAAAAAAGCGTCCAGTTTCTTTTTTCTGCGATTCTTCGGCCGCGCTATCGGTGGTTTTTTTTGCGATTTGGAGCATAATATTGCGAGAAATCGCGCAAAACGCGCTCTAGAATCAACACTGAATAGGCGCAAGCGCCCTTGTCTTAGTGGCTTCGTTCTGCGCAGGTACATTTAAGCATCTTGTAAGCGGGACTCCCTGGTCTGTTCCGTCGCCCTGTGCGGACGGATGGTCAAAACTTGGGGCGCAGACGCTTGGTCAGAAACGTAGGGTCGGTGAGGAGCTGCACCGAGCCGTCAGCCCAGCGTTGGAGACATGAAGGTCACACCAAGAAGGCGTGTATCTCGCTGATTCGCGAGGCTGAGGCGAGGGCATGTAGGAAGCAGGTCTTCCTAGTTAGGTCTCCAAGTCGCGCCAGTGGCAAAGGCTCGAACCGGTCTGAGTTGAGCCAGGTGAGCACCCAGGACAGGTCCCAACGCGGAATTAGCGATCGGGACGCCGGTTGTTGCAGATCGAAGTGCGCCATAAGATCCGCAAGGTCTCTGCAGGCACCAGGGTCTGCCACCATTCAGGGCTCCAAATACAAATTCTTAAAAATCCCTGAAAAAAATCCAGTCGCCGGATTTGCGCACGCGCGAGTGTTACTTTCAGAGTATAGTGTTCCTTTTATAGTATAGACTGTGTTAGTAACTTACTTACTTACTTATGCCTGTCACCCCTACCCGGGTATAGGCCGTCGACGAGAGACCTCCAGCAACTCCTGTCCTGTGCTTCTCCTTCGATTCTACTCCAGGTGGTTCCCAGTCTCTTGATGTCTGCTTGGAGGTCTCGACGCCAGGAGTTTCTCGGCCTACCTCTTTTCCTCTTTCCCTGGGGGTTCCATGACAATGCCTGCCTAGTGATACTGGAAGCTGGCTTTCTCAGACTGTGACCGATCCATCCCCATCTTCTTCGCCCAATTTCATTCTCTGCTGTTATCTGCTCTGTTCTCTCCCAGAGTCTGACGTTGCTGATCTTCTCTGGCCAGTGGATTTTCAAAATTCTTCTAAGGCAACTGTTCATGAAGGTCTGTACTCTGTTGACTGTGGTTTTTGTCAATCTCCATGTCTCTGCTCCATATAGGAGAACTGCTTTTACATTGGAGTTGAAAATCCGGACTTTGGTGTGTTGTGACAGCTCTCTGGAACTCCACACTTTTTTCAACTGGAGAAAGGCTGCTCTGGCTTTACCGATTCGTGCTCTGACATCTGCATCAGTGCCGCCTTTTTTGCCTATGATGCTCCCGAGATAGGTGAAGGACTCCACCTCCTCCAACGGGGTGCCAGCAAGCAAGACTGGTTCTTCCCTGGTTGCGTTCAGCCTCATTGTCTTTGTTTTCTGTTTGTGAATGGTGAGGCCCACTTAGGACGAGATGTCAGCAAGCCTCGTGGTCTTGTCCTGCATTTGTTGATGAGTGTGGGACAGTAATGCCAAGTCGTCTGCAAAATCGAGGTCATCAAGCTGTGTCCACAGTGTCCACTGTATTCCACTTCGTCTGTGCTCTGTGGTCATCTTCATGACCCAGTCTATGGCCAGTAGGAAGAGGAACGGAGACAGCAGACACCCCTGCCTGACACCAGTTCTGACCTGGAGCTCTCTGGTGAACAGCCCTTCGTGGATCACGCGACATGTCACGCCATCATAGCTGCTCTTGATCAGGCGGACGAGCTTTGTGGGTACACCGTAGTGTCGTAGGAGTTTCCACAGAGTCTCTCGGTCCACGCTGTCAAATGCTTTCTCATAATCCACAAAGTTGACGTACAGCGGGGAGCTCCACTCCAGAGACTGTTCCACGATGATGCGGAGAGTGGCGATCTGGTCTGTACATGATCGGTTCTTCCTGAATCCTGCTTGCTGGTCTCTCAGCTGGGGGTCAACGGAGCTCTTCATTCTCTCTAGGATGATCCTGTTGAAGACCTTTCCTGGTACTGACAGCAAGGTGATTCCTCTGTAGTTGGAACACTTGCTGAGGTCGCCTTTCTTGGGAAGCTTGATTAGGTACCCCTCCTTCCAGTCAGCTGGCATCACCTCCTCTTCCCAGATCTTTCCAAACAGTGGGTACAGCATCTCAACTGTTGTCTCTAGGTCTGCTTTCAGAGACTCTGCTGGGATGCCATCTGGCCCTGCTGCTTTGCCATTCTTCAAAAATGCCACTGCTTTTCTGATCTCTTCCCGGCTGGGTCTGTCACAGCTGATGGGTAGGTCGGTCTCTGCCGGCTGGATGTCGGGTGGGTCGGGTGGGCTAGGTCTGTTCAGTAACTCTTCAAAATACTCGGCCCATCTGTCGAGTTGGTCTGCTCTGTCTGCAATAGGCTTGCCTTCTTTGTCTTTTACTGGTCTTTCTGTATGGCCATACTTACCCGACAATCTTCTGGTAATGTCGTAGAGCTGTTTCATGTTGCCGCTGCCTGCTGCCTTTTCTGCCTCTGCTGCCAGGCTGTCTGTGTAGGCCCTCTTGTCTGCCCTGATACTCCTCTTCACCTCGCGGTTGGCTTCCGAGTATTCCCCCTGTGCCCTTACTTTGGCTGCTCTCGTGCGACTGTTGTTGACCGCTGCTTTCTTCTGCTTCCTCGCTTCTATCTTCTTCAAGGTCTGTGCCGACAGCCAGTCCTTCTGGTGGTGTTTCCTGAACCCTACAGTGTCTTTGCAGGTTGAGTTCAGCGCCTCTCTAACTGCCTTCCACTGCTGCTCTGTGGTGACCGCCTCCTCTTCATTTACTAGCTCCTGTAGCGCTTGAAACCGGTTGGACAGCACCAGTTTGAACTCTTCTCTAACTCCAGTTTCTCTCAGGAGGCCTACATTATAGCGCTGTCTTCTTGTTGTCTCTGTGCGGCTTTTCTTTAGCTTGAGCTTCATTCTTAAGGTAAGCAGATGGTGGTCTGAGGCGACATCTGCTCCCCTCCTCACTCGAACATCTTGAAGGGATCTTCTAAATTTCTTGCTAATGCAGATATGGTCTATTTGGTTCTCTGTTGTATGGTCAGGTGAGACCCAAGTTGCTTTGTGTATTCTTCTGTGTGGGAAGATGCTGCCTCCAATGACAAGTCGGTTTAGAGCACAAAAGTCTACAAACCTCTCCCCGTTCTCACTCATCTCCGAGCCTAGTCCCTGTCTCCCCATCACCTCTTCGTATCCGGTGTTGTCCTCCCCTATTTTGGCATTAAAATCGCCCATGACGATGGTGATGTCTCGCTCCGCACATTTGTCCACGGCACTCTGGAGTCGGTCGTAGAACTCTTGTTTCTCTTCCTCGTCACTGTCATTGGTGGGCGCATAACACTGGATGACGTTCAGCTTGAGCTTTTTCTTGGTTCTAAAGGCTGCTGTTATAATTCTTGGCCCAAGAGGTTCCCAGCCCATCAGCGCTCTCTGTGCCACTGGTGACAGCATGAGTGCTACTCCTTCTGTATGGGGTCATTCTCCTCTTCATGACCTGAATACAGAACCATCTCCCCACTTAACAGCCTTTTCTGGCCAGACTGCGTCCATCTGGCTTCACTGATGCCTAGCAGGGAAAGGTTGTACTTTTGCATTTCCGCTGCTATCTGGGCGGCCTTGCCGCTCTGGTACATGGTCTTGACGTTCCATGTGCCCATGGTTGTATCCCTGGATAGAGAGAGGCGGCTCGGTCCTGTGGCTTCCGAAGACTTCCGGCTTTCACCACAGGACGTCATAAGTCTTCTAGTAGAAGAACCTTCCTCCTCCAGGAAAGGAATTACTGTTAGTCTTTTCGTCGGCGTTTTTGTAGCTATTTCCTTTTTTGCAGGGTGGGGAAGCTACCCCCAAGCCCAACCCCCTTACTAGGAGGACCAGGGGTTTTCTGTCGGGGTCACCTTCCCTTAGACCATGTTGGTTCACGGCACCTTATTTCATTCGGTGCACCCCTCTCACGAGGGACCCCCTATCCACCACCCAGGGGACGCGCCTCAACGCCGTATGGTCCCAGCGCGAGGTGTGTTAGTAAGAGGATACTAAAATCTATAATGAATCGATCAATAAGGACGTGCTGCAGTATGATTTGGATCACTTGCAAGAGTAGTCCGACACATCGGATTTGCATTTTAATGTAGAGAAATGCAAGGTCTTGCATGCTGGAAGGAACAATCCTGAACATGATTACCTGATGAAAGTTAACAGTGACATTAATGATTAAAAAGATGGTATCTTGTGAGGAGGAAAGGGACTTTGGTGTTGTTTTTGATAAAGTTCAATCGTTTGATCCCCATATTCAGAACTGTATCAATAAGGCCAACAAAACGGTTGGAGTAGTTAAGAGAGCCTTTAATTATTTGGATAAGGACTCTTTCAGTAAACTGTATAAAAGCACTAGTCAGACCACATTTAGAATATGCAAACACTGTACGTACCCAGGTTTAAAGAGACAATCAGTTGCACTCAAAAGGGTACAGAGACAAGCAACACAGCTGGTTAAAGAATGTAGAAATATGACTTACTTAGACAGACTCAAATATTTTGGACTACACTCCTTACATGGACGTAAAATACGCGGAGACTTAATCCAAGCTTTTAAAATTTATAATGGCATCGACGACCTAAATTGAAACAACTTTTTGGGGCAGCACCGTTTAGTGACAGAACCCGAAACTCTGAAGGGAAAATCTTTGTACAGCATTGTAACACTAACCCGCGGAAGTTTTGTTTTTCTAACAGAGTTGTCATTGTTTGGAATGAATTACCATCAGCTGAGTTTCCGCATTAAAAAAAAAAAGCAACACCTAATATAAATTCTTTTAAAAACCAGCTGCCGGATGAATCACCAAAATTTAAATAGATTTTCTATTGCTATGATGAATGATTTGTAGGAAAAATTGCATGATGCATAACAGACCCATATAGTAATTAAAGAAAGAAAGGACATTTGCAAAGACCTCGCGGCCTATTTTGTCCTCACACTACTACTACTAGACTTACGACAGCCTGGCCAACAGTGTGACACTTCAACACCGGCTGCTGTTAAAAATGGTGCACCGCATACGCCATGCAGCCAATGGTGCCACAGTTCCAGTTCCATTTATTATCACACTCTTTGTCTATATCCTTTGCTCTGCTAGAATTCTTCTCGACGATGTCTGCACGCGACATGTTTGCGATGTGATCGGAATGGCGGTAGCCTTGAGGTGCACGCGCATCGGTAACTTCTGGCCGCGTTCCGCTAACTTCCGTCGTCTGCTCTCAGACCCTGGCTGCGACTCGCAGTTCACCGTATTTTCATTATTTTAATTTCCCCCTGGAATTTTTTTTTCGCAGGTCGCAGGTCAATTTCGCGGAAATGACGGGTAATTGGGAGCCCTGACCATTGCTAGGTAACCTCGGATGGTAATGTGGGCCAGGTTCTGTTTGGCGAAAAGCCACAGGAAGAACTCAGCCAGCTGGGGGTGAGTCATATCCGTGGGGGGAGAGTCACTCCTCTGCGCACCAAGCCTGGAGTACTCGCCACTTCCCCTCATAGACGTTACAGGTAGAGGCCCTCCGCGCTGTTGTGATAGCTTCCACTGCTGCACCCGAGAAGCCTCTAGCTGCGAGGGCTTGCCTGACAGTCTCCAAGTGTGTAGCTGCAGTCGTTCCGGGCATGGGTGGAACAGCGGCTGTCGGGGTTGCTTGAGCATTGTCGGCGGCGTGAGAAGCTTCAGCGGAGCATCCGTGGCGAGGCTCAAGAGGTCGGTGGTCCAGCTATTGGACAAGCTGAAAGCGGCCACGAGGATCAGGATCGCGCTGATGCCTCTGAGCTTATGGAGAACCTTCGGTACCAGTACTTTGGGAGGGAACACGTACGCCAGCAGTCACATGGAATGGAGAGTGCGTCTACGGCCCAGGCTAGCGGGTGCGGAATGGGGGAGACAAATAGTGGCAGCTTCTTGTTCCACCTTGTGGCAAAGAGGTCGATCATTGGCGTCTCCCATCATGTGCAGAGCAGCTGGAAGATGTGTTGGCGCAGAGACCACTCCATGTAAAGCAGCTGGCCGCGGCGGTAGAGAGAATCCATGAGGACGTTGAGATGGCCCGGGATGTGCTGTGCCCATAGCGTAATGCCCCGATCTCTGCACCACAGGAGGACCTGGTACACAAGGATGCAGAGGGAGGGCGTGCATGTACCGCCCTGGTTCTGTATGTAGGCCACCACCGTCGAGTTGTCGAAGAGTACGAGGATCTCCTGACACGCGAGGCGCTGCTCCCACTCGACAAGTGCGAGCCACACTGCTTTCATCTCCAGCCAGTTGATGTGTCTGTCTGCTTGATCCCGTGTCCAACCGTCCGAGGTCGTGATGAACTCCGGGAGCAGATGTGCCCCCCAACCGGAGAGGCTCGCGTCCGTGCAGATGGAGAGCCGAGGGGGGGGGGGGGGGAGGCGAGGGGTACTCCCGACGCTAGCCATGACCTATCCGTCCACCGCTGGAGATGGGACTTGACGAGCGTCGACACTGGAACCAGGGTAGCCAGATCGCCCGAGGAGGGGCGCAAGTGCAGGAGCAGATGAATCGGTCGGGTGTAGAGCCTGTCGAGAGATAATAGATCCGCTGCTGTGCTTTTAAGGCTCAACAGCTGGGACAAGACCCTGGCCGGGAGCGCCTGAGCGCATAAGACTTGCAGCACTACCTCCGCTCTCTTCAGGATCGGTTGAGATCGGCCAAGAATTTCATGCCTAGGTGGATAAACCTGCGCGACGGAGTGAGATCAGACTTGCCTCCGTTGACGGGGAACACGAGCCGGCGGAGCAGTGTCAGCAGGCCATCTCTGTCTTCCTCCAACGCTTGCACCGTCTGGTTCCAGAGGAGCAGGTCGTCCAGGTAGTTGGAGGTTGGGCTGGAGGCTGACTGTCGGAACCTGAACACGACTCCGTCTATGATCCTGGTGAAGGTCCACGGGCTGAGGTTGAGTCTCCTTCTGTAGAAGGGCCAACACCTCGTCGTGCAGCGCTGCCGCCATGTCCCGATCCCCCGGCACCCGTGTCCACAGGGGGGAGTGTCGCAAAGGAGGGGGAGACGGGAAGGAGATCCTCAGCCCCTCCGTGATGGTCGATACAATCCAAGGGTCGTCCTGAAACAGCTGATGCCATGCGCTGCTGTAGAGGGCTAGTCTCCCGCCGACCGGAGACCCTACAGGAGTCGGCGGCAGAGCAAGTGGCGGGTCAGCGAACCCGGCCGTGCCCTCGCTTCCGGGTGTCGCTGGCCCAGGTAGAGGAGGGTGTGGGGAAAGTGCACGAGCGCGCGGGAAGGGAACAAGAGCCACCACGGCCCCTAGGGGGCCGGGAGGCAAAGGTTCTGGCGAAATGCAGGGCGCGACCCATAGCTCTGCGGGCCAACTGAAAGCGAGAGGAGCCGGATCCTGCTGAGGCTGGCCAGAGCTCCTTTGTCAATTCCTTCACCTTCTGCCACATCGGTCCAAACAACAGCTCCCCACCGAAGGGCGCCTGGCGCAGTTGCGTCTTCACTGAAGCTGGGAGTGCGGGGCAACGCCCAAGCAGGTCGTTTCGATGCAGGAGGTCGCAGTTGACCGCCGCCACCATGGAGTTAGCCAAGGAGTGGTACGCTGCCCTATTCGCTGCCACTAACCCCGCGTGCACATCTCGCAGCTGTGCCGAAGTGGAGAGATCCCAGGTGTTCTCAAGGAACTTGACTACGGATTGCGTCACCATCTCGAGGAACCAGCGCATGCCAACGAGTTGCGGGCGAAGGACGTCGTCTTGTCCAAAGCTCTTGATACCTGCATCCGATGGCCGCGGAGTGTCCCTGTCTGTGCCAAAGCCTCCTTGTCCACAGCCGGAAGAGGACAGGAAAACGCCTGGGAGTGACCAGCATACCAATCCTCTCTCTCTTGGCTTGACTTCGCGAACGAAGATTTTATAGGAGTTGCCCACGACGTCTGCAGGCTTGTTCGTGGCTGCGGAGGCCAATCCGGGACAGGCAGGTTCGACCGCAGTGGCTGCAGGGGAAGGTATGGCCAGGGTTCTGAGTTGCGGCATCTCTGTTTTTTCTCCTGAGCCGCTTGTCCTTAAGGCTAGCTCTGCGAGAGTCCTCAAAGGAGACAGCTGCCTTGTAAATGGTGGAGCGCCAGGTGTCACGGTCCACAGCAAGCGAGGACCACTGGTGGTGGTCGATTTGGCAGGCACTAAGTGACTTCTTGAGACCGTCTTTGTATCTCTTCTTTGGTGCCCCTCTGTCACGGTGTCCAGTAGCAAGCTCGCCGAACAGGGTGATCTTTGGTAGGCGATGATCCTCCATCCTGGAGACATGCCCCACCCAGCGGAGCTGTGTCCGCAGCAGCAAGGCCTCGATGCTCACAGTTTCAGCCTGTTCAAGGACCTCGACGTTGGTGACATGGTCACTCCAGTGAATGCCCAGGATGGTACGCAGGCAGCGCTGGTGGAAACGTTCGAGGAGTCGTAGTTGGCTGCGGTAGAGGGCCCAGGACTCGGAATCATACAGCAGGGTGGTGAGGACCACAGCTCTGTACACGCTGATCTTGGTGCCTGTTTTCAGCTGTTGATTGTGCCACACCCGCTTGAAAAGTCGCCCGAAAGCGCTGTTCGCTTTTGCTAGCCTGCTGTTAAGCTCCCTGTCCAGCTTGGCGTCCGACGTGATAATGCAGCCAAGGTAAGTAAACTGGTGCACTGACTTTAGTTCAGACTCGCCAATGGTGATGTGAGGAGGGCGATACACTGTCTTGGGTGCCGGCTGATGGAGGACCTCTGTCTTTTTCAGACTGACCTCGAGTCCAAAGAGCTGGGCAGCGTCTGCGAATCAGGACATGATGCGCTGCAGGGCTCTCTCTGTGTGTGCAACGAGGGCAGCGTCATCAGCAAAAAGCAGCTCACGGATCAGTTGGTCTAGGGTTTTCGTGTGGGCCTGCAGTCGTCTGAGGTTGAACAGGCTGCCATCGAGATGATACCTGATGTACACTGCATCGTCATCATCGAGGTCTACTGTGGTCTGCTTCAACATCATGCTAAAAAAGATGGTGAAGAGGGTCGGTGCCAGCACGCAGCCCTGCTTTACGCCATTGAGAATAGGGAATGGTACTGAGAGAACATTGTTGAGTCTGACCTGGCCTTGCTGGTCCTCGTGTTACTGGACAATCATGCTGAGGAACTTTGGGGGACAGCCAAGTCGCTCCAGGATCTGCCACATGTCTTGCCTGCTCACAGTGTCGAACGCTTTTGTTAGGTCGACAAACGTTACGTACAGCCCTTTGTTCTGCTCGCGGCACTTCTCCTGAAGCTGTCTCAGCACAAAGACCATATCGGTGGTGCTCCTGTTTGCTCTGAAGCCACACTGGCCCTCTGGGAGTTGGTCTTCAGCGATGGCAGGTACCAGTCGATTCAGGAGCAATCCTAGCGAAAGCTGATATCCATCCCCGCTGGCCACTGGGAGTCCGAGAAAAAGCCCTGACTCCCGAAGTCATTCTGTTGCAGGATCGCTGAGAAAGCCTCTGCTAGGTCCCTGAAGCCCGGAGGTTGAGGCAGGGACTTTAATCGCTTGGGTTGCCGGGGCACGTCAACCATCGCCGAAGCCTTCCACTTAGGGGGCAGAGACGGGGGGCAGCACTCCAGGGGAAGGAAGGATGCGATGAGCCGGGACGCCTCATCCAAAGAGCGGCGAACATGCCCGGTTGGCGCCGCACCGACTGCCGAGGCAGGAGACGACGGAGGTTGCTGGGCGAAGATGGGGAAACGTCGCCTACGCCCAATGCTGATGCCGAATCTTCTGGGAGAAGACTGAGCACCTCCTCGTCGTCTGTCAGGGCCCGCGTAAGAGGAGGAGCCAGAGGTCTATACGTCGACCACGCAGAGAGGACTGACGAATATCTGGTAACAGTCGAAGACCGCTGAGGGGGGCTGGGTAAGCGTCGAGGGGAAGATGCTTGCGTACGGTGGATCCTGCATCGGCTTCGAGGGCGCCGAGGCCACGACGTAGGTCCATCCCTGGTTGTCAGGACGGACAAAGGGCTGGTCCTGGAGGGTGCAGTAGCCTGATGTCACGAAACGGTTCGCCGCTGCCGAATACTTGATCCCATCCACCGGTCCGTGGAGGAGGAGAGGAAAGACAAATCCTCCCGTCGCAAGTGGTGTCTGCTGCGCGCCGACTCTGTTCATGGCAGATGCTCATCTCATCTGCGTAAGGTTCCATCTCTACCGTCCTGTAGGGGAGATCTAGTTGGTCGCGGCGCTTCCGCCTCTGAGCGTCAAGGGGGCCGACACCGTTGGGTGTCCCTCTCCGAGCTCCTAAAGCGAGGAAGAGGTGTTCTGGGGGTTCTATCACGACGGGGAAGCACTGGATCAGTTGACCAAACGTCCGTCCTCACTGGAAGGGGGGGGGGGAGGTCTTCGGTCCCAATATCATTGCCCTGTCGGAGAACCATATCTCGCCTGTGTGTTCGTTCTCTGCCCCATGTCCCTGAAACATGGGTCTGTGGCCTGTCCGTTCGGTGGCTAGCTTTCCTCTCCCTCCCTGAGAGGCGCATCCTAGACGAGGCCCGGTGACGGCGCAGGTCCGGCCTACGGCTGGCAGGCACCAACCTTTCAGAGGTGGGGTCCCCCGCTTCTGCTGCCTGGGCTCTCTCTCTCTGACCTGAAGGGTGAATAACTCACCCAGCATCCTTACTGCGGGGGGACCGAGCTCCATATGCCGACACATGCCTAGGGGACGAATCCTGTCATGGGCGGTCTTGCATATCCCAGGCCTCGGGGAGACAGGGTGGAGCTCTTGGTGCCAATGCTTGACTGGGGGGCAAGTCCCGTTTGCTGCTAATAGGCTCTTTCATCCACTCAGGGTGGAGCAGTACTGTCCGAGGCAAAGTTGGGGGCAGCAGGTCCCTTTTATGAGCCGACAAGCCCACAATGTCCGAAACTGCCTTTCTCTGCAAGCCCGTCATGGCTGTCGTGGCTGCCGTAGTGGTCGGCTGCCTGAGCGGCGTCAGTCTTTCCCTCCGGTAAAACGCCCACAGCTGTGACCATCGCTCTTCCTCCCAAGTCGCGCACTTGTCACATGTCCGACCGGAGGAGCAGCCCGACCAGGGTAGGCAGACATCCACTTGAAGTCGCCACACTTGGTGCAGGTCCGAACCTGAGCACTGTAACAAGGGACAAAAGAAGGCCGGAGTGAGGGCGGGGAGCCTCCTTCGAGGGTCCACACTCCCGGTCGGCTTGCATATATAACTGCCCAGTCACTGCCGCCGCCCGGTCGCAGCCGGCTGGAGGCAGTAACCGAAGCTGTACCTTGTCATGGCTCGAGACCGGAAATCCCACAGAGACCCAACACCAAGTAATCCACAGGAAACGTAGGTAATCCAATCCCCACACTACACAAAGCACCACACGTCCACGAAATATCCAACGTAACACAAGTAATCCAACACAACGGTAATCACACCATCCACAGCCGGAGCACCCGAGATGCACACGGCCTGTCTTGGTGAGCTAAGCGAAGAGACTGGCGGGAAACGGTGAGTGTGCCACCGGATAGGGAGACAGGGGAGGCTACTCGGGGTATCTGGGTAAGGGACCCCATGAATTGCCTCCCCGGTTGTGAGGTACACGATTTTTTTGGTGCTAAAATTGCTAAGCTAAGCGAAGCATTCCTAGTAGTAATGACGTCAGTAATGATTTTGAGAAAATAAACACGTTTGCAACAAAACCACTAACCTGATGACTTGATCTGTTCAAGTTCCATAAGCTTGGCATCAAGAAGACTCTGCCGTTTGCGTGATTCCTCATCCTTCTCATTGACCGTCTTGCGTAATGTGTTCATTTCACTCTCCTGCATCGCTAACTGATCCTGAATAATGCAATATAATACTCGCTTTAAGCAAGATTTTACCATTTCTAAAAGAATCACATCCAATGTTACCCTTCTTATGCATCGACTTCCCTTGGCTGCAAACAATAATTCGTGGCAGTTTAAATCTCAAGCTAACAATCAACACTTCAACCATTAGCGAACAGCAGGGTTTGGTGATCAAAATAATGAAACAATTTGTCATACACTAAGAAATATGACTTCAAACATTCGTTTTCCTTCCAGGTAGCAACTTTATTCCTTTTAAAGCAAAAGGTCAAAACGGCAAAAAAATGTTTAACCCTTTGGCTGTTGGCAGCCTTTTTTGTTGACATAATTCCTGCAGGTATCAAGACAAAAAGTGCTGACAGCCAAAGGGTTAACGTTAACTTCAGTGTTCCCCATTTGTTTCTAAACTAAGGGTCCCTGGGACCCTCTGCCAGAAAATTCAAGGGTCCTTTTGTCAAAACTGAGGGTCCCTTCATTAAAAGTCTTCACAAAAATTGATGGCATATGAAATTGTCTTTAACTTTCACCTCGTTCTCAGTCAACTACTTTCTCCATGTTGCTGCCCTGCAGAATCGCTGTGTCGCTGTGATGCGCAAAAAGTTCAAGGGAAAGTACTTGCTTTGCTCTCTGTCAGGGTTCACTTTTATCCAATCGCTGAAAAAAATACATCAGCTCACTGCTAATGGTCAATCAGATTTCAGAACTCTGAACTGGTTCGCCGAAACGATCTGGCTGAAAAGCGTTTGTGTGGCAAGTCTAGCTCCGCAGGCGTGTGAGCACTTTCGATAGCAGCTTGTGCACTATGATTTGTGTGTGTCCTTAGGACGTACAGACTAAAAATCTATGCGTCTTTTTCAGATTTATGTGCGTAACAGACGCAGCGCTGTGCATTTTGGGGAACACTGAACTTTTTCCTCCATGGAAGACACTTTCTTTCCCTTCAAAAGCACAGGCAATTGCTGGGAAAATGGCAGAATTGAGAACAATTCTGATGTCTAAATGACACTGACCCTGAGTTGTTCAAGTTCATGGTTGGCTTCTGATAGCTGTTTCTCCAGTTCCACTGTTTTGGTCATGGCTTCGTCCTCCACCTCCTGTAGGTGCTCATTCAGCTGGAACAAACAGAAGAAGAGTTACTCCTCGCCCCTTTACTGCCAAGTAAAATTGAACACCACACAAAGTCGTAACAATGTTCTCTTTTACAAGTAATATTTCAACTTGACCCCTTCAATGCCAGGGGACACAAATTATATCTGTGCAACCTTTGCAGGGTGAAAGCAATTTAACTCCTTACGCCCCGAGGACAAAATTGTCAAATTTTTGAAGATAACTATGACAGACATGAGACCAGGTTGAGATCAAATCCTAGGAAAGCAAAGATTGTTTGTTTGTACATTGCTTAACGTCCCGACAGCAACAAGACTTTCTCAGGACGTGCCTGCACTGCTAGTGAAAAAAACAAACAGAATATTGAATGTATGTCGCCAGCCGGTCCAATACGTTAAATAAACCTACAACATGAGGCCTAAATAAAGCCAAGACCATTTAGCAACACACATCCAATATCAAGAGCTACAGGCAGCGCAGACAGTAGGGAGAGTTTAAAAAAGGAAAATACAGGTGAATGGACCAAGGGTAGGCAGAAACACATGCCCCAGAATAGAGAGGAAAACCCACCCTGTGGGGCTGACCAGGGTGACCCTGGGAACTAAAAAGTAGTTAACCCCACCCAAGTCCCCCAGGGCAGACCTGGGTGGTGGAGGAAAGCAAAGAGTCCAGGACTCGCAACCAGTATATTTTCATGTGGGAGAACTTCACAAAACACCTAAATTCATCTTATAGTGTAAGCAATGAGTTCAAGAAAAATGTTAAATTCAACATGTAAACATGCACCATAATTCAAAAACCTTTTCTCAACGAATCTGCACTGATCTCAAAAATTAATTTTTCTATAAAATGTATTTTTTCGAAAAATACTTAACAATGACATTACTAATTGGAACCTTCACTTAATTCATCAATTTTAGCCAAAAAACTTACTGTGTCCCTCATACTAGGGGAGGCAATCACTGGGGTGCCATAGCTCAGATACCCCGAGTGGCCTCCCGTACTACCGTATCAGGTGGCGTACTCACCCTTTCCCGCCAGTGACTGAGCCTTAGCACCACTGCGGCAAGCGGGGCAGGAGGGAGGGACCTCTGAGTAATGTCATCGGTAAGTATTTTTCGAAAAAATACATTTTATAGAAAAATTATTTTCTCAAAATCATTACCGATGACATTACTAATTGTAAGAATTGCGAATAGGAGGGTGGTGCCGCTAGTTTGGAACCCCACCCAAAGCCCGCGAAGCGAGCAGACTATCGAGGCCCCTCCCAAAGCGGCCACTCCCGACAATTTTAGCTAGGCGTACCTATGGCGCCGGGAGGGAGTGCTGCGCCGCCGAGATGTCCCCCACAAGGCCAAGATTGGTGTGCTGGCCGGATAGGTCTCTTAGGTAGAAGCGGGCGAAGGTAGACTCAGCCCATGTCTGATCCATCGCCATGAGCGGTCGAACTGTTACGACTTGTGGGGCGGAAGTAGGAACGCGGTTCTTAGCCAAGAAGGCAGGGTCTGTCAGCAGGTGAACCGATCCATCAGTCCTATGTTAGAGACAGGCGGGACGTACCAAAAAGGCATGGATCTCGCTAACTCGTGAGGCTGTGGCCAGTGCAAGTAGGAAACAGGTCTTCCTGGTAAGATCTCCCAACCGTGCTAAAGGTTGAGGCTCGAATCTCTTACACTTCAGCCAGGTGAGCACCCAAGACAGGTCCCAGCGTGGAACCAACAAGCGTGAGGCTGGGCGTTGCAGATCAAGATGGGACATCAGATCTGCCAAGTCTTTGCATGCTCCCGGATCTGGTCATCCCAGGTGTCTGTACGTGTCTACCACCATCACCAGGTAACCGCGGACAGTGATGGGAGCCAAATTCTGCCTGAAGAAAAGTCACAGGAAGAACTCAGTCAACTGGGGAAAAGTTAGGTCTGTGGGAGAAAGTCGCTCCGCGGTGCACCAGGACTGGAGCACGCGCCACTTTCCTTCGTAGACATTATGAGTTGAGACCCTTCTGGCTGCAGAGATTACCTCCACTGCAGCACCCGAAAAGCCTCTAGCTGCGAGGGCTTGCCGGACAATCTCCAAGCGTGTAACATCAGTCGTTCCAGGCACGGGTGGAACAGATGCTGCCTTGGCTGCTTGAGCATCGTACTCGGAGTGGGAAGTACCAGAGGTGGATCCGTCGCGAGGGCCAAGAGATCGGTGGTCCTGCTCTTGGACCTGCTGAAAGGGGCGACTAGTATCGGTATCGTATTGCTGTCCCTGAGTTTCTGAATGATCTTTGGTACCAGCACTGTGGGAGGAAACGCGTACGCCCGGAGTCCTTCCCACGGAATGGAGAGTGCATCTACGGCCCTGGCTAGTGGATCCGGAATGGGGGAGACGAATAGAGGAATCTTGTTGTTTAATCTCGTGGCAAAAAGATCGATCATCGGTGTCTCCCAACGCGCGCAGAGTAGCTGGAAGATATATGGCCGAAGAGACCACTCCGTGTGTAGCATCTGACCCCGACGAGAGAGAGCGTCTGCTAGAACGTTGAGGTGTCCCGGAATGTGACGCGCCCAAAGGGTGATGCCCCGGTCCCTGCACCACAGGAAGACTTGATACACGAGTATTCAGAGGGAGGGTGCGCACGTTCCCCCTTGGTTCTGAATGTAGGCGACGACTGTCGAGTTGTCGGAGAACATGAGCACCTCGTTTTGCGCTAGTCGATCTTCCCAACCGATGAGGGCTAGCCACACTGCTTTCATCTCCAGCCAGTTGATATGTCTGCCTGCCTCTACTTCTGTCCACCTGCCTGAGGTCGTGGCAAACTGTGGTAACAGGTGGGCTCCCCAACCTGAGTTGCTCGCATCTGTGCAGATAGAGAGGTGAGGCGGCGGGGAGAAGAGGGGAATCCCTGATGCCAGCCAGGTATTGTCTGTCCAACGCTGCAGATGAGACTGTACTAACTCCGTCATCGGGACCAAGGTCGCTAGATCGCCCGAGGAGGGGCGCCAGTGTAGGAGTAGGTGAAGCTGAATCGGTCGCGCATACAGTCTGCCTACCGTAAGGAGATCCGCTGCCGCGCTTAGCAGGCCTAACAGACGAAGCCAGGTCCTGGCCGGAAGAGCTTCCGCGCGTATCGCTCCAAGCGACGCTTCCATTACAGTCTGAATCCTTCCCACCGGCAGTCTTACTCGATTGAGGTTGGTTAAGAATTCCATGCCCAGGTGGACAAATCAGCGAGACGGTACCAAATCGGACTTGCCTCCGTTGACTAGGAACCCCAGTCGACGGAGTAGGGCGAGCAGGACATCTCTGTCAGTCTCCAAAATGCACGCCATCTGGTTCCGTAACAGCAAGTCGTCCCTGGAGGTAGTTGGATGTCGGACTGGACGCTGCTGGTTGGAATCTTGCCATCACGCCGTCCACAATCCTGGTGAAAACCCAAGGGCTGAGGTTCAGTCCAAAGGGTAGGGCCCGAAACTGGTAAACAATCCCTTGAAAGGCGAAGCGTTGGTAACGCCGCGAAGCAGTATGGATGGGAATGTGCAGATATGCGTCCGCAAGGTCGAGGTTCACTGCGAAGTCCTGAGGATGCACCGCCGCTCTCAGCGCTCTGGCAGTCTCCATCTTGAAGTGCGGTGCCGCAATGAATTTGTTTAGAGCCAAAAGGTCGATGATCGGCCTCCATTTCCCCCCTGGTTTCGGGATGAGGAAGAAACGACTGTAGAATGTCGGAGAGTCGAAACGCAGAACCACCTCTGTGGCTTCCTTCTGTAACAGGGCCGCTACTTCGCCCTGCAACGCTGTCGCCCTGTCTCGTTCTGTTGGTACTCGCGTCCAAAGGGGGGAGTGTCTCAGTGGGGGACTGGAAAGAGATCCTCACGCCCTCCGTAACTGTCGAGATGATCCAAGGGTCGTCCGAAAACAGCTGTTTCCACGCTCCGCTGTGAAGAGCTAACCTCCCGCCGACCGGAGACCCAGCAGGTATCGGCAGGAGGATCGGGGACAGGTCAGCGAGCACAGCCGTGCCCTCGCTGCTGAGAGCCTCTGGACCAGGAAGAGGAGGGTGCGGGGAAGACACGCGAACGCGCTGGACTACTCTAGCTGGGGCCGGCCAAAGATCCTTGTTAGTCTCCCGTACCGTCTGCCAAGTAGGTCCGAAAAGCAGACTGCCCCCCAAGGGCGCCTGCCGCAGTTGCGACTTCACCGAAGCTGGTAGAGCAGGGCACCGTTTCAGGAGCTCGTCCCGTCTTAACAGGTCGCAATTTTGAAGCTGCCGCCATGGCGTTGACCGAAGAATGGAAGGCGGTCCTGTTCTCCGCAACCAGCACCAAGTGGATCTCTCGTAAGGGAGCTGAAGCCTCAAGGTCCCAGGTGTTCTCCATCCTCCTGACCACCGACTGTGTCGCCATCTCCAGGAAGCCGGTGCACGCCAGGGAATTCCGAACCAAGGAAGCCGCCTTGTCCAGTCCTACCGACAGGGAACGCTGGGGAAGTCCTGCTTGAACGAAGACATCCTTGTCCACTGCCGGGAGAGTACAGCCAAAAGCCTGGGAGTGACCCGCATACCACTGCTGACAGAAGTGAACATCGATCCCCTCCAGCCATCGTCTGTCCGAGAAGAAGCCCTGATCCCCAAATCCGTTCGTGTAAAGATGTGCTGAGAACACCTCCGTGAGGTCCCGGAAACCTGCCGGTTAGGGAAGAGTTTTGATGCGCTTGGCCTGCCGAGGAGTGTCGACCATAGCCTCAGCCTTCCTCTTCATAGGTGGAGACGGAGGGCAGTGTTCCGGCGGAAGAAAAGCAGCGATGAGGCGAGTCGCTTCATACAAGGCACGACGAGTAGAAGACATCGGTACCGCGTCCACAGAGATGTTGGAGATAGGAGAATGCCGTCCAGGTGAGGTCGGTGTGTCGCCGTCGTCGACTCCCAGCACTGACACCGAGTCCTCCGGATGAAGACTAAGAGCCTCGTCTTCATCTGCCGTGCGCCGCAAAACAGAAGCAGCAGGAGGTCCAAACACCAACCGGAACGAAGTCTCCGCTGGACATCTGTAATCCTGGGCCATGAAAAGTCGAAGAGGACTGCTTTGGTCCCGCCAGGAAGTCGTCTCCGTCCACCGGCTGTCCCCTGAGTGGTCCTTCCGCTGTTGACGAACCTGCGCCTCCTGAGTAGAGCGATGGCTGCCCAAACGGTCCAAGGATCTGCTGCACCTAGCTGGAAACTCTGAAGGCCGTTGCTGCGGTTAAGTCCGTTGGCGCGAGATGCTTGAACTAGTCCTCTGATCCGATGATGAAGAGCGAGAAGATGAGACATCAACACGATTACGGTCTCTGTCCCATGTAGATTCCACACGCTGTGACCGTTCCTTCGATCACGAAGATCGAACCCTTTGGTATGTCTGTGCTTCGGGGGACCACCGTCTATTAGAACTCTCCATACAAAGGCTCATCGAACTGACTACACTGCTCCTCTCCCGAAGGAGGCCATCATCGCCAGTGGATCGCCTGTGGCGCCACTCTCTATCTCTGGACCCCGAAATCCTACTATGTGGCTTTATCAAGTTGGTGTCTTGAAATCCTTTCCCCCTTCGAGAGAGGTCCCGAAGGTATGACCCTGTCCAGGCGCTGGTCCGGCCTACGGCAGTAGGGCACTCTCAACTCCGAGGGGGGGGTCCCCCGCTTCTGCTGCCTGGGTCCTCTTATTGCCAGGAGGGCTTCTGTTCGACCCAACGTAATCCCTGCGGGGGGACCGAGCTCTCAAAGGCCTTACTAAATCTAGGTAGGTCCATCCCTTCAGTAATGGCTGCCATCATACCAAATTTGAACCTAAACTTGCCGATTTTCAACAATGCATATCTGCCTTATTATGCATTTTTATCACCCCCCAAAATAATCCTCAAATACAATCAACCTTTAACATAATGTTTCTTGTGTTTGTTGTGCTGTGAGTAGCATATGTGATGTTTGGGAACGCTTTTCTGCAGCCCATTGCATACGCTCTCAGCGAGCGCCGGTGATTTTTTTCCCGAGGTCAGGCAGAAGCCAGTAGACAGCAGTGCTCGGAAAATCGCGATCATTTTTTATCACAGTAACGCATCGCACTACAGTTGGTGTTAACGGAAACGGGAATTCCCGTAGAATATTTTCGTACCAAATTCGTTTGGAAACTCGTAAGCCTTAAAGTTACAAAATGCAGAAAATCGTAAATGTTTGGAGAAAATCCACTCTCCTGGTGACATATTACAATAAATTTCATTAAATTTGGTACCATTTGAAAGAGAAAATCATGCTCTTTCGCTTAGAATTCGGTTCGAAGCGCAAACGGAAGTTGATCAAAAATGCAGGGGCAAAATGTGGACCCCGTGACGTCATTGTGTATGCATCCGACGGCTGCACACGCATGGCAGTCGAGGCGACCGGAAAATCGACTTGTTCTCGAAGATTTCAGCCAGTCTTTACGAAAGTACAATTGTAAATCAGTCTTTTGATATTAAATTGTTTTTCTGTTGATTTTTAAAGTATAATTTTGGCTGGAAGTATGTTATATTTAAGATGATTTTACTCGATGTGTACGGGACAAAACAAAGCAGTTGCCTCGCCTGATTGCAATCGTAAACTGATTTTCTACTTCGTTTTAAGGGGATAATAATAATATTTTTAAGTGCATATATTTAGAACTACAGCTTTTCGTGATAACAAATTAGACGAACAAGATTTCAAGCTGCAAATATATTGTTTATTCTGTGGTTAAACATCATCACGTTCAGTAACTCGTGGTGGCGTAGCAGACGACGCATTGCCAGGTAGATGTGGATTGATGGCACGGTTTTGTTTACATCCAAGTTCTATGGGGTTAATATAAGTGGGCTTGTTTATCCTGTTGTGAGTTAATGAGGCAAACGGCAACAGCAAGAAGGCTTATGAAACGCTAAGGACCCTCACCAAGACTCAACAGCGAACAGCCACAGTCATCGAAGACAGCAGCGGCCAACTCCTTACGGAAAACACTGCTGTACTAAACAGATGGACTGAGTACTGCCGAGACTTGTATAACTACAAGGCTGAGCCAGACACCAGAATCCTCCAAAACAACCAGGCTGGGGCCAGGAAGGCTGAAGACCTGCCAGTGTTAGCTGAAGAGGTGGAAACAGCCGTACGCGGCCTGAAGGGAGGAAAGTCTCCAGGTGTAGACAACGTACCTGCTGAACTGTTGAAACATGGAGGAGAAGTAACAACGAAGGTCCTCACTACACTCTGTCAAAAGATCTGGGAGCAAAAGAAATGGCCAGTAGAATGGACACAGTCTCTAGTGATCCCACTCCCCAAGAAAGGAAACCTGAAACAGTGCCAGAACTACAGAACTATCAGTCTGATAAGTCACCCTAGCAAAGTAATGCTTAGAATCATTCTCAACCGCCTCAAAACTTTCGCCGAGGAACTGCTGGCAGAAGAACAGGCTGGCTTCAGAGTTGGAAGAAGCACTGTAGAGCAGATTTTCAACTGCCGCGTCCTGATCGAGAAACATCTGCAGCATCAGCGCGAACTCTACCACAACTTCATTGATTTCAGGAAAGCATTTGATCGCGTCTGGCACGACGGACTCTGGCAAGTCATGAGATCGTTCAACATAGAGGAGGGACTGATCCAAATGATAGAAGCGCTTTACAAGAACGCCTGCAGCGCGGTTCTACTTAACAATCAGTCAGGCGAGTTCTTCAGGACGACGATCGGTGTCCGTCAAGGATGTCTGCTCTCTCCTGTCCTTTTCAACATATTCCTGGAGAAGATCATGCAGGAAACCCTCCACGACCACCATACTTCAATCTATTGGTGGCAGATCCCTGTGCAATCTTCGATTCGCAGACGACATTGACCTCATGGCAGGCAGCAATAGTGAGCTCCAAAACCTGACAGACAAACTTTCAACTAGCGCAGGGTCTTATGGCATGGAGATCAGTACGGATAAAAGCAAAGTGATGATCAACACCACAAGCGACAGCAGCAGCAACATTCACATGAACGGCCAGAAGCTAGAAGAGGTCAATAGGTTCAAGTACTTGGGAGCCACCCTGTCCAAAGACGGTAGTTGCATAGCAGAGATCCGTATCAGGATAGGTACAGCAACATCCGCAATGGCCAGGCTGGACAGGATATGGCGAAGTAACTCCATCAGCTTCACCATCAAGTACAGGCTTTACAAGTCCCTCGTAGTGTCTATTCTACTCTACGGCTGTGAGACTTGGACACTGCTTGCAGACTCAGAAAAGAAAATCCAGGCCTTTGAGAACAAGTGCCTGAGGAAGTTGCTCCGCATCTCGTACCGCGAGCACAAGACCAACGAATATGTACGGAGCATCGTCACTTCCCTGGTGGGCCCACATGAACCCCTTCTGGCAACCGTGAAACGGCGCAAGCTTGCTTGGTTTGGCCACGTGACCCGACACAACACCTTGTCCAAGACTATCCTCCAGGGCACTCTCGAAGGAAGTCGTCGGCGAGGTTGTCAGAGAAAGAGTTGGGTCGCAAACATAAAAGAATGGACCAAACTCGAGATGCCAGACTTGCTTGCCACCGCCCAAAATAGAACTCAGTGGAGAGCACTGTCTGTTGCTGCTGTCTTTCAGTCCCCCCAACGCCCAGTTCGGGCAAGGGACTGATGATGATGATGATGATGAGTTAATGAAACCTCATTGATATGCAAATAAGTATGTTACTTGTTAGTATAATTACTATAAATTGAGGCACTCTCTTTACACAGGACTGCTAGTTCCATCTTCTTCAAGAGAGAATGAGAATAGGACCTAAAAAAAAGAGGAAAACCACAACAGATACCCAACATAACTGTTGACAATAGGCTGTTCCTTTAGCTCCACTTATTGAAAGAGGAGGGTCACACCTGGGCTGAGATTAGGTCCCTCTTCAATGATATCCTGAATCATCAAGAGCTACCAACACTGCTGGGCAGGGGCGCATGTGGGGAGGCCTATTTGGAGGAGTAGATTTAGCAGAAAGTTTGGCCAGAGAAGCGGAAGAAAAGATGGTTCCAAAACGTGGACGCCAGAACAAATCAGAAGTGACATCAAGTAGTTGACGTGGTAAAAAAAAAAAAAAACTTGCACGTCAGCTACGAACTCTTTGTCAAAACAACTTGAAACTCTTGTCATGCGCGCGCACACGCCAGCACACGCGCGCACACACAAAACACATGCACAAACACTTTGAACAACTGTGAAGGATTTGTTCATAGTAATAAATACTCACTTTCAAATGATGCTTCATGTTCTGCTGTACAATTTGATATAAGAACCATGCTTTTAACTATAGTAGTTGCTGAGATATGGCCATTTTAGTTCAATGCGCATCTCTACCTCAATTCCTTTTGTCAAAATTTTGATTTCTCTCATTTTTGAGGTGATTTTGCAAAGTGACCATGCATTTGTGAAGCCTGAAAAAAAAATTAGCTAAGACAACACACTACTTTGACCAGACAGACTAAATTACAGCACTGTGCATTTATAAATGTTGAAGTTATAGTTGGCTGAACTATGGGTTTCCTTCAATTTGCAGAATCTGCCGATTTCCTTTAAAAAATCAAACTTGTATATCTCGGAAAGTATTTGAGCTACAGACTTGCCATTCGGCATGTATACTCAGTTCGATGTATACTTTCTACTAAATTTGTTAGTTTGAGTTGTATTGTGTTACTTCTTTTTTTAAAAAATGGGGGTGGACCTACCTACTAAATCATAGGGTGGCGAACCCCTGCCTGGCCTATTTCCCTTTCTGTCGATCGAAGGGTGTAAATGAGCTCTTGGTGCTGTGCCGGATGGTGAATCCCGTCGGCTGCAATAAGGCTCAATCGTCTGCGCAGGACGAGGCAGTTTTGCATGAGGCACCGGTGGGGGCAGCAGGACCCTTTTTTACGCCGACAAACACACGATGTCTGAAATTGCATTTCTATGTTTCACATTCAAGGCTACGGACGCACCTTTGCGTGCCGGCCTTTCTCTCCTGTAAAAGGCCCATAGTTGTGACCAACGGTCTTCCTTCCAAAATTCAGAAAATGTGAAAAATGCCGTCGCCCGGTCAAACGCCAGCTGAGGCAGTAACCGAAGCTTTACCTGTCCATGTCTTGAATACAGAACCACACAACCCACACAAGCACAGAATAATATCCTCTTTCTTTCTTTTTTTTTTTTTCTTTTTCCTTCCTTAATAGGACCAAGAATCACAGCAAAGTAGAGTTCACACAGTCCAAGGTCGGAGCACGAGGTGCACACGACCGTCCTGAGCTAAGCGAAGTCACTGGCGGGAAAGGGTGAGTACACCACCGGATACGGTAGTACGGGAGGCCACTCGGGGTATCCGAGCTATGGCACCCCAGTGATTCCCTAGTATGAGGGACACAGTAAGTTTTTTGGCTAAAATTGATGAGTTAAGCGAAGATTCCAATTAGTAATGTCATCGGTAATGATTTTGAGAAAATAACCAAAATAACCAAAAAATTCAGATTTCCGAAAAAATTTGTAAAGTCCCATGTCTGTTCTGAGGTCTAAATCACAGTTCTGGAGACAGATCACCCATGATATTTCAAGGTTGGTGTCAGAATAGCTTGGCTCCTAGAGGCGCCAAGCTATTCTGACACCAACCTTGAAATATCATGGTTGATCCACATCCTGTCATAGTTTTTCAGGGCTTATGAGTTAAATAAATGTATTCTGCATGCCAGACATAGAGGCACAGGTTCTCATAAGATCTTTGCTTCTTGCATTTAGATTTTCCTTGCTGTGTTCCATCAGTGAGGGTGTTAACAAAAACAAAACAAAAAAGACAAGTATGACATACCAGACTTTCAACTGATGTCAGTTACATGCCAAATTCATCCAAGCTTGACTTACATGTGAGAGCTCGTCCTCGAGTTCTGCCACCTTCTCCAGCGCATCAGTCTTGGTCTCCGAATCCTCCAGAAGCTGGGCAACGTCAATCATGTTGTCCAGGTACGCGTGCACTTGCACTGCCAGCCGGTCACTCTCTGTGTGGCGCAGTTTCTGAAGAGGAAGAAAACAATGGGGTAAGCCATGAATAATGGAAGACAATCCAACGCAAGATACCTAGATCCTTGTGAGACCCCCCCCCCCCCAGTCGTTGTAGGAGCTAAAGAGGATCTACGCCTCTTGCCGAAACCACTTTGTGTCTATTTTCTCTGTGCTGCTGGGGCTCATTGGTGTTCAATGAGCATAGCCTTCAGAAACACAATCTGACATCACTGGCAAAGAAGGGTTAAACTTTAACTCATTCAGTCCAACGCACATATTTCCCAATTTTGGAGGCAACATCTAACGACTATGCACCTGTTGCAGGAGATGGCCGACAGGTGCCAAGCTAATCTGGCACTACCCTTGAATTACCATGGTCGACCCATCTCTTGCGGTAGTGCGTCAGGGCTGAATGGGGCAATGGGTGTTGTCTCCTAAACTGGTATGTGAAATATTCATAATCCAGAAACTCTAGCAACAGAGGTTTTTTATGAGAAAGTAAGTGCCTTCTCTTTTGCACTTATACAGACATGTGTGCTAATAGAAAATCAAGTGCAAAAACATGTAGTTTCCTAGTACTACTGAAAAATGTATATGCCTACCTACATTTTTTCTTAATAAAACTCAACGGAGCAAATGCCCTGAAATATAGTGACAACTTTACAGAATTGTCTTTGTTTGTTTTCTCAAAACACATTACCGATGCTATTACTATATGGGATTAGTTCTTAGCTAGTCTAATTTTAGCCCAAAATTTGTTGTGTACGATTATGGCTGTTATGGCAGGAGAGGGGCGCCATAGACTGGGCGGAAGCCCGGTTAGCCTCCCTTCCTGTATCACCACGCATGCGCTCTGCGCTTCCCACTTCAGTCAGTTTCTTTGCTAGTTACTGAGCGGTTGTGTACGTCGTGAGCTCTACGCTTCGTAGTTCCGACCTGAGCCCGTTAACCGGTCATTGGACTGTTGTTTTGCCTTCGCCTTGTGGCTTAGGCTTGGACGCTTTCGTGTGGGACTGCCTCTGCAGTTGTGTTTGTGACTTAGGGCTAGCCTTCAGCGGCGCCGGTGAACTGTTTTCACGTGTTTGTGGCCGCTCGGACTTGTAGCTTCACCCTTGTGTGCCCGGTTCTGGCCTGCGCTTGCTTGCGCCGGTTCAGGCTTGGGGCTGTGTGATTGAGAACTGTGACTGGTGTGTTCGCTCGTCGTTACGACTTTGGCATTACGCAGGACGAGCCCTGGAGTGTTGGTGCGTGGCTGGTGTCTTCCGTCGACCCTGCCGTTCTTGCGTGGACTGGTGTCTCGACCGGCGACAGTTTGAGCCGCCTCTACGCCTGGTCGTCTACCCCCCACGTGGCTGGTTGGTCTTGGTCGGGGGGGGTTGGTCCCTCTTCTTCGAATGGCGAGGTATAGATTCGGTTTGAGCCTACACCAGGCGCTCAGGGGTGTGGGTAGAGCGCCGGGCTCGGCATAAGCCGTTTATCGAAATTTTCGCTCAAACACGGTTCGTTTTGCGTGCCCACGGGGGCACGCTCACTCGATTGTCATTGTACCCTTTGTGTTGCAGTTGGCAAGTCCGCACCTGCACACGATGTGGGCAGTTCCAGTGGCCAAGTGACGAATTTTCTTTGCCTGACCTGTTCCGAATGTGCCTCATCTAACCTGTGCCCGGTCTGCGCCCCGTGGCCAGAAGAGTAGTGGACACAACTACAGAGCTTCTACGCCCGGGAACGACCGACCCCAGCACGGAGTTCCGATCCATCCCCGGTACGCGCCACAGACCCGCCGAGTGGCCCTTACCATGTGGTAGCGCCTCCAACTCCGCGGCATCGGCTGCGAGCTAGAGCGCTAAGACCGGCATCCACCACAGTCCCGTCGAGTGGTCGCTGTGCGGTTCCGGATCGGCGAGGCCCGCCAGCTAAGCCTCTGTGAAAACACCGGTATCCACCACAGTCCCGTCGAGTGGTCGCTATGCGGTGGTGACTTCCAAGCAGTCACAAGTAGACAAACAGGCACATGCGGCAGCTCCGGTAGACGTCCTGGAAGAGACACCGAAGGCTGCAGCCAACCAGGTCAGCGATTAGCACTCTCCACTACATGGACCTATGGTGCCCCCCTCCTCGTCCGCCACTGTTGAACAACTCGTCGCCCCGACCTAAGACTGGCGACACGGCACCTAGATCGGACAGATTACTCAGCGTTCGCGCTCCCGCCCCCAAACACGCAGCCTGAGACGTGGCCCAGCTTCGCACCGAGACTGCCCGCCCGGTGTTCGCCGTGAGCGCTCTCCCTCCTTTCGTCGTTGGTCGCGCTCCAGGGACAAGTTGACGCGCTAGAGAGTTTCTTCCGCCACTTAGCTTCTAACCGACCCCCTCAGGCGGGGTCTAGGTACAACTCGGCCAAAGTTCAGCGTCGCGACGGTGTCGACGGTCGGTGGTTTCTCGTCGCCGCTACCGCGCCAGACAGCGCAGCGCTTCCACGCCACGACCGCGTGCAGCGACACCGCAGACCTTGATGTGAGTCTTCTCGTCGCGGAGCTCTTCGCGGGACTGTTCTTCCATGCGGCTCCCTCGACTCCACCCTTCTGTGAGAAGCTCGTCGCCTAGGGCTGCGGCCATCTCCCGGGACGACAAGGCGGTGAATCTCGCTTCTCGTCAGGTAAGTTGATGCTGCCCCCTGCACTGTGCCGGCAGAGGACGACACTCTCAGCCTTTACCCTGCGGAGTCTGTTCGTCACTCCTTCAAGAGACCAGCCCTGACCTGCCCTTCCTTGCGCCTGACGTGGAGGAGCTACAGTCGGCTTCCTTGTGACCCTTGGAGTCTCTTCGTGCACTGGATGCAGCGGCGCGCGTCGTGCTGACCACCTCCCCGCGGATCCCGTCCATGCTCAAGACTGCTTGTCGGTGCCGATCGTCAGGGCAAGTGGTTCAAGTCGCTCCCCCAGCCGCCGGGCTTCAGGACCTTGTTCGCTGCGGTTCCGCCGGTTCTTCTCGGACTCAGGAAGAGGAAGAAGAAGCAGGTGACCAGCAGGTGTGGGCTCCTTCGGCATCGTGGTACGCGAGGCGCTCGCAGTGTTCTTCTGCCCCTGCTTCTTTCTTCCCGGCCGTACCTTGCAGGTTCACCTTACTTCAGTCTTCTTCCCGCCGTGGAACAAAGCTACACTCTTCGGTTCGCCCTGATTGCAGCAGGTTCCTTGTTCTGGAGCCACTAGCCTTCGTCCTTCGGATAGATGCCTGGCACCCTTCCTTGTCTTCTCGGCTCTGGGACCTGCTAGCGCTGGCAGTACCTGGGAACTGCGTGGCCTACCAAACCTTCGTCAACGCGTTGGCAAGCGGCGGTCCACGGTGTCTTGTGGCGATGCGATGCGGCTCTTCGCCTCAGTCCCATCCCGGCAGATCTTAGACACTTCTTCGCCAAGTTCCCCTCGGAGGAGAGCTCCGGTTCAAGCCCGCCTGGCTCGATGTCGAGGAAGCGATTAGGACTCCTGGTTCAGCTGCGCCGGCTCAGCTCCCTTCGGGTCCTCCGCAAGCTGCGGGTCGCGCCCTGCGGGCTTCCAGTCCCAGCCCCGCCCCCTACCAGAGGTGGACGTCTCCCCCCCAGGCTCCAGTCTTCTCCTGCGCCCGCCCTTCTTCAGGCTAGCGCTCCTCAGCTACGTGTGGCGAGCGCTTCTACCGGACAGCCCGTGGATTCCTTCAACGATCGCCGATGGACTCCTCATCTTCTTCGGTCTCAGTTCCCCTGCGCCGCTCTCCTTGTGGACGGCGGTGCTGTCAGACCAGCCAACGGCCATACCACGTTGAATACACCGGTTCTCGTCTGATCCGAAGTTAGGCAACGTCAGGCTCGGTTAGTACTTGGATGGGTGACCGCCTGGGAACACCAAGTGCTGTTGGAAAAGAGAAGAAAAGCCCTGAGACGAGGCCCTCAGCGCCGAAGTAGCCGCCTTGCTGCCGTAGTGACTGCGGAGGTGGTTATGCGACACAACTCCCCTGCTTTCTACAACCGGCTCGTCGTGGCTCCCGATCCTGGCGGCAGGTGGCGCCCCAGTCTTAGACCTCTCGGCGCTCCACAAGTGTTGGCATTCAAGTGTACAGATACTGTATAGATGGATACCTACAGCACCCTGATACGGACTTTTATTTCCCAAGCAAAGAACTTTAGACTCCAAAGGTGTGTTTATGACGTATTATCAGAACTTGGGATTCTTGCCAAGCCTGGACGTAAACGTGGCTGCAGAGGTGGCAAATTGTGCCACCAACGCTCTGGACTTTTAGCACTTTCCAACAGCCAGTCTTCAGAATTCCTGTCTCCTCCCAAGGGGCACGGTATGGTGTCTTCACTGCTGCCTTCTGTGACTCGGTCACCTTCTTTTGCTTCACTGCTGCGCCTGTCTTCAGTGCCACACTCTCCACCGCACGGGCACCCAGTGACGTTATCTCCACTCGAGCACCTGTCTTCAGTGCCCCACCCTCCACCCCAGGGGCACCCAGTGATGTTATCTCCACCCAAGCACCTGTCTTCAGTGCCCCACCCTCCACTCCAGGGGCACTCAGTATTGTCATCTCTACACTCATGCCTGTCTTCCGCGCCCCACCCTTCACCCCAGGAGCACTCAGTAATGTCCGCGCCACCCCAGCACATGTCTTCGATGTCCCACCCGCCACCCCAGGAACAATCAGTGATGTCATCTCCACCCAAGTACCTGTCTAAAGTGTTCCACCCTCCACCCCAGGGGCACATAGTGATACCACCTCCACTTCATCACCTGTCTTCAGTGCCCCACCCTTCACCTCAGGGGTACTCGGGATTGTCTTCAACCCAGCGCCTGTTGTCGGTGCCCTGCTGTCCACCCCAGGGGTACTCGGTGCCCTGCTGTCCACCCCAGGGGTACTCGGTGTTTTCATCTGTACCTCAGCACATGTTTTCAGTGCTTCAGTCGCCTCACTCTTTTTCAGCCAAGTGGCCTACCCCAGTGTCGTTTCCCCCACTCCACCCAAAGCCGCTTCCCCTGCCGCGGCTGTCCCTACATTTACCACCGCCCATGCCGCAGGCCTCACCATCGCCATCACAGCAGCAAAGTCATCACATGCCTGCAGCGCCCGCGGGTCCTCCGCCAACACAATGCCTGCTGCCTGCATTATCAGTACCCCAGTGGGGCCATCCTACACCCGGTGTCCCACCGCTACCACCTCTGGTACTTCAGCCCCCACCATCACTATCATTCGTGTGGCAGCCCCCACTTCCACTTCATTGGGCTCCATTCCAACCATCACCACCCCCTCAAACCTCTCCGTCATCACCATCACAACTTCTTGAACGACCACACCTGTCCCAAGAAACATTACAACCCGTCTCAGTCTACATCAGCTCCAAGAGAATCACAAGCCATACTCACCAGACTGGTAATGTATCTAACCTTATTCAGGTTCATCTTCAAGACACTACCAAAGTACCAGGTCAGCTGTGCTTGGCACTGTTTAACGTGCGCTCAGTTGGTTGTGCCAAGAAGCGCTCTGAAGTGTGCGAGTTTGTTACCGACCATCATGTTGACATTCTGTTCTTAACAGAGACCTGGCTTCGTGCCTCAGGTGATGAGGCCAAATGTGCTGATCTTGCCCCATCTGGATACTCTGTGAAATCCTTCCCCCGCGATTCTCGTGGGGGTGGTATTGCAGTCGTCCTCCATGAAGCACTGCAGCCTTTTGCATCATTCTCAACGTCTTTTAGTTTCTCCCATGAGTCTTTTGAGCTTGTACAGTTTACTCTAGCTTTAACTCAGAAAACTGTTCATTTTCTATGCCTCTACAGACCCCCGCCAAACCGCAAGAACAAATTAACTGATTCAATGTTTGTTGATCAATTTCATGATCTTCTCGATCACTGTAATTCTCTTGCTGGCAGTCTGATAGTCCTTGGTGACTTTAACATCCACTTTGACAATCAGAAGCACCACACCACCTCTGCACTCATGGACATTTTACACATGTTCAGTCTTTCACAAGTTGTCGACAAACCAACTCATAGACAAGGGCATACTATTGACTGGATCCTTCATAGATGTGACGATGATATCTTGTGCTCAGCACAGGTTTCTGATGCAATATGTTCAGACCATTACTGTGTGATCAGTCATTTGAGGGCCATAGTCCCACCTCCAGTGCCTATGCTTACCATAGTGCGCAATGTTCGTGCCATTGACAGACTAGCCTTCAAGGCTGACCTCGTTCAGTCACTGTCTCACCATCCTAGTCCTAGTGCCGAGGAGTTTGAGTCATGTTTACGCACTGTCTTAGACAACCATGCACCATCTTCAAAGCGTAAAAAGTCAGCTCATAGAATCAGCCCGTGGTATAGGTTTGTGAGCAAAGAGCTGCGTTCGGCTAAGCAGATGCGGCGCCAAGCTGAGAGAATGTGGTGCTCAACTAGGTTGACTGTTCACAAGCAGATATACACATGTTCTAAGAAGCATGTAAATGAGATTGTTCATGGAGCAAAATCTTCGTTTTACAACAGGAAGATCAGTGAGTGCACAACAAGCAAAGAATTGTATAATGTGACCAATAAGCTTATGGTGAAGAAGACTCCATCACCTCTTCCCACTACATTTCCCCCGTGCCAGCTGCCTCAGCTTTTTGCAGATTACTTCGTTGATAAGGTCCGCGAAATTCGTGATTCTCTGGATCTCATGCCCACTTCAGTTTTGTTCACCAAAAAACGCTTTAGTGGAGAACCTCTCTCAGCCTTCAAACCTGTGCTAGAGGATGAGGTCAGAAAAGTGATCACAAACACTGCCCCCAAAACTTGTGAGTTAGACCCCTTACCCACTCCCTTGTTGTACGAGTGCCTGGATGAAGTGTTGCCTGCCATTACACAAGTCATCAACAACTCTCTCTCCACTGGTATTTTTCCTGAAAGCTTCAAGACTGCACTTGTGAAACCCCTATTGAAGAAACCATCTTTAGACCCAAATGTACTGAAAAACTATCGCCCAGTTTCCAATCTTACATTTCTATCAAAGATTCTTGAGAAAATTGTCCTTGTTCAAACTTTAAAGCATGTCAACTCTAATAGTCTGTTCAGTGTATTCCAGTCTGCATATCGTCCCCATCGTAGCACTGAAACAGCTTTGCTGAAGATATTCAATGACCTGCTTTGTGCTTTGGACGAGCGTAAGATCACAGTCCTTGCTTTGCTGGACCTGTCCAGTGCGTTCGACACTATTGACCATGAAATTTTGCTGTGCCGTCTTCAATCTGTATTTGGCATTGAAGGCACAGTCTTGGCATGGTTTAGTTCATACCTGACTGAACGATCCCAGATTGTTTCTGTCGACGGCTGTCGTTCTGAGCCATCACCTCTTCGGTTTGGTGTACCCCAGGGCTCGGTCCTAGGACCTGTATTGTTCTTACTGTATGTTCAGCCCCTGTCCGACCTGATTTGTAGTCGCTCCATTTCCCATCATGCATTTGCAGATGATACGCAGATGTACAAAAGTGATACTGTCGAGCGAGCTGTGAATGCTGTCCAAAGTATAAGCCAGTGCATTGACCATGTCAAATCATGGATGACCACCAACAAACTGATGTTAAATGATGACAAAACTGAAGCAATGTTGGTAGCTAATCCAAGATTATCTTCGTCCCTGCCTTTACCATCATCATTGTCTGTGGATGGAACACTCATTGGCTTCTCTGCGAGTGTGAGAAACCTGGGTGTTACACTTGACAGCGAGTTATCTATGTCACAGCATGTCAGTGCAGTGTGTAGATCCGCTTATCTGGAACTTCGTCGTATTAGTTCAGTTCGTCACCTGCTGACCGTGGAAGCCACTAAAACACTAGTTTGTGCATTTGTGCTGTCCAAGCTAGATTATTGTAACTCTTTGCTTTGTGGCTGCCCTCAGTATCTCATTGATCGCCTCCAAAAAATTCAGAACAATGCAGCCCGGCTTGTTGTGAGAGTCCGTAAGACTGAGCATGTCACACCCATCTTGAAGTCCCTTCACTGGCTACCTGTGTCCTCACGTATTCAATACAAAGTTATGTCAATCTGTTTTAACTGCCTTTCAGGCACCAGCCCAGAATACTTGTCTTCTTTGCTGCATGTGTATACACCCTCTCGTGAGCTCCGCTCCTCTTCTGATAAACGGAAGTTGTGTGTACCTTCTGTCCAAACTAAAACATTTGGTCAGCGCACTTTTGTTTATCAAGCCCCAGTGTTATGGAATACACTTCCTCTTGAGGTCAGAAACAGTGAGTCTGTCTCTGACTTCAAGAGGTCGTTGAAAACTCACCTCTTCAAGCTTTACTTTGAATAACTGCCAGTGTTTGATGCCTTAGTTGTAGTTCTGCAATCCTCCTTGTTTAGACTAAATGTTAATTAGAATATAAATTATTATGTATGTATTGTTGTTTAGTTTATTGTAAAAGTGGTGTGTTCGGGCATTGTGCTTTGTTTGTTATGTGCATATGTCATTGTATTTTTATTTTTGTGTACAGATTGTAAAGCGCTTAGAGCTTTTGAGTAAGATTAAGCGCTATATAAATACTCATTATTATTATTATTATTACAAGTTCTTCGTACTCCGTCCTTCTGCTTGGAGACCGCCCGGGCCCTTCGCTCCGCCATGCAGTCGAGCGACTTGCTGTCAGCCCGGACCTCGGATGCATGACTTCATGTTGCTTTACACCCAGCCTACAGGCGTTACTATGTTCGCCTTCCAGAGAGGGGTCTACCAGTTGCGCGCCCTTCCCTTCGGCCTCGACTTAGCCCTTGGGAGTTTCTCGGATCTGGATGCTGCGGTAACCAGAACCCGTCGTACATCCACGAATCTCTCCTTGGACTACTTAGACGTCCTGCTCTTGAGGACCAGTCCAAGTTGGCCCTGATGGAGGACCGGGAAGCCCATCTCCGCCTCTTCGAAGTTCGGGGCTCCTTGGCCAACTTCGGCTAGTCCTATCTCGTCCCAGCGCGTCACTTCGTGTGCCCGGGTATGGAGCTCCGCACCGACCTCGACAGCGGCCGGATCCCGGAGAAACGCTTCCAGATGTTGGCGAACTTAGAACGGCAGGTTCTCAGACGACTATGCTTCTGCCAGGCATTAGCTGAGCAGCGGCAGATCTAGGTCCCTTAAGACGTATCTACGCTCGGCCCCCTGCAACGGCGCCTCCTACAGCTCTGGCGTCCGTCGATGGCTGACCTCGACGCTCCGGTCCCGGTCTCAGCCTTGTCCCGTCTTCACCTACTGCGCTGCGCAGATCCATCCTGGCTTGCAACATGAGTGCCGCGGTTCTTGCCGTCCCTCCCTCTCCTTGTGAGTCGACGCGAGTCTCTCTGGTTGGGGGGCTCACCTGCTGTCATTCAAGACTACCTCCGGCCTGTGATCCGGAGAGTCGTCACCCCGACACATCAACTGGTGGGAACTGAAGACGGTCGGGCAAGCCCTCCTTCTGTGGGAACTTCGCCTCCGACCTTAGGAGCCTCTAGTACGGTCAGACAACTTCACGGTCATCGCCTACTTCCAGAAGCGAGGCAGGACCTGTTCTTCCCCCCCCCCCCCCCACCCCCCTGCTTCCTTCTCCACCAGGCTTGCGCTGGTGCGAGGACCGGGATATCACTCTTCGCGCGCCTTTCATCCCGGGTCATCGGAATGTCCGAACCGACTTCCTCTTCCGATGCGGTCAGCTACTGCTTACGGTGTGGTCGCTGCGTCCAGACATCTTCGGTTGATCGGCACAGCCGGGGAGTCACCCATGGTTGACCTCTTCGCCTTGAGTTGGATTCTGAAGCTCCCTCTTCGTCTCTCCACTTCCAGTTCCCTGGCCTGGGCAGTGGACGCTCTCTCCATTCCCTGGGACGGCCTGGTCGCCGTGCCTAACACGCCGACGGTGCTAGTCCCCAAGGTTCTGCTCAAGTTCTGAGGGCGCAACACGATACTGTTCCTGGTGGCGCCTTTCTGATGGACCAGGTTGGGGACCACCGACCTCCTGATCCTCGCTACGACCACCCCACTGGCGCTCACCTCCCCAGCGCGAGGCTTAAGCAACCACATTGTGCGGTTACCACCCATGTCCAGAGCGTCTCCACCTCCTAGCGCACGGCAGTGGATGCGACCGCTACAGCTCGCAGAACCTCGACCGGACGAGTTACTGCTCCTGGTGCGACGACAGACGCCTCTCCTCCACCGAAGTGACAGATCCACAGCTGGCGGAGTTCTTCCTTTGGCTGCTCTCCGACCAGCACCTAGCGCCCTTCACCTTGAGGCTTCTTGGCCATGATCGCGGACGCGTACAGACATCTGGGACGGCCCGACCCCAGTGCCTGCAAGACCATGCCGACCTGATGGACCAGTTCGGTCCACAATGTTCCATTCTACGCTCCTGGGTGCCTAGATGGGACCTGCCTTACATGCTTACTCGGCTCAACGCGCCTCGCTTCGAGCCCATCCAGTCGGCTACACTACCAGATGTGATGTGGAAGACTTGCTTCCTCTCAGCCCTCGCCTCTGCTTCCAGGGTCAGCGAGCTGCACCCCTTTCGGCACGCCCCGACTGTCTGCAGTTCAGATCGGACGGCTCACTTCCGCTGCTGCCTGACCCGGCCTTCATAGTCAAGGCCAGATCTCCTTGGCTGCTCCTCAATTGCTTACGATTCAGCCATTAAGTGAACCAGGTTCCACCAGTAAGTCCAGACACAGACCCGGTGCGAACCTTACACCATTAAGAGACCAGGCTCCGCCATGAGTCCAGACAACAGGACCCAGTGCGGGCCCTTACATGTGTACCTGCGCCGGACCAAGCCGCTACGCAGGACACACTCTCCTCTCTCCGTCCCCAGGTAGAATGACATCTCAGCCCAGACGATATCCTACTGGCTTCGGTGGATGTCACGTTCAGCCTACCAGGGCCTGGTTTCTCCAGGGCGCATGAGATCTAGTCACGGCTGCAAGCCTAGTGTTCGACCGCTACTATGCTGTCAAGACTTCCTGGCTGTGGGCAGGCGAGCAGTGACCGCCTTCGCACGCTTCTACCCGAGGGACCTCTCCAGCCAGCGCCAGAACCTTCGCTGCGGAGAGACATCGTGGTGCAACACTCCCTCCAGGCGCCTTAAGTATCTTTGCTAAAATTAGAGGGAGGTTGCTTGGGGAGGGCCACTAGAAGTAGTGCGATGGCAGGGGTAGGGGCGTCTTAGCGGCACCCGCCTCCTGTTTGGAATTCTCCCATGTAGTAATACCATCAGTAATGTGTTTTGAGAAAACAAATGTATTTTTCTTTAAAATGAATTTAAAAAAAAAATACTTACCGATGGTATTACTTGGAGGTCCCTCCCACCTACCCCGCTTGCCGCTGGTCTGCTAAGAAACTGACTGAAGTGGGAAGCGCGGAGCGCATGCGTGGTGATACAGGAAGGGAGGCTAACCGGGCTTCCGCCCAGTCTATGGCGCCCCTCTCCTGCCATAACAGCCATAATCGTACACAACGAATTTTGGACTAAAATTAGACTAGCTAAGAACTAATCCCATATAGTAATACCATCGGTAAGTATTTTTCAAAAAAAATTCATTTTAAAGAAAAATACATTTTTCTGTGCATGTTGATTAGGTCAGGCAAACTTACCTCTAGATAATCATCAAGGCCAGCTTGAGTGAACTCATGTTGCAAGTGGACGCGAAAATTCATGTTCTCCACAGAATGCACCACAATGTTCACAAACTGCATGCACGCCACCTAAAACAAGAACACATCATATTGTAAACATCACAAAATATGTTCATTAAAAGAAAACAGTCAAAACCAGATACCACAAAGTTGTAAATGTTTCCAATGTTTACAGAGAGTTAACAAGGAAAACCACTACAATACACGTACCAAAATGTGATGAAAGTTTGAATTTTTTTTTATACAGAGCGTTTAAGATACCTTGTCATGCAGGGTTCATTTCTGGAGCGCGCCCTGCTCCACTGGCGCATAATTTTCCCAAATGACCCAAAACATTTTGAGCTGAGGGGTCAATGACCCAAAGGTTTATGTATGCAAAGGGCCCTTCTTTTCACGTGTTCCTAAAGGCCCATCCATATTTTTCTCTCCCTTCCCCTCCCCGCCAAGCTCCCACTTCTCGATATTTCTGCGGCTGGTGAAAAGGGCCCCGCATACCCCACCACCCACCACCCCCACATTTGGCCCATCCTGTTTAAGATATGATCCATTGGATTCGTACTCTGCAGGCCAATGACCCATGTGCGTAATGAACCCTGGTCATGCATAATTCGGTTTCTAATATATTCACCTTTCAGGCACCACAATGGGAGATGGGTCTGCAATAATAGATCAAGGGTAGATCCAGATTAGCCTGGGAAGGCACCAAGCTAATCTGGCACTACCCTTGAACTATCATGGCAGACCCATCTCCCACAGCAGGTACACAGTCTGATAGATGCCTAAAAAAAAAGTCACAAAGGTCATTATTCAGTCATTTACTAGCTTCTCCAGCTTGCTCTTCATGCAGCATGATTGAACTGTGTTCAGTGTGTGAATGAATGGAAACGTTTGACGAAATGTGCTGTATTAGCCTTTGGCTGTCAGTAGTGCTGTTTGTCACGGCAATTTCTACAGGAATCTGACAGCCAAACAGGCGTGAATGAGCTGATCAACATTAGCCGTCTTCTCTTACTCACCATGAAGTCGATGTGAAACTCATCATAGTTTTTGAAGTAATCCATCAGGGTTTCAAACCTGTGCCTCTCCTCACAAACCTATATAACAGAGCACAGAAAATAAATCAGTTATTTCCTTATTCACTCCAATGTTTGACTAATTCAGCCATAATACCTTGAGATAAAATATAACAAGATATATTTAGCCCCAACCAATCATATTATCACATGCCTTGAAGAGTCCATATTTAAGGCCAACAAAAAACATACTCTTTTTTCAGGCACTCTAACCAAGCCTAGTCTGAAGCTCTAAAATATAACTTTGATAAATTATAGGAAAACGATACAAATGTAATATAAGATTTCATGATTGTACAGTGAAAAACAAAATAAGAGACGATAAACAAAATTAAATCCAGCTATGATCTCTTAACCCTCATCATTCGGAATACACCAGTGTGTGAAATAAGTTTGACTAAAATAGTTCAAGGGTAGTGCCAGAATAGCTTGGCGCCACCCTTGAACTAAAGCCATTGGTCTGTATCCTTAACTGTAAGTACTATAATGTAGCTTGCATATGGCAGTGTACAAATTTGAAGTTTTAGCCTCAGTACGATATGGGTTAACCCTTTGGCTGTCAGTAGCGCTTTTTGTCATGATGATTCCTGCAGGAGTCATCAAGACAATGACAGTCAAAGGGCTAAAAGATGTGTGAATATGCAGATGCCTCACCTCTTTAAAATTGTCAAAGGCTGACAAGATGATATCGTGCCCACCACTGACTAAACACACTGCTGCCAGCAGCTCAAGGACTAGTGCTTTTGTTCTGGAAACAACACAAGAAAAAGTCAGTCTGTGAGAAAAACATCTTTCAACTTTTTCACTCATGCAAGACGAACGGAATCCGGATACGTGGCTGAAGCCGCATATCTAAATGCCATTTGTCTTGAATAAATAAAGCCCTTAACTGATGAGAAAACATGAACATGATCCAACTGCAGTTGTGGTGGTTTATGCGGATCAATGCCTTTGGCTAACACCACTTTGAATCCATGTTCCTGGGACAGCTGAGGCTCGTTGGTGTTTAATTAACAAAGACTTCAGAAACACAGTCTGTATCCAATTAAGGCCATTCAGTCGCAATTCTCTACAGGAGAAGATGTATCAACCGAGACAGATCATGAATGGTTCCAGAATAGCTTGGCAACCTCCAGTGGTCGACCATGGTCGTTCACACATGTCACTAGCACTTAACTTTTAAGGTCAAATTTTTGACTCATATGTAAAGAAAATCCTAAGAAAGGGAAATAACGCTTAGAAAGAACACTACAATTTACTGTGTTAAAAAAGAAAAGAAATAAAGATACATGCTTATCCTTTCTAAGCATGCTTCTGTCTTTCTTGGGAGTTCCTTTGCATTGCACACACTTGGCAGTCACCTTTGGTCCTGGATTACTAATCTGTTGATTAGTTTTCATAAGAAAACTCCAAGTTTGGACATTATGATCAAGTTTGCATGCATGTACTCATACACAGAAATGCTTCATTTTGTGCAACAGCAACAAAATCTCTGTCTGCTGTTCTAACTTTCTATCTATCTTTGTATCTAAAAATGTTCACAGCATCAGTCCACTCATTAAAACGATATACTGCCTGAAACCTAAGCAAAAGTGCATGCATGCATGCTCACAGGCACACACACACACACACACAAAGTAAACTGGAAGACTCAACAGTAGAAAATAACTCACCGTAAACTTCTATGATTGAGGCTGAGTGCTATGCAGTTGATAGCATGTTTGTGGGCTATCACCAGGTTGAATCCGTACTGCAACATAAAACAAACACAGTGGAGGTTGTTGTGCAAAGAAATACAATAAATTTAGTTTTTTCAACAATACATTGTTTCTTTTATCTTACAATAATCCACACAATGTAAACATGTACAGACCCACAAAAGAAATGTGATGTCATCTGAATCATAGAAAACAAGTGTTTTCTTTTGCTCGTCTATAGGTAACATGTTTACTCCAGGAGTTAAGTGTATGAGATGGATTCACCTTACTAGTTGCCTGACACGTCACAGTCAACTCATCTCATAAAAGAAGTGTTTTAAAAGTCCATAGAATCCGAGTGTGTTGCAATACCTAATCAAAAACATAATTACATATGCAAAAAGGTGTGCATGGAAAGTGGACACTGGGCAGTGAAAATGAGTTAGTGAGCTTTGAACAAAGATTGACATTTTCTTGAAGGATACATTGGTGGTTACCAGTCTCTGAAATTGCAGGACAATCTTCAGAGTATTTTCAGAGTAAATAACATCTCCTGATTGGTATAACGGACATCAGTGATTACGACACAAACGAGCAAGTGAACAGTACTTCAGAAAAGATGATGCTGGAAACAGTACAGTGCACACATGTATTCATCTCCAGGTATATAGTTATACCATCAAAATCAGTTCTGCACTGCTGACCTGTGCTTGAGCAGGTCATTTGTAGTAATACCTGATGTTTGTCATCAAGTCAGTATTAAAGTTTTTATAAAGTACAGCTCTTCAGACTTTCAGCAACATAGGATGCAACTGGAAACAAGAACCACACATGAATAACGCTTCCACTTCATAGTTTTTATTTTCCAGATGTTCTTTTCAACATCAAGCCAGTAGAAAAAATATGACGGATGTCAGCATTACAACAATACTGTTTTTCTAATTGAAAGTAACCGTAGTTTCAACAAAAGTACATTTTACTAGGTGATACAATCAGCGAGCCAACAAAATTCCTCAGAAAACCAGTCATTTCACCGCTTGGCAAGTCAAAAACTTTGATACTCGGCAATCTGATGATGAATGTGAGTTTTACACAATACAGACGTGCTGTAATAATTCCAGAAAATCCTTTCAGTCATACGAAAAAAGCCAACTTACAATGACAAATCCTGAAAGATGCTGAGCTAGCGCTTTCAAATTGTAATGTTTCCAAAGAACTTCACTTTTGAAACTGGATGGTATAATTGCAGATCACCAAAGCTGGTCCAATCAAATGACAAACTTTATTTTGATGACGAACATTAAGAGAATATGACAACATACCTGTCCAGTTTTTCAAGTGGTCTCCAATACGAGCTGCGCCATTTTCAACGCAACAGGAAGTTTAACATGCTCTCGAAGATCGGGTGTAAAAGAAAAAATCTTAGATCATATATGTAAATTGATTTTATTAGCTGTGATGACGATCGTCATTTTATGACAAAATCGGCATCCTACAAAGAACTGTTGTAGAAAAGCCGCATGTATGCCAGAAACACACAAAAAAGATACTGTACCCACCATGCAGCATTCTAATAAGCTAATGATGTCAGCATCCGGTGTCTAGCAGATGATGCCTTGAATCTGGAAAGTTTCGATCAAAGCATGACGAGAGAACTGACGTCCGTAATCGCAAACTTTTGTACATGATTTCGGGCACAAATAAAACCTGTAAGTGTCTGGACTTGATACATGTAATGAAGGAGAGTTTTGTTTGCAATATTTCACGCTCTCAAGTTGTTTTTCTGTACTGCCTCTCTTGCAGCTTGGTGATGAAATTGGTTAGGGTGCAGCCGTCCGTATTCAGGGCCCTGATTTCAGGGCTGAAATTGATTTGTCATTCAGTTAACTTTAGATTTGCTTCACAAGCAAAGCTGATCCTGTCTGCACACTCTCTTTTGACTATTTTTTAGCACTCTCCAAACACAAGGATGCTGCCACATGTTTGCAACATATTTTATTTGGCAGTGAAATTACACAACTCTATCTGTGCACACCTTTTGGCATCTAGTCATATGCATCATTAACCTTTTTTTCAGTTTTGACATAAATTCTCATGGTCCTGAGAGTTGTACTGTCCAAGCTGTAACAGCTCTTAAAGTTTGTGACCAGCAAAAGTTTGAGTTTCTGTCATGGAGCTCTCAAATCGCGATTTTAGAGCTATGACATACTATGATTTCTTGAAAGGCTTAAAAGTGGCTGACACATTTGAAAGTTTGATGGCAACTTTTGTTAAGGACACTCTATGCAGGGCTAGTGCAACAAATTCAAGAGGGATAGGAAAAAAGACGACCATCCTACACACCCTGTTAGTGATTTTATTCCAGAGACTGTGAGTCTTGTGGAACAGTTAATCAGATACGATCATCGACCGAACAATAGGGAGATCACAACATCCTAGGTCTTGGAATCTCCACAGTCAACCTGATCATACGCAAGCATCTTGGCGTTCACAAACGGTGAGTCTGTTGGGTACCATATGCTCTGACAAATGAGCAATAGAAGGGTTGGGTGAAATGTCCATGTTAGAACAAGCATGGCAAAGCCCTTTATGGCTCATGTGTGTGACTGATCCAAAACTTTGGCATTCTGAACACATTTTTGGACATGTTGTGACCCTTGATCTTTCTGAAGGGTCAACCAAATTAGTATGCAGAGAAAGGTCTTACCATCAGGTAACTCTGTACCATGTCTGGGTTTGAAGCTGACAATAGTATTTGAGAAAGCATAAAGGGGGGGTTAAAAAAAAAAAAAGACAAACTACATTTACCTGATGGTTCATGATGGCCCGAAGACACATAATACAGACGTGGACATCATCCCTTGCCTCCCCCATGTTCAATTTGCTGCTGTACTTCGCTGCGCGTGGGGAACCGATAGTGTTGGCTCGACGTAAATACCGATGGGGACTGCGGCTTAGGCCCGAGTCCAGGCTGGCCGTTTTCTCATTGTTCAGTAGCTGCTCCTTCCTGCAAACACACCAAAGTCTGCCAGTAGGGGTTAGGATGGGGAGGGAGTGTCCTGAGGATTTTTTCATCTCACCATAATAGAGGTTATTGATAAATGAGAACTGGGTTAAAAAAAAAAAAACTGCATGCATTTAAAACATTCAGTGGACTCATCTATCTACCTCCATCTGCAAATCTGCAAGAGGCACATATGTTTTCATGAACCCCTGCATGGGCTCATGAATATAATATAATGTTTCTTGCTCGGAAGGGGTTGCCTCATTGACATCCATAGTTTGGCATAAATGATATAACCCTTATGAGGACGCACACCGCAGTGTTTGAGGCAATCCAGTGAAACAGTCCCTTTATTACTGTGCAGATATTCTTAGTGTAAAGGGGCGCAACCTACAGTCTTTGACCTGAATCTGACTTAGGAATAACTCCTATTCTAACACTGTTTACAACAGGTAATTGAGGTATGATCCTTGATGTACAAGTTTCTTGTATGCTTTATGAGATGTATAAATACAACTTTTCAAGAAATGTGGAAATACATGCGCGTGCAAACTTCAAGCACATCCCAGTTACAGTGTGGCGACCAAAATAATCTAGATGATCCACAAATGTAAACTTATTTTAAATTAGTGGAAACAGATGCTTCTCCTGTACTCTCAACAATCAAATTTCCTTTCTCCAAAGATTAAAAACTGGTTGCAGATAGTTCAAGGTAGTTCAAGGGCAATGCCTGATTAGCTTGGTGCCTTCAGGCACAAATCTACTCAGACACTACCCTTGAAATACATGTATTGTAGTTTGTAATGACCTGAATAACTATTATTTAATACAATACAACTTTATTGTCTGTTCTAGTCAAAGCACGACAGAAATTTGTGTTTTGGCTTGTCATAAAACAACAATATAAGACACTAATAGTAATAAACGCTACAAGAACATTCCATGAAAAATTATCATTGCAGCAATCTATCTATTTAAGCATAACCGAATCGATCTCTAACTTTTATGATGTAAAACTGTTGCCCGTACATACCTCATGACGACCTGTGTGAAGGAAAGATAATCCACCAGCACGTCCAATCCTTGGTTGTCCTCACTCAGGAACTCTCGCACCCATCTGAACATAACAAGCACCAAAAACAATCCTAAACTGAAACCAGACTTGAGTCTACTGTGTTATAATTATTGAGTTTGGGCCTTAACCCTTTGCATGTTGATAGTGTTTTTTTGTCGCTATGATTACTACAGGAATCATTGCGACAAAGACACTACCGACATGCAAAGGGTTAACTTGAATCTTGTTCTATGATAGTCCAGTTCACATTTTTATCATAATAATAATATTGTTCTTATATTTTCAGTATCCCCCATAGGTGTAAATAGGTTCCAAGCACTGCACATCAATAAATCATAGTACTAGACCTAGATATCAGCTAAAGTGATAGCTCAGGTGCATGCAAAACTGTCCCCTTCTCACCACTACCACTGACACCATCTCCACCCCATCCCCACAGAAAGAAAACAAGACAAGAAGGAATGCCACTCACTCTATGTGATTGGTGCGAAGTGATATCTCCAGGTCTCGCAGCACTTGAGTGGACGTGGAGTCACCCAGCATCTTGCGCTTCTAGCACAAAGCCAGAATAACAATAAATACCTCACACATGACAACACCCAAACTTACAGGTATACAGAGATTACTGACCAAAACTGTTCAAGGGCAGTGCTTGATTAGCTTGCTACCTCCAGGCACCAATCTACTCAGGCACTACCCTTGACCTCATGCAACTTGGTTTAAATTCTTAAATTCTACAAGATAATTGGTCGTAATTGCCCCATACATTTTTTAATCAATTATACAGATTGATTGGACAGTTCGATGTATTTGAAATGCGGAGGGGAAAACCAGCAAGTATACAGACACCCCTCGGCACTGTGGGATAGGGGAGGGTTGAGGGGGCAGGAAAGCGGGAATGAGGGTTAGACAGGATGGAGAGCGCAGCTCAGGACATGACAGCTGTTTGTCACAGAAGTGGAATACATGTAATGCTATTTCTTTCCCATGTCAAGAAGTGCCCTACAGCTTGCCTGATTTCAAACATGCATCCACACCCACCCCCTTCCCACCGCCCTGAATGTTGTCCCACTATCTTATGTCTCTCTTCTGAAATGCTTGAAAATAACAACTTTTCAGTAAAGCGAATTTCCTCCTTCCTTCCGGAATATTTCCTAACAGCCCAATGTATTGTGAACTAGAGTGCGCTGACCTCATCAGGCCAAGGACAAGATTAAGTGCATGGGTGAAAATTACTGTATCAGCGTATCGGTGCCAGCAAGAGGTATAGATCCTCATAAGCCCCCTCAGTCTGCGGGGGCTAATGAGGATCTATGCCTCTTGTAGATTGGCGGAAGTGTATACAAAACGTACTGCAAGCTAAACACCGGGTACCGGAAAGTGCAGCACACGCAAGGTGCATGCTATGTGTTTCAGCTGACAAGATAGGGAGAACCATCTCTCTCTGTGTGCTCAGCTGTTTCTAAAATTGGTACCCTGACAAAGGCCACAGTGTGTGTGTGTGTGTGTGTGTGTGTGTGTGTGTGTGTGTGTGTGTGTATTCAGGGTTTACGGTGGCTGTGGGGAGGGGGGTGGGGGGGGGGGTGGGGGGTGGGGGGTGGGGAGTATTTTCAACGAGAATCCCTTCCATCTGCCTTTCTGCAAAAAATGAGAAGTTGTGATTCTCATGAGCGCCATGCGCCCGCTGTCAGCTGCATGCGCGAGCAACCCTTAGTAAGCAAGGGGCTCCACTATTGAGATGTTGTTTAGTGGCTTGCGCTGGATCTAAGCTCGCTCATGCAACTGAGGCCCGTTCACAAATGCATGAGGCGGAGTTCCGGTATCGTAAGTCTCCACTGATACCCATAGGCATTAAGCCGCACAGATTCTGATGGGCCCCTGCGACCGCAGGTCTTATAAGGTTCTTATCTTCTTGATTAAAAAAAAAAAAAAATCAGATCTAGGCCTGCTTACTTTCAAGAGTCGGGTTCTAATGTTTATTTATTTATTTATTTAAATATATGCCTCTTTATTTCATGGATAGGCAGCGAGAGCTAACGGAGCTGTAACCATTACTGACATCTTGAGGATGAAATTGTCCATTTTATTCTGATATCCTTTGAGGTCTTCGTCACAACTCTGAGGTTGGATCGGCAAGCATGATAGTTCAAGGGTGGTGTCAGCGAACAGTTTGGCGCCTACAGGCGCCAAGCTGTTCTGGCACCACCCTTGAACTATCATGGTCGCTCCGCATCCTGTCGTAACCTGTCAGTGCTTTATGGAACTGAAGACTCGGGATGTCAAGAACCTCTCTCTTTCCTACTGAAGCATTTCACACGTTTTCCACTAGCAGAGAAAACTGAGGTTCAGTCTACGGCTAAGTACGGTCAAGCCCCTATATCTTCCACTTCCACTCCCCTACCCCACTCCTGACAGTTTACCATCTGGCGAAGGAATGCCGGTTTTCCCCTCACACTGCGCAGAGCTCCCGCAGAGCGCAAAAGGTTCTCGGGGCGATGTCAGTCGCAGTTGACTCGCGCCAACAGCGGCCGCCGTCGGCCCGAGGAACTCTTGTTTGCTGGCCCCGTTAGTTCAACGGTATGGTTGTTAGCAGACTATGTTAAGGCCCCGCCACACGGGCCGGTTGTGCCCCGATTCCGATCCGTTTGCGATCGGATGACGTCAATTATCCGACGATCCGGTCCCAATCGGCTGGGAATCGAGTGACTAGAACCTCCTGGGTGGGTTGCATATGCTTGCTTAGCGCGCAAATTTCCTGCTTAGCGCTAAGTTCACAAGCTTAGCTGAAAATGTGCGTTGCATGAGCGTGCTTATCTGCTGGAGCGAGCTTAGTGGTGTGCTTAATTCTAAGGACGGTCCCCCCCCCCCCCCCCCCCCCGTGCGTAGCGGCGTGCTTAGCTGAGGAAGAGTTCTTAGCTGCCGTGTTAACGCGAGAACGGATATGTGAATTCACTCTCTTAAACCTTGTGGCAGAAACAGCCTTCCATCTAGGATAGAGAAGGAGGAACACGAAATGTACGTGGGAACGCACGGACACCCCAGCCGGACACCCCAGCCAGCCTCGTCTCACGGACATCTGGGAATTATCGGTGAGGAGTCTGCATAACTGATTCAACTGACCCTGCACACCGATGGGTGTAACCCAACACCAGCCGTTGTCAGAGAAACATAGATCCTCATACAATGGGAGCCTACTACACGGTAGTCCTTAACTCTAATGTACATCTACATTAGACTTGAGACATAGATCCTCATACTATGGGGCCTACACGGTACTCCTTAACTAATGTACGTCTACATTAGACTGACAAGCAGGGTTACTTACTTACTTACGCCTGTCACCCCTACCCGGGTATAGGCCGTCGACGAGAGACCTCCAGCAACTCCTGTCCTGTGCTTCTCCTTCGATTCTACTCCAGGTGGTTCCCAGTCTCTCGATGTCTGCTTGGAGGTCTCGACGCCAGGAGTTTCTCGGCCTACCTCTTTTCCTCTTTCCCTGGGGGTTCCATGACAATGCCTGCCTAGTGATACTGGAAGCTGGCTTTCTCAGACTGTGACCGATCCATCCCCATCTTCTTCGCCCAATTTCATTCTCTGCTGTTATCTGCTCTGTTCTCTCCCAGAGTCTGACGTTGCTGATCTTCTCTGGCCAGTGGATTTTCAAAATTCTTCTAAGGCAACTGTTCATGAAGGTCTGTACTCTGTTGACTGTGGTTTTTGTCAATCTCCATGTCTCTGCTCCATATAGGAGAACTGCTTTTACATTGGAGTTGAAAATCCGGACTTTGGTGTGTTGTGACAGCTCTCTGGAACTCCATACTTTTTTCAACTGGAGAAAGGCTGCTCTGGCTTTACCGATTTGTGCTCTGACATCTGCATCAGTGCCGCCTTTTTTGTCTATGATGCTCCCGAGATAGGTGAAGGACTCCACCTCCTCCAACGGGGTGCCAGCAAGCAAGACTGGTTCTTCCCTGGTTGCGTTCAGCCTCATTGTCTTTGTTTTCTGTTTGTGAATGGTGAGGCCCACTTGGGACGAGATGTCAGCAAGCCTCGTGGTCTTGTCCTGCATTTGTTGATGAGTGTGGGACAGTAATGCCAAGTCGTCTGCAAAATCGAGGTCGTCAAGCTGTGTCCACAGTGTCCACTGTATTCCACTTCGTCTGTGCTCTGTGGTCATCTTCATGACCCAGTCTATGGCCAGTAGGAAGAGGAACGGAGACAGCAGACACCCCTGCCTGACACCAGTTCTGACCTGGAGCTCTCTGGTGAACTGCCCTTCGTGGATCACGCGACATGTCATGCCATCATAGCTGCTCTTGATCAGGCGGACGAGCTTTGTGGGTACACCGTAGTGTCGTAGGAGTTTCCACAGAGTCTCTCGGTCCACGCTGTCAAATGCTTTCTCATAATCCACAAAGTTGACGTACAGCGGGGAGCTCCACTCCAGAGACTGTTCCACGATGATGCGGAGAGTGGCGATCTGGTCTGTACATGATCGGTTCTTCCTGAATCCTGCTTGCTGGTCTCTCAGCTGGGGGTCAACGGAGCTCTTCATTCTTTCTAGGATGATCCTGTTGAAGACCTTTCCTGGTACTGACAGCAAGGTGATTCCTCTGTAGTTGGAACACTTGCTGAGGTCGCCTTTCTTGGGAAGCTTGATTAGGTACCCCTCCTTCCAGTCAGCCGGCATCACCTCCTCTTCCCAGATCTTTCCAAACAGTGGGTACAGCATCTCAACTGTTGTCTCTAGGTCTGCTTTCAGAGACTCCGCTGGGATGCCATCTGGCCCTGCTGCTTTGCCATTCTTCAAAAATGCCACTGCTTTTCTGATCTCTTCCCGGCTGGGTCTGTCACAGCTGATGGGTAACCTTTCCCTGCTAGGCATCAGTGAAGCCAGATGGACGCAGTCTGGCCAGAAAAGGCTGTTAAGTGGGGAGATGATTCTGTATTCAGGTCATGAAGAGGAGAATGCCCCCCATACAGAAGGAGTAGCACTCATGCTGTCACCAGTGGCACAGAGAGCGCTGATGGGCTGGGAACCTCTTGGGCCAAGAATTATAACAGCAGCCTTTAGAACCAAGAAAAAGCTCAAGCTGAACGTCATCCAGTGTTATGCGCCCACCAATGACAGTGACGAGGAAGAGAAACAAGAGTTCTACGACCGACTCCAGAGTGCCGTGGACAAATGTGCGGAGCGAGACATCACCATCGTCATGGGCGATTTTAATGCCAAAATAGGGGAGGACAACACCGGATACGAAGAGGTGATGGGGAGACAGGGACTAGGCTCGGAGATGAGTGAGAACGGGGAGAGGTTTGTAGACTTTTGTGCTCTAAACCGACTTGTCATTGGAGGCAGCATCTTCCCACACAGAAGAATACACAAAGCAACTTGGGTCTCACCTGACCATACAACAGAGAACCAAATAGACCATATCTGCATTAGCAAGAAATTCAGAAGATCCCTTCAAGATGTTCGAGTGAGGAGGGGAGCAGATGTCGCCTCCGACCACCATCTGCTTACCTTAAGAATGAAGCTCAAGCTAAAGAAAAGCTGCACAGAGACAACAAGAAGACAGCGCTATAATGTAGGCCTCCTGAGAGAAACTGGAGTTAGAGAAGAGTTCAAACTGGTGCTGTCCAACCGGTTTCAAGCGCTACAGGAGCTAGTAAATGAAGAGGAGGCGGTCACCACAGAGCAGCAGTGGAAGGCAGTTAGAGAGGCGCTGAACTCAACCTGCAAAGACACTGTAGGGTTCAGGAAACACCACCACAAGGACTGGCTGTCGGCACAGACCTTGAAGAAGATAGAAGCGAGGAAGCAGAAGAAAGCAGCGGTCAACAACAGTCGCACGAGAGCAGCCAAAGTAAGGGCACAGGGGGAATACTCGGAAGCCAACCGCGAGGTGAAGAGGAGTATCAGGGCAGACAAGAGGGCCTACACAGAAAGCCTGGCAGCAGAGGCAGAAAAGGCAGCAGGCAGCGGCAACATGAAACAGCTCTACGACATTACCAGAAGATTGTCGGGTAAGTATGGCCATACAGAAAGACCAGTAAAAGACAAAGAAGGCAAGCCTATTGCAGACAGAGCAGACCAACTCGACAAGCAGGGTTGCCTGCACGAAAAACTTGCCATTCTTTCTCTCTTGACTTCTTGTTTTCCATCGCTGCCATTTCACCGGCGTTTTGTCTACTTCGTTTCCGTTAGGTCGTCAGAAGTGAAAACCGTGCGTTTTTATTGGCCGATTTCTACAATCTATGATGACGTAGGGGAGAACCCCACCATAAGCTATAAATAACCTATCCCCGCTCGCTAAGAACGCGTTCGGAGCTACGCACATCGCTAAGTCGCTCCATGCAACAGAAAACACTCGCGCACTAAGCAAGAGCTTTACTAAGCAAGAAAGACCTTAAGTCAGCGAGCTTAACACACTATATTTAAGCACGCTACATGCAACCCACTCCTGTTCTATATTTCCGATCCGAATCCATCCCGATTGTAAGCTTCAACCAATCAGAGCGTGTCTCGCAAAGCATGTCGTTTCAACACGGTTTGCAAATGGCCGAACACGCCTGTTGTGATCAGTACTACCGCCGTTGCCGCTGATGTTTCGCACGCCTCTTCCCGAATATGACCCAAAACTGCTGATAATGCAAGCACATCATCACTGTCAAAACTAGCAGTCATTTTGCAGAACAGGTACGACTTTGATCTTCGGTTCAAACCGGTCGGCTAAACTTGACAAGTCGAGAAATGTCAGTGTGGCACTGCACACGTTTTTTAATCCGGCCCGATCACCTACCGATTCGAAAACTGATCGGGAATCGGCCTCAAAACCGGGCTTGTGTAGCGGGGCCTTTAGAGACATATATGCCTGGGGCTGGGAACTGTTTACAAACTCGTCACCCTCCTATAAAACCCTGAACAAAGTTGTACACATTACATAAACTAAGACCACCACCCACCCACCCACCCAAAAATAAATAAATAAATAAATTTAAAAAAAAAAATAAATAAAATAATTTTAAAAAAAAGAATAAATAAATAAAATAAATAAAATTCACGCTTCTTTGTAACATCTTTGTAAAGTAAGGTGTGTGTTACAAGCTTCTGTCACATGGTAAAATACACAAAACCAATTTTTCCATGAAACGCTTTAGTGTGCTGGTCTGTGACTGTGGTCCTCACAGCCAGCAGTGAGATTTCCAAAAGCACAGATGCGCACATATCTAATAAATTAAGTTAGTAACAAAATTCTCTCAAGAAACCATCACTCAACATTACAAAGATACACAATAAGTACCAGTTTAACCCCTTCGTTGCTGAGAAAATGCGAACATGGTACAACAGCATCAGGAATAGCTCTTCATGAACCCCCAGTTGCTGGGGCTCATGAGAATCCATGCCTCTTGCTGACAGCACTTTGAATCCATGTTCTTGGACGATTGGGGACTCTACTGCATTGCATTAACCCATATCATACTGAGGCTAAAAGCTTCAAATTTGTACACTGCCATATATGCAAACTACATTATAGTACTTACGAGATAAGGATATAGACCAATGGCTTTAGTTCAAGGGTAGTGCCAGAATAGCTTGGCGCCTTGAGACACCAAGCTATTCTGGCACTACCCTTGAAGTTGAACTATTTTAGTCAAACTTATTTCACACACTGGTGTATTCCGAATGATAACGGTTAACAAAGATCTCAGAAACACAATCTGCAAACACTGGCAATGAAGGGGTTAAGTAAGCTACATGTATTTGTTTTAAGACACACTCGCACACATATAATATATATATATATATATATATATATATATATATATATATATATATATATATATATATATATATATATATATATATATATATATATATATATATACACACACACACACAAACACAACATGCATTCACAATTGCATGCAACAATACCACAAAATATTGGAAATGAAAAAGTGAGTTAATTCATTCATTTTCAGTACACACAAAAATGATCCTGCAGAGAAACAACTGTGACACTATCACATTAAATGTCAGAGAACTAAACAACACAAACAGCCCACAAGTCAAATGTAAGTAGCAAATTAAGCTACCAACACACGTACAGGCACTAAACAAAATTATGTCTTTAACTCATTCAACCCGACGCACGTATTTCCCAAATTTTGGAGGAGTCAACTAACAACTATGCACCTGTTACAGGAGATGGATCGACCATAATTCAAGGGTAGTGCCAGATTAGCTTGGTGCCGACAGGCGCCAAGCTAATCTGGCACTCCCCTTGAATATCATGGTCAACCCATCTCCTGCTGTAGTGCGACACGGCTGAATGAGATAAACACTCACTGCATGTCAATTTGTATCTTTACAGGATGAGAAGGCCACGAAAAGACAAATACTAGGCAGCATGCTATGACTGACAAGCACTCTTATGACTGCTGCAACTGTAATTCTATCAAAATGAAATATTAACCCCTTCAGTGCCAGTGGACGCAGACTGTAAATTCAACCTCAAACACAAAGAACCCCTGTCATCAAAGAAACCTGGGTACAGAGTGGTGTCAGCAAGAGGCACTGATCCTCATGAGCCCCCGCAATTGCGGGGGCTCATGAGGATCTATACCTCTTGCAGTTGGGTGATATTCGTTTTTTCTCGGCAGTGAAGGAGTTAAGGATGTTATAAATTTAGTGCTGGTCTATAATCTGGACCTTACTGCTGGAAGCCATAAGATTCAATATCACAGACCAGCACATGTAAATATGTGTGTGTGTGTGTGTGTATGCGTGCGTGCATCTGTGTGTGTGTGTGTGTGTGTGTGTGTGTGTGTGTGTGTGTGCGTGTGTGTATACTAGCACTTTTTCCAGCATATACAGAAGCTAGTCTGAGAGATCTATAGGACAGCGGACGGCAGAATGGAAAGCGGCATCGCAAGCCACAACTACAGTTGAAAGTATTCCTTGTACACGAGGACATGGACTAATCATAAAGAAGCAAAAAAGCGGTGCCTTGTTTTAGATGTTATGATAATACAGTTTTAAACCTCTGGCTGTCCATTGTGCTCTCTGTCAAGGTGAATCCTGCAGGAATCACCTAAGAAAATCGCCACTGACAGCCACAAGGCTAAAAAATATTTAATCTAAATGCATAATGAATTCAAGAACTGAAAGAATTTTCTGCTTTAGTTTGTGTATTCTCATTATTTCCTCTGCAGAGAATAACGGTCCCAAAGCAAAACATAGTACCGATATGTGTACTGGCCTGTGACTTTGGACTTTACAACTTCAATCCATAAGGTTCCAAATCACAGACCAGAGCACATGACAAAGCACCTGAATTTAACACTTTGGCTGAAAGAGTTTTTTTGTTGCGAAGATTCCTGCAAGAATCACTGTGACAAAAAACTATGACAACCAAAGGGTTAAATAAACATGAGTGAATAGATAGAGACTTTAACCCATTCAGCCCTGAGGCACTACAGCAGGAGATGGAATGACCATGATAATTCAAGGGTAGTGCCAGATTAGCTTGGCGCCACCTGTCAGCATCAAGGTAATCTGGCACTACCCTTGAATTATCATGTTCAATCCATCTCCTGCAAAACGCCTCCAAAATTTGGGAAATACATCATGTGTGGGGTTGAATGAGTTAACTGAAAGCTGAGGGGCACACTGTGTGAACTAGGATACAAATCGCAGCGCAAACACTTCCAGTACAAATTTACACAATGTCTTCATTCTTACAAGAAACTTAACAGTTTGTATTACAGATGTAGGCCTGCCATCAGCAAACTGTGAGAACCACCCTTCTACCACAGACAGAGGTACTAGTACTGGAGATACCGCATGAACAGTTTACAGAAGATTATGAAGAAAAATGGACACCTACTTCTGATACATTTCCTGACACAAGTGATTCTTCAGTGCGTAAGCGTGTGTGGCACACTTGAATGTAAGTATATTACATAATATGCACGTGCATGTCTGCGCGTGCATGTTCAAATACTTGTATGTTTGCTGGTCTCTGATTATGGATCTTACGTATGTTCTGAATCACAGGCCATCTGACATAGCAGAAGGCAAAAGCCCGTGACACAAGTGCATAATTCTGTACTTCACAAATCATATCATATCATATGCGGCACAATGGCCCCTATGTTCCACACTTATTAATGAGGTGAAACTCAGTATTAAAAAAAAAAAAATTAATGACTCATACTTGCATACAAAAGCGAAGAGCACAACTAATGAGCACAACTGATTCCCGTCAAATAAATACTCTGTTGAAAACAGTTATGCAATAGGTTTTTTTCCCAGTTGACAAATGCCCTAATTCATGAAAACTAATGAATTAACTAATGGTAACATACATATGTATAGATCATGCTCAAAGTCCAATGAGCTTGACCAAACACCATGATGATCATGGCCAAATTGCAAGATGGACAGTGTTTAGCTTTGCACATGTTTTAACCAGTCTGCCACTGTCTTCACAAAGCTACCCTTTCACAACCTTCAATCCATAATTCATAAGCTAAAGGCTGATATCACCAGGCACACTGCACTGATAAACTTCATTTCATTTCAGTTGCAAATAAAACTTATTTCAAAGTCAAGCTGTTGTGGCGGTTGCTCATATGAAAGCAAATAGCAACTTGTTAAGGCGCATTCTAATATAACATAATTCAGTGTATAAATAAGGTGAACAATTCAGTCGTTTATATGTGTACTGCTTTGTGATTTTGGATCTTATGGCCAACAGTTCCAAAATCACAGACCGGTACACCTAATGCTAACGATCACATGATGTGGAAAGACATGAGGAATATATTTTTAAAAAGGCTGAGAGCTAAAAGCAAATTCATGAAAAATACTGGTGTAGAAAAGAGAAGCAGGCAAAGCCAGTCTGCATCACACGTGTTACACCCCTCATTCAAGAAAAAAAAAACCGAGACAGACATATCTATTGTAAACTTAGCTGTCAAACTGTTACACAACTTGGTTGTTTGAGGGTTGAAAAGTGTAAAGTATTTAATGTTGCAAAAGTCAATGCTTTTTAAGGGGAGGGGGCATAAAGTGGTGGTGATGGTGGGGAAGGGAGGGGGTTGGGGCAGGAGAGGGAAGGAGGCTCAAGGAAATGTTAGTGCCAGATTTCAAAACAGCTTCATCAAAAAGTTGTTTCATCAGGCAACCGATCAAGAACTACAGCAAATATCTGAAAACAAATAACACGGGAAGGGATGGGCATATGACAAAAACTCTGTTTTTCACAAGCTTTACTTCTTTAGCTCAAAACAATAATAAGCCCTGCGGACTCGAGATAGACTGAAATGTTTCAGAGAGCAATAAATGCTCCTGGCAAGATACACGATTCCAGTTCCCTCTTCATAGAACATTAAATGCACCCCATGAAAACAAGCCATAAACCATGGAGTTGTGTCATGTTAAGGGCCAATTAAATGTGTACCTGGGTGCATTAAATGACTAAATTCCAGGCTACTGCAAAGTGTTTACATGTTCAAACAATGAATGTGTATTCCCTTTGTGTTAACCCTTTTCATTCTGATACACTACTGCTTGAAATTAATTTGACTCTGAGATAGTTCAAGGGTGGCGTCAGAATAGCTTGGCACCTGGGGCATCAAACTATTCTGGCACCACCCTTGAACTAAAATGATAGATATATTTCCTAATCTGTAATGCAGCCATCACAGGACAATAAGCAAATTAAAAGAAATTAGCCTCAAAATATAATCAGCGAACAGAAGAAAATCTTCTGAAAATGGTATGTTTGCTGGTGTGTGGTTTGGGACCTTACAGCAGAGACCTATTCTAAAAATCACAGAGCAGTGCACAATTTTAATCTACTTCCTGCTTTATTTTGGTGTGCAACTGCTATAGATAGAATGATGCACTTATAACATTTGGATGCCAGTAATTAAGAGGAAAACAGAGATTTGAAATCATTTCATAATTATCCTGGGGAAATAAATCATCAGCCCAATCTGTTTCAAATATTAGGGCAAAACACTTGTCTTGGCTATATTTTTCCTTTTAACATTAGGTAATATGCTGATGCGCAAAACAAATGCATCATCCTTGGAATCATCAGAAACACATGAGTGTTTCTGATGATTTAAATGTCACATTTCTTTTGCTCGTCACTATATTAATCAACTTCAATTTCATCAGTCTATGACATACAATAGTAGAAATAAACTACTCTTTACAACATCCATGCTTTATATATATTAACCCCCTTGTACATGCAGCCTGCAGTACTGTTTACAGTACCTACTGGTACCTGCACACTAGGTTTTTTTTAATTTTTAATTTTTTTTTTTATAACCAACATAGTATCACAAGAAGGTTAATTTTCTTATCCTATGAGTGACAGAATCAATGGAGTGGAACTGTGCTGGACAACATTCATGCTAAACAGAGGGGGTACAGAGTAAGTGTCAGACTGTATGCAGAAACATTGTGTACATGATTGCACAGTTCTGCGAAACAGGCAATTAAAAAAATCATGAGAAGACGCCAGAAACATACATGATACGCCAACAGCCAGTGCAGAGGTACTTACAGTAATAAATGGAACGGGAATCTAACAAAAGAATACAGATCAAAATGAAACATGTGAAATCAATTCAAAACTGCATGCTGAAAGAGGCCTCCTTGTGCAAGCAGTCACAAGTACTGTGAACAGTAATGGTGGCTACATGCACAAGGGGTACAAGAAAGAAAGAAAGAGACAGACAGACAGACAGAGAGAAAGACAGCAATAAATGATGATCCCTTTCAAATAACACAAGCAAGAATCCAGTTTATAACCCAAGATGAGGCGAGTTCATACCAAAATGCACAACAAACAATACATTACATGAACAAACCAAAATGATGCATTTATACATTGTGTACATGGCACATTCTGTAAATAGACGTCTGGGAATACCCCCCCCCCCCCCCCCCGCCAGCATCACGGACAAGAGCATCATCCATCCTGACAGCTCAAGAGCACTGCCTGATCAACTCAAAGTGAAGACTTGCCAAGCTGATCAGACACTACCTTCAACTATCATGCCGACACATTTATATTCCATGCAACATGTGAGTTGAGCCATTTGGCTCAGGAGGTAGAAGAGATAATTTACAGTGAAAATATATTTGTGTATGACAATTGCATGTACCAGTTGCATAGTTGAATAAGATACAGACACAGGAAGTGAAATAAGATGAATGGGGCAGATGCAATACATTGTCAATGTAATACAGCAGACAATATCAAATGTTTACATGTATTATAAAAACACTCAAGACGTGCTGCATTCGGATGTGCAGCTTATGCCATGTATCCATTAGTGGCATGACTGAAATGAGTTAACCCAGAGGTGGATCTGGAGGGTTCCAGGGGTCGCCCCCCCCAAAAAAAAAAAAAAAAAAAAAAAAAAAAAAATTCTTTAAAATGCTATAACGAAGAGTCCCTTTTGTGGAGTTTGATATTTTGGCGATTTTTGACACACGCACACGCCTTACCGCCCCAGCCAGTTGTTTCATTTTTCAGCCACTGAAAGCAAGGTCTAGCATCGGGGAGGCTTTTTGTGTCAGCCCCCCCCCCCCCCCCACCACCCCCCCTTTTCGAGGTAACTGATCCACCCCTGTAACCTTCTGTGTGTCGGTAGTGGTTTTTGTCATGATGATTCCTACAGGCATCGTTGTGACAAAAACCGCTACCAGCACAAAAAGGTTTAATCAGATTAAGTGTTGTTTCAGAGTGAGACTGAGAAGCCTCAAACAAAGTTTAAGTGTGAAATCTACATATACAAGTTTTACTACTAGTACTACTAACTACAAGTAAAAAACAAATCCACTTATACCAAATTTTATCATTCAACATTCGACTCCCTTAGCATTCTGCTATCTGAAGTTCACTTTAATTATTTTTAATAGATGCAGACACCGTCAGCAACAAAAAACCAAAAATGCCGCATTTCTCTTGCTCCTCAGTATACATTTAAAATCCCTAATCCAGCCCATTCAACCTGCAAGGGACATAGATTCATATAACACCTGCAGCGGCTGGGCCTCCTATGAATCTGTGCCTCTTGCTGCAGGACGCGTTCGAGCATTTCCTTAATTCATTCAGTCCCGCCACACCAGAGCCAGATATGGCTAAACCATGATAGTTCAAGGGTGGCGCCAGAATAGCTTGGCGCCTACAGGCGCCAAACTATTCTGTCACCACCCTTGAACTATAATGGTCGATCTATCTCCTGAATTGTAATGCAGTCCTCAGAGGACAACTCCAAAATGTGGGGATTTCGTACCTGGGACACAATGAGTTAAAACTGAGTTTCATTCCAGGCTAAGTGTATGCAAGGCATTCAATTCGTGTTCATGTCAGCTGCAAACCATGCACACAGCTTGTTGAAGCTCTTTCACGGCCTTGACCAACAAATCTTTTCCTTTTAGCTCCAATAGTAGGCAAAAGATCAACCATACCTGCTTAAGTCATAAATTGCACCTGACAGAATTTATACCTCCCAAGTCGCAAAACTAATCAAAGCACTACCTTGAGCTATAACAAAAGATGCGTCTTAAGCTACGTGAACTAAGCATGTAACAGACCAGTTGATTGTATAAACATGTCTCCGAAAGTAAAAGGAATGTTTGTACATCATGTTTGCAGTCTAACTTCCTCATTCAACTATGACACCCGGATAAGTCACATAACGTTGTTTCCACATTACTCACATTACATGGTTGAAATGTTGCATGTAAAGTCTATTTGTTTTATGTATGGGTTTGTTTCCCATGTGTTTACTGTACTAAGGTGCCACTACTGCTTCTGTTCTCTTTATTTCTCTAGTGTCTTTTACTGCCACATTTTTCACAATAAATCAGAGAACATACACTTTTTTGTGCATGTTTTTTCCACTTACTGATTTTCTTAAAAATACTAAACCCTGGCATGCAAAAACATGGATAAAGATCCAGCATGATAGTTCAATGACGGTGCCAAAATAGCTGGGTGCATCCTGGAACCAAGTCATTCTGAAACCCCTCTTGAACTACACTGTATCGTGGTTGATATCTGTTGGACAACTTCAAACTTCCAAAAATTGGACCTTAGAAATACTAATGTGTTTCCGTTAACCCTTTGGTTGTCGGTAGCGCTTTTGTCACGATGATTCCAGCAGGAATCATCGCGACAAAAATCGCTACCGACTGCCATAGGATTAAGTGCCCCGACCCTATCGCTTGGAGTTACGCCTACACATCATTTTTTCTGACAGTGGCCCTGCTGTGCGTCCCTGACGCTCATTTGAAATTTGTACAAGACGCCTGCTGCGGCTGTCGTAACTCATTCAGCCCCGACACACGCAGCAAGACATGGATCGAGCATGATAGTTCAAGGGCGGTGCCAGAATAGCTTGGCGCCCATAGGCACCAAGCTTTCCTGGCACCACCCTTAAATTATCATGCTCGATCCGTCTCTAGAATTGTAATGCAGTTCTTCTGAGGGCAGCGTCAAAATTGGGGGATTTCGGTCCTGGGGTAGAATGTGATAAATAATCATATTACGAGCGCAGCGCTCGAGCACTAAGCAACTGCGAGTCTGATAATTTTTGTTGTAGAGACCATCCGTCTGCAAAGGCATAGATCGTAATTAAGGGGGCTGAGGGGGCTCATGAGGATCTACGCCTCTTGTTGGATCTTGATTTATACCCTCATATATATACATCTGTCTTGTTCCGAACTTAATCCTTCTTCAAGAGACATAAACCTTCATGCGCCCCCACTGCTTGTGTAGGCCAATAAATGTCTATGCCTTTTTTACATCTTTTTTTTCAAGGGGGGGGGGGGGGGGGGGGTGGCGTGGGATAAGTTGGGGGTTAAATGTACATTTTATGAGGATGATAACACGACACTCACACAAGAAAAAAAATACATGACGGATCATATTCGCAGACCCACTGCCCTAAAATCAGCTGGAAACTGCAATGCCTCCTATACTGCTGTTTTAAAGTCACTATCAAACTACTACAAGTAGGCTCATGTGAAAGAGACCAGCAACTGCATCCATTCCTAACACGCCCTTTTGCCAAAACACCATACGACCCACCAACACCATCTTTTCCAAGGCCAAAATTGTTTTAATCGTCTGCTAACCACTACCTACAAGTCACTGATACTGTGACATCGATCAATCATATCAGCTTAAGGTTGGTGCTTGATCGGCTTGGCACCCGAGAAGCCAAGCTAGTTGGGCACTGACCTTAAGCTGGTACAGTCGACCTGCATTCTGCAGTTGGCGCTGAAATGAAAGCCGTCGGGAGGAACCGGGTCAGACATACCCATTTTCACGCCACAAAGAACTACTTATCTTTTTTCCCTCCACAGCAGCACGAACATACAGGACAGAAAACAGCAAGCTGCTTTTGTAATCAATGAAAAAATCTTCCAGAAAAATTCACAACTTCTGTTCCTAAACCACATTTTTCCAAAAATACAAAACTTATTAATTATTCAGAAGCAAATGGTTTTAAATCCCCACAATTTGCACTAATACCTTCAACACACAACCTAATTAATATTTTAATTTAATCTGTGATTTTAAAAATAATACCAGCTAACAATCATTTTAAGAGTATTTTTCAACCTACACACACACAAGGTATCAAAGATACAGTTTGTGTCCGCTGGCAGTTTAGGGTTAACCCACAGGTGCATGCAGCTACCAATACTGTAAAGTCCTGGTGTTTGCATGCACAAGTGGGTTAACTTAAAAGAAGTACCAATACATGAGCTCTTCGTTACTGCAACATGCAGTGAAAGTTCTTTTGTAAAGTTTAATCCTTTGCGTGTTGGTAAAGCTTTTTGTCATGATGATTCCTACAGGAATCATCAGGACTAAAACCGCTACCGACAGGCAAAGTGTTACCTGCAAGAAGTCTATACCACAAGATGCTAACAACGTGGAAGGGCCATTAGCCTGATGTGAACCCTACTTCTCACTTCCACTAGTTCCCCAACTGCTCAACTATGTCACCATTAGTATATATTTGATGTTAAAGTCAACTGCTGTATGTCGATGTTCTTCATTCTGCCTGCAACACACCATAGCAAGGTATGGTTCGACAATGATAGTTCAAGGGTGGTGGCAGAATAGCTTGGCACCTGCAGACTAGACGCCAAGCCATTCTGGCACCACCCTTGAACTATCATGGTCGATCTGTCTCCTGAATTGTAATGCAGTCCTTAGGGGATAACTCCAAAATATGTATTTTATACCTCGGGTTCAATGAGTTAATACTTCTCAAAAGACCGATGTAATTTTTTCCAGTAAAGACATTAAGCAGTCTTATACTACCCTCACCCCAAAACTGTTGGGCAAGGTGAACGCATGAGACATAAACCCTCATATGCCCCTGCAGTTGCTGGATTTAAGTCTCTTGTTAGCCCTTTGGGTGTTGTTGGTAGCGGTTTTAGACGCGATGGAATCATCACGACTAAAACTGCTACAGACACTCAAAGTCTTAATCCTATGTTCTTTATGCTTATTTTGGTCATATTTACGTCTGTTTTCTTCACGCCAATGTCGGTCTGTGTGCAGATGCTTCACTCGCAATCTGTGATCACTGGCAGCAAATGGGTCAAAGAGGGATGACAGTGGCAGATTAAGAGCAGTTTAGCTCACATCAGTGTGACTGTGCATTAGGTCCAAGTTGCTGAAGATATGTAGACTAACCATGATAAGATAACTCAAGGGTCACACTGATCAGCTTCACACCAAACAATGATAAACTGATGAACAATGACAGCTCTGGAATAACAAAGGCACCAAGCTAATCAGGCACTACCCATACACTGGCGTAGTCAATAAGTTTCCAGACTGGAATGTTTTGCTAAAAATGTGAGCAGTTTAGAAGTGGAAGAGGAAGGGGCTGAGTCAGTAAAGTGAGCACTTCCTCTCTGACCTTGCCTCCTACACTGCTGCCTACTATCCTACACGCTAGAGTCCGTACGCTGTCTTGGGAAAGGCCACACTTTGACCCTGCAACTTCAAAACCTAACACCAATCTGTATACGGCAACTCGGGATGGTCATGCTCGCACGGGGCACACTGATACAAATGACATACAAGAAGCACATATCATTATGAGCCCCCACATGTGCAGGGGCACATGAAGATCAATGCTCCATGCAGATGAAAGGTTTTGCTGATGAAACTTCGGTGTACATCTGAAGTCCTGTGCTAACGGAACTCTTGAATTATCAAACGAAAACATAATTTCTCTCCCTCATTAAGATAGAGAAGTAGGCCAAATATACGGCAAAAGAAAATCTGTTTACACTACTACTTTAGTGATGACGGCGAATGAGTTGAAAACTTATAATTGCACAGCCCAGGAGTGAAGAGAGTCGAGTTGGTTGGGATGACTGAAAAGAAAACCAGTGAATTTTCTAAATTATACTCATTTGTTCAAATTTATGTACTGAGTGTATTCAACCCCTTCACTGCTGAGAAAAACAGAAAACAATCGGGGGCCCATGAGAATCTGTGGGTCTTTTTATCCATGCTCCTTTGACATTTAAGGATCCTTGACGTTGAATTACGATGAATTCAAAAACACAGTCTGGATAAACTGGCAGTGAAGGGGTTAATATAGTCTGTGTAGACATGATGCACACACAAATTATATATTTCACTTTGAGAGCACTGGAGACTGAGAGATGAGTCTCTGGTGAGTTGTATGAAGTACTCAGCAAATGATTCCAGTATCTTTTTAAACTCATGCCAGATTATAACTGAGCAATAAACTGTGATCAATTGTATGCATGTCACGAATTGTATGCATGTCACAAGCATACAACATTTTCACTCACTTAAGGTATATAAATCTGTTTAGTAAATTGCAAACTAAGTAAACATTATTAGTTTCCTACTACTAAAACAAGCCCAAGATGTCATTCGGCATGCATAAAATATGAAATGTATGCATCATCTATAACTTCAAGGATTAAAGAATAATCACCCCTGAAATACTGTGAATTAATAATTGGACTATTTTTTTTTAAAATGACATTCCAATCGGACCAAAACAATGCCAAACTCAATCCACTTTTATCGCCAGACTTTTGTAAAAAATCAATCCAGACTGCAAAAATGTGTCACTTGTAAAGTTGTATCAGAGTACAGTCTATTCCACTTTCAGAAAAAGAAAACAAAAAAACTCACTTTTCAAGTATATGTACAGTGCCTCGAGTCACACATAATTATGTTGACAAAGAGGAACTCTGTATATATGAAAATTAAAAAAAAAAAGATTTCTAAGGTAACAAACTGTAAGTTTTTTGGCAAGTACAATAATGCAATTAGGCAATGTTTTTAAACTATTAAAAAAATGCATACATCAAAATATGGTTTACAAAATAGCCAGTTCAGGGAAGTCTGGATGAATCTTTTCCAAACAGTCCACCCAAACTAAATCAAACTTTGAGCCATGCACGGGCAGCCTTTCAAACCAACCAAAAAAAAACACCACATTTGTAGCCCTATCTGACCATGATACCGCACCAAAATCATGTTGGAAAAAGAAGCACAAAATAAAGCACAATATTACGTGTAGGCAAAATACACGAGGAAAAATGAAGTCTAGTTGCACGTACACTTTCAGAGCACTGTGGAAATGTTACCATGGTGTGTATTGCAATGCACATTCTTTGCTGAAATACACAATATGACATTCATGGTCAGCTTGCAGTCAAAACATGAGATCATTCAATATCCAGAAATGTTTAAATTGGACTGTGTTGGCCACAAAACCAGTTTATCTAATAATTCTTATTCTATCTTTGTAACAGTGCTATGTAATTTACCCTTTATGATTTAAATCCATCAACATTAAAACAAGCCATATTGGCATGTGAAGTTTTCATAGGACTGTATGACCAAAGTTCAGAATCAACTCCCTCCTGCCCGGTCAATCATTACATTAATAACAAATTCACACTATGTTAAATCACAATGTGAAATTCAAATATATGGTTAAATGCTTTAAAATAAAGAGCTGGCAGGAAAAAAAAACCAACGAACTCATGGCAGCAGTACATCACCACCATGCGAGGAAGTCTTGTCAAATTTTATGTCCCATGAAGGAACAAGAAAACAGATACTGTAACATTGTACATGTATGTAAATCAAGGCAAGAAGAAAAACACCTGATCATTTTCTTTCATAAACAGCAAGTAAGAAGACTAACACCCACACGAAACAAGAAAGGCAAAGCCCTTATGGCGCACATGTATGACCGATCCACACATGACAATAAGGGATGGATTCAGCACCAATGAAATCCATGTTTTCTCAAAATTTAATCAGTTTTCACACATGTTATCTGTGAAAGCCCCGTGACCCTTGACCTTTGCAAAGAGTCGACTAAATTAGTATACATATGAAGGTCTTATCATCAGCTACCTTTGTGCCAAATTTGATTGAAAAGTTTGCAAAAATGTTGACAATAAGTATAACTACAATTCTATAAAATAAACATGAAAGGCAAAGCCATTAAGGCTCACGTGTATGACATATTTACAAGTGTGACCTTTGTGGCAATACACCAGCAAAATCCATGTTTTCTCAAAATGTAAGCATTTTCACACATTTGTCAACGCCCAGTGACCCTTGACCTTTGCGATGAGTGGACTAAATTAGTATGCATAGAAAGGTCTTATAATCAGCTACCTTTATGCCAAATTTCATTGAAAAGTTTGCAAAAATGTTGATAATATCTACCATTTTATCAAAATTAGCATTTTACACACATTTGTCGGCCTCTTGTGACCCTTGACCTTTCAGAGGGGTCTTCCAAATTAGTATGCATAGTTGGGTCTTATCATCAGGCATTTCTGTAGCAAGTTTGGGTTTGAAGCTGTGAATAGCATTTGAGAAAAAAAGCATCTTTTGTCAAAATATGCCAAAGTTTACCACGGACATGGGATGACAGATAGACGAACACTGGCCCTGAACATAGACTCACGTTTACTTTGTACGTGAGCCGAAAACTTATTGGTGCACAAAAGTTAATAAAGATCAACCCCCTCCCAGGTCCATCTGTCTTGATCCTCCTAGTATGTAGGTAGTACACTGTACAGGCCTTACTTATGAAGCCAATAATTAACCGAAATACTGTAACTGTAAGAACTACCCAGTATGCATTTTTCAAGATTTATCTTTCTAAAACTAAAATTATAACTGGCATGATACCTATTTTGACATTCAACTAAATTAACAAGCGATTGTACAACAAACACATGTACTTGTAACACAAATGTACCGGTAGACCTGTCCAAAACTGACCAGTTTGAACTGATAACCAAATTATCATTTTATCTTAACCCACAAAAAGCAGCATGAACACGAGATAATTGGAACGCTTGATGAAAACAGGAAAACTAAACCCACTCAATTCTGAAAAAAGAGTATAACTATATTAAGTATAAGAAGTAAAAACAGATTGCATTGATCAGTGGCAATAGCATGATTGGTCTTCAAGATAACAGTGGGTCTAGGCTGAAACTGTAAACAATAATTACAATAGATTTTTCTTTAAAGTTATTACACATACTATATAATTGTTCTCATCAACAACATTATATACAAAGAAACTTACTCGGGAACTGCGAGTAGCCTTTGGATCCAGATAAGTCCGAAGTTTGTCAAGGTATACATGGGGTGGGTCTTTGGCGTGCACCCTTTCCTGGTCAGAAAATGAAAAGGGAAAAAAATTTAAACAGATTTTCACACAAATAAGGATATGAAAGTGTGGTACATGAAAGTTTTCTTTTCAAAATCACAGACCAGCACACATTTAATGTATCACTTCACCTGTTCCGAGAAAAATTGAACCCACTGCAAGAAGCATAGATCCTCATCAGCCCCTGCAGTTGCAAGACCTCATGAGGATATATATGCTGAAACTACGTTGTATCCATGTTGTTTTGATGGCTGGGGCTCTTTGGCATTGAATTACCAACCATTTTTGGAACACAGACTGCGTCCACTGGCAGTGAAGGAGTTAAATTAAAGAGTTACCGATAAGATATTAACGCCATTGCATGTTAGCACTGTAGATTAAGTGATCAACTAAATAACAGGAACTGTGACTTAAAACCTACAGCCATAAGGTCTAAAATCACAGAGCAGCACACATTAAATCAATCACTTCACATACAGCACTTAATTAAACAGGCATTAGCCATTTGGCACTGAACTTACATTATATTTTTTATCAGGCTGATCAGCGACACCTCTCTTGCAGCATTGCAGGTTTTACTCGAAAGAGTTTTAACCTGTTCACTTCAATGCCAAGAAAACTGAACATCACCCATCAACAAGAGGCACAGATCCTCTTGAGCCCCTGCAGTTGCCTGGGCTCATGAGGATTTCTGCCTCATGCTGACGTCTCTTTATGACCTTGTTCTGTGGATGGCTGGAACTTTTTGGTATTAACCTAACAAAGGTTTCAAAAACACAATCTGCCTCAAATGGCAGGGAAGGGTAACCACCACACAAAAGAAAGAAAAAAAGCATTAGGAAAGCAAGAGAACAAAGGCTATTGTTTATTCACCAGTTGGATGCCATGTAACTTGTCAGTGAAGCAAATCACATAACATCCGCCCACTAACAACTTCCTGCACACTCAGTCAGTGCACTACACCCACAGCATACTTAAAGAATAAGAGTGTGTAGATTTACAGTACAGTAATAATTAGTAAAGTTAAATATTGTAATAGTGTTAGTTTTACAGAATCTTAGGTCATGGTTTTATTACCATAATATCAGTAATAGTAGTCTCCAATAGTGCAGTGGTAAATTCATGCAGGGTTCATTTTCTGAACACACTCTACACCACAGGCGCATCTTTTCCCAAAATTACCCATAACACTTTGAGCTGAAGTGTCAATGACCCATAGGTTTCTCTAGGCAACTGGCCATTCCTTTCACGTTTCAAAGGGTCGATATTTCAGCGGTTGGTGTGAACTTGATCATACACATGCTTGACCATCACGTGGCCCATCCAGTCTCAGAAATGACCCAATGGATTTGTACTCTGTGGGTCAATGACCCATTTGCATAAATTCCTAGAGAGTAGAATGAGCCCTGTGCACGCAGCCACTAGTAATACTAGTAGTACCATGATTGTGAACAGTACCAGCGGTTGAATGCACAAAAGGGTTGAAAACCACAGTAAAATATCCTCAGCAGTCAAACTCAAAGGAACATAGATCTATAGTACAAAGTGGTTTCAGCAAGAGAGACAGATTCTGGAGCCCACACAACTGTGAGAGCTCAAAGAGGATCTACGCCTCTTGCAGTTGCATGGTGTTCACTATTTCTCAGTAGAGAAGGGTTAACCCATTCAGCCCTGATGCTCTAGAGCAGGAGATGGGTCGACCATAATTCAAGGGCAGTGCCAGATTTGCTTGGCGCCTGTTGGCGCCAAGCTAATCTGGCACTGCCCTTGAATTATCATGGTCGATCCATCTCCTGCAACTGGTGCATAGTCATTAGATGACGCCTCCAAAATTTGGGAAATATGGCCTTCGGGCTGAATGAGTTAACTGTGTGCAGTAAGCACAGTGTAACAAATATCACTACGCGAGGGACCAGAATAGTTTAGCACAGCAGGACAAGAATTTGTTAGCACCAGATAGCAGATTCATTTTTGTAGACAAATCACAATGTTTGGTAAGGACCTCTGAAAAAGCATCTATAGTTATCCGTGAATCATTAAATAAAATTATAACCCTTTGTGTCGGAAACTTTTAGTTGCAATGATTCTTAAAATTCCATTCATTTTGCAACTTTGGGAAATGTCTACAAAGACTATGTACCACCAGTCAGAAATCAGCCATGAAAAGGTAAAGCTTGTGTGAGATTAGCTAAGTTAGGTGCCTTCTCACTCTCAGGTATGAAGCTGCTCTGGCACTAACCTTGAACTACCAGTCAATCAATCTTGATGGTTCAAATGTGGTGTCTAACTCACAGTAAATCATAAATGGTGAATATTTTTATTGGAAGTGAAGGGGTTAAGGGTGAACACGTGAAGAGATCAGAGGAACAAAAGAGAAACTAACCTGATCACAGATGAGGTCCCACTTTTTCTCATCATCATAACTCTTCAGTACTTTAGCCTTGTCTGGAGGCAAGTCCATAGATGCCTGAAACACAAACACATTATCAGATCACAGTTTGTCCAATGATGCATTTTTGATGACAAAAACATGATTAAGTACTACCTCACACAACATGGATGTGATACCTTGCATTATTTTATATCATGACAAATTAAACAGCTATCATAAAAAGTATTATGTTTCTGATTTTGCCATTACAAAAATCAGGATAGGTATGTCAGCATTTTATTATCAATTATTTTATATCATTATTGTTTTGCTAGCACAGAAGAACATTTCAACATTGGCACTGTGATGGAAAAAGGATTCATACCCAGAGGCAAGTAGTGAAGTACTAACGTAACGGTTCTAATTAACATCACAGACCCGAAGGGTCTACATAAAAGAGACTCACGTGACCATACCTTTGGCCAGAATACTGGCGGATTTCCCCATGCTGTTTTAGTGTTTAAAAGTTTTTTAACACATCAGCAGTGCAGGAAAGAAATGTATTTATGCCACATGAAGATCCGTAATGTTTCGCTGCTTTCTAAAAATATTTTACTAAAACAACCTAACCTAATAGTAATAGTAATAAACACATTCAGTCTTAATAACTTTATTCACAAGTAATTCTTGAGAGAAAAAAGCTTTGCTCTGACTTTCAGGTCACCAAAATGCATAAAAAGTCAGTTTCTCTGAGATTGCATTTTGTATTTTCTGGGCAAAGATACAGTTAGCCTAGTGACCTGTGCACACATCCCCATAAGTACATCTAGCAAACAACTATGATTTTAATTTTTATATAATGCAGAAAAATATTCTCTACCCAATAGCATTTTGGCAAATCATTGATGAATGGGAGGTAGGATACAATTTGGCCACCTGATTTATAAGTTTCAAAAACCGAATGTGGGTATGCGAAGGAGATTTAACAATGGTATGTCATGCAGGTCTGGGCCACAACTGCTCTTGGCATGAGTGATGTCTCTTGCGTCATCTGCTAGTTTTGCAATACCCCAGCAACTTGGTAAGCAAAGGTCCCCAGGCCCATGACGGCCGCAGTGGGCCAGCGCAAAGCTGTGCATGGGCATACTGCAGCCACTGAGGGCCTGAAGACGTTTTGCTACTGGAGTAATGGGGACGTCAACTTTTTGCTCCACCTTATAAAAACAGGTTGTGGGTCAGCATGCTAAAAACAGTGTCTGCTGGGTCAGTGGAAACAGAATGACAGTTTGACACTCAATACCATAGACTTTGTGTAACACTAAGAAATGATAAAGGGATTTCCTCCAGACATTTCACTGTTGTCAACCAAGGTCAAACATAGATTTTTGCTACTACTGTGCCTGTTTTGTGCACTCTGTGTATAATCCATGCAAACTGCAAAGCACCTGCCAAAAACAATTTTTTTAAAAAATGCAATATCGTACAAAGCGTATTCTCTCAATCTCTGGGACCACAAACAACTGCCCCTGTTGCCATGTGTGTGAATTTTGGTGGTTCTTAGAGGGTTTTTGTTCCCTAATTGGTAATTACAGGTACGTTATTCTGAATAATGGTCTAATTACTCTAATGAGAGAAAAAACAGAGATGCCGCAGCTCAGAACCCTGTCTATACCTTCCCTGCAGCACTGCGGTCGAACTGCTGTCTCGGATTGGCTCCGCAGCCACGAACAAGCCTGCAGACGTCGTGGGCAACTCCTATAAAATCTTCGTTCGCGAAGTCAAGCCAAGAAGACTCTAATGTAATCAAATACACGAACATAGGTCAATCTCAATTTGACTGTGCAAAAATGGCTGACCTTTCCAAATCCGTGGCTGTCTGTCACCTTTCATAAAGCAACTTTTAAGGATGCAGACAAGAGACACTGTTTTGCAAAATACAAAAATAATTATGAATCTATACCTAAGTTGTTTAGTTTAAATGGAACTAATGGGTGTTTGGAGAACATGGGCATGGCAGGCATTGTGTCTAGTGAAGGGATGGGACCCTTGGGAACTTATACAAGTTTACAGAAGTCAGGATGGGACCATGGAAACGTATAGAAGTCCTGCATGGGTATGAAAATGTGGAAACTTACACTACAGGGACTTTATACTATAGGACTACCTCTTTTATTTTAACAGCATGTGCTGATGCAGTGGCAAGATCCTCATCACTGCTTGATATGACCAGCACAGACCAAAAAAATCCCACCCCAGCCCTCAGTAGGATTGCATTACAATACAATTTGTTTAATCCACTGAAATTTCATCAATTAGAAATTTAACACTACATAAAGTTACAGTATAAATTAAATTCACTTAATTATAATTTCTCTCCACAACCATTATTACACAATTTACAGTTTATTTCGCCATTAGAAAACAAATAGGTAGCTTTTACTGTGTGAAAGGCGAAATTTCTGTTCTTTCAATCTTTGTACTAGAAAGTTAGCTACTGTTATGAAACTGAAAGCTGAAACTAAAAGTGTTGCTTCCTTGATGATGTAATTGGTATTGGCTTTACAATGAAACATTGTGTAACATATCTTCCAATTGTGTACATTTCTTCCAATCAATCTCATCAATGTGGAAAGTACCACATAAAAAGCATGCACAATGACACGCACACAATATCTGGCACAACATGTTATGAATTATAGAAAAGCCCTGCCCAGCATCAGACTTCTACTTCTAGAACTAGAACTAAGGGTAGTTAATCCATAACAACACTAACATGTTCCTGGTGCCTGAACATGGTTAGAAACCAAGACAATCCACAATAAAGCAAACCGATTATTTACTGGTCCGCTGGTTCCATGTGGTACCCATTAGCAACGTGGGCACAGTACATCATCACTAGCCTATGCTGCCGGCTAAGGAGTGTCAGATTACAGCCCATCTGTCTCCCAAATTATACTCTTTGACCTCTTGGTTCCCCCACCAGCATATCAACAGTCGTCTATCAGGCTCCTTACATAGTTTCACAAACGGTAGCCATCACTTCAATAGATCGAAAATAAATCAAGTACGTACCAAAACTTTGGTAAATCTTCTCTCTAGCTCAGAGGATTCTGGCATTGGCAACCGGATAGGCATTGAAGCCTTCCGTTGTTCAAAGCCTCGACTCTCGTAGCGCTGGTCCAAGTTGCGGCTATCGCTGTTCCCCATCTTTTGCATGGATGCCGTCTTTGTTGGGTACTCCAATCAGTCCTTTCACATAAAATCGAGCTCCTGGGCTCTTCTTATCGAGGAAGATAGTAAATGCTTCGTTTCCTGCCCATGGTTTAGTCAAAATAGTGAATGCACCAACATTCGGCCAAGGCGGAAATCAGACGAGGACTAATGCATGACGTCATGAAGAGACATAAGAGCTATAACAGGGGAGAGAATCGGACGTGGGCGTCTGCACTTGGCATCTGATAGTGAAAAGTGGGTGTGTACCTGACGTACAGACCCTAGCGCGTTGTCATACAGTCAGTACACATTCACCAAACACAACGAAGGGTTCGTCTGCTCTGTTAACAAAAGAAACAACTGTATAAAGTCTTCTTTTTCTATGAAGTATTTGGTGGGAAGTTATGCAGAGGAAAAGGGGCGGGGCAGTCGGTCAAAATCATCACAGTTCTTTGCCACACTGTTACTGTCTCAGCTAATTCTCTAAAAGATACGAGCCTCAGAAACTCATTAATAAATTTCACTGAATTAAAACTGCCCAGCGGAAAAAAGAAGAAATGTTTTTCAAGTCTTTAAAGATGTGAAAATGAACATCCAGTGAGAGAAAAAAGGTGCAACCGCAACAACACCTAGTTTTCACTGACTCAAAGAAACTAGAAGTAAACCAACAAATGAAGCGGGTACGTCGGCGCACGCAGTGGCGTAGGACAATTTTCTTAGGTGTATAGATTTTTTTTCTTATTTTTATTTTTCATGGAAGAGGGGGGGGGGGGGGGGAGAGAGAGAGAGAGAGAGAGAATTGAATTGAATTGAATTTAAACTTTATTTTCTAAGGATGAAGACAGTAGGCACGGAGGCCTTTTCACATGTCTGTCCGTAATAACATTTTAAATAAATATAACAGCAGAAACGGTAATCGTGACAAATAAATAAAATAAAAAGAAGAGATAATAATAATAATAAATATTTCGCACGCACACACACACACACACACACACACACACACACACACACACACACACACACCGGCATACACACATACACGTTCAGTCAGATGTAAGGCAGCACAAGGGTAACGCATGATGCCTATTACTCAAGTGATGCGTTATAATCACGCACGCACCCGCACTGACATACAAACGCACACATACGCACGCGTGCGCATACATTAGATTTAAATAAAGGTAGAAGTGATCATAGATTATTTGAAAGAATATTAACTCTGATTTCAACTAAAAACTGAAAGAGTAAAGTCAGTTAAAACTTCACTTGAAAAGTGTACTATTGAACACTAACCGTCAACCGGCTGTAACTATTGAAATGAAAATATCACACATACCGCACACACACACACACACACACACACACACACACACACACACACACACACACACACACACACACACACACATTGCGCACACGTGTGCTAGTTGTAAGGCAGCACAAGAATAAAGTAAAACACCCATTACTCGAGTGATGCGTTACTGTGACACACGCCCGCGCGCGCACGCACACACACACACACACACACACACACACACATACACACACACATACACACACACACACATACACACACACACACACACACACACACACACACACGGCACACACACACACTGACACACACAAACACACTCAAGTGATGAGTTACAATCACGCACGCACGCGCACACACACACACACACACACACACACACACACACACACACACACACACACACACACACGTGCACACATACAATAGATGTTAAATAAACATAAAAATGATCATAGATTATATGAAAATATATTAACTCCGAAGATTTTAACTAAAAACTGAAAGATTACAGTTAAAACTTCACTGTAAGTAAACTATTGAACACATCAACTGTAACTATTGAGGTATTGAAAATCTTACACACACACACACACACACACACACACACACACATACACACACACACACACACACACACACACACACACACACACACACTGACACACACACACACACACACACATTGACACACACACACGCACACACACATTCAGTCAGATGTAAGGCAGCACAAGGATAACGCATGATGCCTATTACTCGAGTGATGCGGCGTTACACTACGCACACACACACACACATGCACACATTTGAGCGTGCAAATACGATGCAAGTTGAATGTATGATGGCAGATCAAAGTAGCATGATACAGAATCAGAATTAATGATCATCTTTATGATACTATTAATAAAGTTTGTAGATACATTTAATCTGTTCGATTATTTCTGAGTAAATACTGTAGTAGCTGGGCTTTGAAGGAGCTCACAGACTGTGCTGATTTAATCTTTTTGGGGAGTGCGTTCCACAGTATTGAACCCGAGTAAGAAAAAGGCGTCTTGAATATGTCTATTCTGGGCTTTGGAACTACCAGGTCATTCAGTTTTACGTGTGTTGTAGGGTGTGCTACAATTCTTGAAAAGATTAAATTTGTTGAGATGGTGTTTTTCCTACTGTCGCCTTATATACCATTACTAACTTATTAAAAACAAAGTGTTGACGGAGAGGGAGCATATGAAGTAATGCAAGTTTTTTCGTCGGTACTGCTTTGTTGTGAAATGTTTTTATCTAATATAAGTTTCGCCGCTCGCCTATGGAGTGAGTTTAATCTTTTTATATTTGCATCGCTACAGCCATCCCACACAGATGAGACATAATCAATATGTGATTTAATATGTGCATTATAGAATAGTTGTCTTGTTTTTCTGTCAGTGAAATATTTTAGTTTTGCAAGAAGAAACAACTTTCTTGAGACCACCTTGCATATCTTATCTGTTTGGCTCTGCCAGCTGAGACAGTTATCAATGTGTGTGCCAAGTACTCGATGTTCTTTAGCTTGCTGAATTTGTTCTGATCACAGAAACAAGTTCAAAACAAGGAGGGGGATTGCGCTGATGTTTATGTCTGGTGGCGACGAGCATGCACTTTGTTTTACCAGTCATGAAATTATCAGTACACCATTTTGATGTAACATTTAGACCTTGCTGAAGGGTGAGGTTGACACTGAAAACATTTGCATCAGAAAAGTCTAATGTGCCATCATCTGCAAGGTGACTCCAGTGGGAGAAATATGTAGAGGAAGATCATTTATAAAAAGAGAAAATAATAAGGGGCCGAGTATTGATCCCTGTGGCACACCATGACGAATTATACCCTCTGCAGATTGTTTGCCATTTACAAGAAAAAATTGAGTTCGTTATTCTCTATGTATGTGACTGAAAAAAACGCCACAGCGTTGCTACTAAGCCTATGTGCTCTAAGTTTCTGTATAAGTAGATTATGATTGACTAAGTCGAAAGCTTTGCTAAAATATAAGAATACTGTTAATGTCGTTTGCAGTCTGTTCGAGTCATTGCATCGAGCCATATATCAATCAGATGAATCAGCGCTGTATACAAGAATGGCGTTGTCGAAAGCCCGATTGCAAGGGGTGTAAAACTTGATGATTTTCCGGGAACTGCTGTAGAGAGGGGGGTGGGGGGAGCGGGGGCGAGAAAGAGTATGGGAAGAGAAGCTATATATGTGCTGAGCACGGACATTTTGCCCAATATTCCTGAAGCGAACACTGCGGTGAGCCCGTTCAGTGCCAGCTGATGCAGAAACCAGCAGCCCGGCATAACTTTCACAGAAATATGGACTCAAAGGGGTGTCAGCAAGAGGCATAGATCCTCATGAACCCTCGCAACTGCGAGGGTTCATGAGGATCTATACCTCTTGCAGGTTTTTACACTTATTTTCTAGCAGTCTTGGCACTGAAGGGGTTTACATTTTGTATCACAGTTATACCTCTCACTGCCAGTGGACACAGCTGAATTTCGTTTTTGACATCTTTTGCGTTTTAACATCTTTGTACATCAGTTCAGTGTCAACGTCAAAGATCCCCAGCTGTCAAACTGAAGAAACATGACGGACACTCAAAGTGGTGTCGGACAAGAGGCAAAGTGAACCCCATCAATCAAGGGGCTCATGAGGATCTATACCCCTCTTGCCGGAGTTGGGTGGTCTTCACTTTTCTAGGCAGTGAGGGCCGGGATTACGTTAACCTTTTTTTTTTTCCACAGAACAATGATACTTTGCCATTTTTTGTTCTTGTCACAAGAGCGCTGGACTCGACAGGCAACTGAAGCGGCCGGAGGAGATATGCGAGAAGCCGTCAAAAAAGGAGGTTATAGTCGAGGTCGATTGGGATACTCAGTCTGACCGTAACACACGTCCAGAGCCATGCTACAGCCTACCTGCCCCTTCAACCGTCCCCCCCCCCCCCCCAACCCCCCCCCCCCTCCCCGCCCTCCCTCCCCACTAAAGTCCGCAAACTTCCCCCGGACACACACCGCCGGCACTAGTTAGACTGACTCGGACACATCGGCATTCAGGCATTAATGTTAACCCTTTGCATGTCGGTAGCAGTTTTAGTCGCGAAAGGTTCCCACAAGAATCATCGCAACTAAAACTGCTACCGAAAGACAAAGAGTTAATGACCGTTTGCTTGTTGGGATAGCGAACGGCACCAACGGCTGAAGGCTGAACTGGGCAGCACTGCCCGCTGGATTCGAAACGATAACTTTGTCATGACTGCCTATTACTTCTAGTAAGCGAGTTGCGCCCCTTCAGTCGTTTCAGACGAAAAAGGGCAAAGGGAAGAAGGGGAACTGAAATGAAAACAAAAACAACAAAACAAAACAACAACAACAACAAAACCGTTTAGGGCTTAACGTCTTTTGTCCACCAGGTAGGTGATTTCAAAGAGGTCTGTACAAATTTTGACCTCAGCTGGGTTCAGTCGAAACCACGTGAGTACCTTCCAGACACGAGACTGGTCGAACGCCGCGCAACCGGCCACGGAGCCACCCAGCTCCCGGGAGGGGCAAATGAGATTAATAAGACGAACATGGAGAATGAAAAAAATAAAATAGCACGTCACAAGGGCTGATCAGTTACTTCGGGGCGGGGGGGGGGGGGGGTGTCCAAAGTTCCAATTTTTGAATGTTTGGGACCTTCAACGGCCTCAACTGTACAAAAAGCCTCCCCGACTCTAGAACTTCTTTCAATGGCCGAAAAATCAAATAAGTGTGTGGGTGGGTGGGTGGGGGGGGGGGGAGGTAAAGGGAAAAGGCGTGTGTGTGTGTCACACCAATCGCCAAAACATCAAACAACGGGGGGGGGGGGGGGGGGGGGGGGGGGGGGGGGAGGAGGGGAGGAGGAGGGGGGGAGGGGACAGGAGGAGGGGAGGGGACAGGAGGGTGGAGGGGTTGTTCGGCGCTTGTGTCGAAACTCACCCCAAAATAAAACAGGAAGGAGGCGGGGGGAGGGGAGGGGGGGGGGAGGGGAGATTCCAAACACCCCAACCCCAAAACTTTGTTATGTTATAGCATTTTAAAGAATTTGGGGTCAGGGTGGGGCCGGAAGGGGAGGGGGGGGGGAGGTCCGGAACCCCTGGACATCTCAACATCTCCTTTCCGGAACTTGTTTATTTGTGTGTTAGTTCGTTCGTTTGTTTGTTTGTTTGGTTGGTTGGTTGGTTGGTTGGTTGGTTGGTTTGTCGATCGGTTCCATGAGCCTGCTATCGTAGATGCCGGGAGGGACTGCCACATTTTTCTAGACAGACAGCATTTGCTGGTCTGTGATTTTGGACCCAAGTATCCACTTATTCCATAATATCCTGAGGTTGAATTTTTTTTTAATTTGCTTATTGTCCTATGAAGGTTACACTGATTACAGATTACAAGATAAGATCAACCCATTTTAGTTCAATGAGGGTGGTGCCAGATATCCTGAAAATTTATTTCAAGCAAAAGTGTATCAGGATGAAAAGGGTTAACAAGCCGCAACGTCCATAATCACAGACTTAGCACACGTACGTTTACTGAAGTTAGCACCTGCTATGGGGAAAAACTCATAAGTGAGTCCGTTGCAGTCTTGACCTCCGGGCTCTCAACTCAAGGAGCAGAAATAGAGCCGGTAAGACTAGCAACTCAATGCAACCAATACTCCACCTTAAAAAAAACAAAGGTCAGTGACTCCTCAGTCAGCCCTGCTACTGCAGAGAGCACACAAAAGTCTATGTTCACTGAAGTGTTGAGGGACTTTCCTATGAGGCAAGTGGCCTTAGCACCTTACCGCTGCTGTGCCAATAACCCGTTCAGTGCCAGCTGACGCAGATTGTGTTTTTGTAGTCTTCATTAATTAAAAGTTAAAAAAAACAACACTAGCTGTCCCAGCAACAGTTGATGGATCCAAAGTGGTGTTCGCAAGAGGCATAGATCCACATGAGCCTCTGCAACTGCGGGGGCTAATGCGGATCTATACCTGTTGATGTTGAGTGGCGTTCACTGAAATTTTCTCGGCACTGATTGTTAACCCTTTGGCTGTCGGTATCGCTTTTTGTTGTCACGATGAGTCCTACCGCCGACAACCTAAGGGTTAACACTTTGACAAGTCACCACGACACTGACTAAATACATTGCAGTAGAAGGCGTACGCTGTCTCTGGCTCCGTGTTGCGTCAGATCTTTTCCTTTTCTTTTCTAGTTCAAATTTGTGTGTGTGTGTGGACATATTGTCTTGTTTAGTTTTGCTGATGTTGTCGTTGCTGATTGGTTGTTGTGTGTTTTTGTTGTCTTTTTTTTTTTTTCCTTTTCTTAGGAGTGTTCCTGTCCTTTTCGGTGTCTTTGGTTTGTTGTTGTTTTACGTTTGTTTGTTTGTTTGCTTGTGGTTTATGTAACTTGCAATGGTAACTTGAAAATAAAAAAAGAGACACCGCCCTAATGGCCACAAATATACCGACGTACCCACTGTCCTTTGGTCTCAACTGTGACATTGTTGTTCAGTGGATCCATAGTTGCTCGTGACTGAGTTTTGGGATCTTCTCGGCCGGTATAGTGATGAGGACAGACTGGAACTACCAGCCATAGTACTGGGTTCCAGACCAATTTTTTTGCCGCTTGAAATGGGCAAGGATCGAGGGAGACATGAGACATGTTCTACGACGTTCAATGAAAATACATGCGTAACATCTCGTATGGTGCGTCAGTTGACGGTTTTCCGGCGCGCTCTATCGATCCAGAATATAATTCCCAGTAAGCAAAGGTCCTCGGTCCAACGACGGCCGCAGTGGGCCAGCGCACAGCCGTCTTTGGCCCGAGGACCTTTGCTTACTGAGACTGATAGGATCTCGCGTCCTATGTACCTGGACACCAATCAGAGAACTGAGAACCACAATGGCCGACTCCTTCCGGATCCGCTCCGGCCGCGTGATCAAGTTCGGCGGATGTCTGGACATAACCAGTGTGAGAGCGGCTTACACGTCGCAGTCAGCCGTGACAAAACGTGAACAAATGAGTTAACCCATTCACCGTCAGTTGTCGCAGATCAGTCGTCGTGTTTCGGGGGGCTGAAACTCTGTATTACAATTCAACGCCAAAAGAACCCCAGCGCTGTCTAAGAATGACGTGGTTACAACGTGGTGTCAGTCAGGAAGAGACATAGATCGTCATGAATCCTTGCCAGCGGGGGCTCATGAAGATCTACGTCTCTTCAGTGCAGATGGACTGTTTCACCATTTTTACGGCAGTGAAGGGGTTACTAAAATACACCATCTATAAACATAGCAACGGGGAGAGAGAAGGGAGCCCACCCACCACGACAGGTGACACCTTTCGAACGCCTGGCACTTCAAGGAATGCCGATACCGCCGAGGGGGCTGTTTCCCAAGTTCGACGAGCTCATGCGGAGAAGCTTGAGCCAGTTGAACCATGCCGCAGCCCCCGAAGAAGAAACACCACCGCCGGAATTAAGACAACTCTTCCAAAATGAACTCAACTCACTCAGCATGCAACAATACCAACACGAAGAAGAAGAGGAGACAGCCCCCGCCAAAGAGCCCCCAACACAAGAGCTCAACCAGCAGCCAGCCGCACAAGAGACTGCCTGCCCCCTACCAGAGACCCTACCGCCACCAGACTCCGAAGACACGACGAATTCCACAGAGTCCGTCTCCCCACCCTCCCCAGGGTCAGTCCACATCCCTGAACACCTACTAAAGAAACGGGCGTGGACCAAGAGAGAGAAGAAGATTCGTCTCAAGAAAATGGACGTCATCGACCTGGTACTGTTGCTACAGTCAGCAATACCAGTCATCGACGCAGTGAAGGGGGACGAGTACCACCGAGCACTCGTCGCCACACGATGGCTAATAGACACTGGAGAACTCGCCGATCTCTGTCCACCCAAAACTACGAACAGCGGAAGCCAAGCAGTCAAAACACAACAAGACAGCAACTGCCAAGCGACAGTAACCACAGCAAACAAAGATACCAAAACCGCAACCACCACAGCGACCAACGACCGAGAGCGCCTCACGACACCACCAGCAACCCATGAGAGGGGATGCAACACTGACCTACCAAGGCAACAGAAGGCCAGGGCTGACGCCCCACCGACTGACACCACCAACACGGCCACCACGACCACCCAGACCCCCGATGAAGCGAACAAGAATCACAACCCTCAACCACCGGCCAAGAGACAACAAACTACAACCCACCAACGCCACCGCCCACCAAAGAGATTCAGGACACAGCAACGCCCGGCACTACTTCCCACACCACCACCCCACCTCCGTCTACCACCACCACATCGCCACCCAGCCCGCCCATTCCAACGCCAAGCACCAAGACCCAGAATCCACTGGCCACCACCTCCACCACCCCGAATCCCCGCACCCTGCCTCCACCAGCCACGGTTTCGCCGGCCACCACCACCCCCGCCACCACTCGTACAAGAACTTTTAGAGTGGCTGGCCTGTCAACACCCTCCAGCCTGGCACTAAAGCAACGGTCCCCCGGCCTCACCACCCGCCTCCTCCACCACCAACCACCCGGCCCTGGCAACACCATCAGCCACTGCGCGACGGGGCGACAGACAGTCAGCAAGACAGGCCCCCTCCCCCCCCCCCCCCCTCCCCTGGCCCATTCCCCCTCAGACGAAATCAGCGATAGCTGGAAGTCTTAGTCCCTGTAAAAAATTGCACTTGCAGAGAAGGGAGGGGGGGATGATACAGGCTGTAGGCGGCTGCGACTGACTCACGTGGTTCTTCTGTTGATCAAAGGAAGGGGCGGGGCGTGGGGGGGGGGGGAGGCGGGGGGGGGGGGAGGGAATGATTGTTTATTCAAACAGACCTCACGTTTCACGAAATAGCCAGGACATTTTCACGCATCACCAACAGCTTATTTTGACTTTCATGTGTCACGACGAACTCTTCCTTTACGAATCACAATGAGGATGAAAAACTTGCAATCACGAATCATGATAACCCGAAACTATGCCAATCACGCATCATGATTTTAGGGCATTATCCCCCCCCCCCCCCGCCCCCCCCTTCCTTAATGACCCACTTGATTGTTTATCTACTCTAACCCTTTGGTTGACGGAGTAGAGCTTTTGCCAGTGTCCGTTTTGTCGAGGTGATTCCCCTCCAAGACTCATTGCCACCCCAAAAGTTAACTTATTCGGTGTCGGTAGCGGTTTTTTACTTCGGGAATCATCGCGACTAAAACCGCTACCGACACCCAAAGCTTTCATTTGAGAATTACAACAGTTTTAATACTAATATGCTCCTAAAAATACATCTCATGTGATAGTCAATCAGTTTGGCATCTGTCTGACAACGGCAGGAGTTTACTGCTCATGCACATTTCTCTGACATTTTCCCTGACAGTGCTATAACCTACTTTACTTTGTAACCTTCCTAAAATATTAGCACTGGCAGTCTCCCCTTTTCTTTTCATTTATTACTGTTCAGTTATTTTATGTATTGGTCCATTTCCTTTGCTCAGCGTTAACCCAAATAACTAACTAACCATTTCCTATTTTTAGGCCTGTCTTCAGGTCGAGTACTTCAGACGCTTTGACTGAACTGCTGAATATTGCTGAAGAGTGAACAGGTGACGTATGATAATGACGTGGAACGCAGACATGCGGAGGTATTTTAACTGACGTCCGAGTCGGTGCTACAGTTGACCTCATCTATGACGTTTTTCCAAATCAAGTTAGTGGAATGTGGTTTCTGAGAGGCCTGTTTTCAGTGCCGGCTTCGTTTATTCTCGTCGGGGGGAAAAAATACTAAAATGCGGGCCTTTGAACAGGTTTGATGGGTGCGGCTTCTACTATGCATCTTCTTTATAACGCAGGAAAATCAGACCTTTAGAAATTGTTGAACCCTTTGACTCTCGGAAGGGATTTTTTAATCGTGATGATTCCTACAGGAATCATCGCTATTAACAAATTAAAGAAGAACAACAACAACAACAACAACAACTACGCTACCGACAGCCGAATAAAAGGGATAGTTGACTTTGTCGACGGATTCATGTCTGGGGTATAACTGACAGCCAAAGGGTTTCATCAAATAGACCATCAGAATTAACTGTTTTGTCCGTGTTATTTTCTGGTGTTTCATCTTTTGTTGGTTATTTCCTTGCATTTTACGCACTGTCTTGTCAGTCGAAATTTTTGCATTTCCCCGCCTCTGGACGCACGTTTTGCTTCTGAAATCTTCCGTGTTCGCAAAGACAGTAATACACGTATACTGTCTTTGGTGTTCTTTCAACGAATCAAAATCCACACACGTCCGAGAAACTTGGATGCAGGTTAGTCTCACTGCAAGAGACGTAGATCCTCATGAACACCCGCGACTGCGGCGGGGGCTGATGAGGATCTATGCCGCTTGCAGATGCGGCACGGCCGGATTCTGTTTTCCCGCCGTGAGATGGCTTAGTCGCCTGCTCGGCGTTAAAGGTCCGGGTTCAGCAATTAGTCAGTAGAGGACATCGAAAAAAAAATTTCAAAGTCCCTACCTGACACAGAAAGTGCAACCCTGATAGGGCCCCGTGTGATAGGATCCCCGAGCACGCACGTTACTATAGCTGCTGTAGAGTGTCAGACGTCCTTGACGGCTGTCACAGTTCACGAAAACAGGTATACACCATCCAGCTGCCTAAGGTCACTTCCAGTTGCATCTGTCCGTGCGCGGTAACATCCAATTCCCGTGCAACTACGACTGAAAAATATCCAACTTTCATTTTGCCGCACTGGTGAAGCCTGCACCGAGCCGCGACGTCCAGAGCGTCCAAAAAAAGGTCCAGCGAATGGTGGCGGTAAGTCCAACATGATATGGTGTGGTCTTTTCACTTTTTGTGGTACAAATATTACTTTTGTTGGTAAGTATATTTCCAACAACAACAAACACCTATGCGCGTGTAGCTGACGTCGTGTTTACAAAGGGAAGGTACTCGTAAATATGTATTATCAGGGGACACCACTCTAATGACCACTTCCTTGTCAACAACAAGCAGCCCTAGCGATCGTAATGTTATGTGTGTTCTGGTGTACAGGACACTAATTTCGGGGGAAATGATGACTGAGGAAATAACAGCAGACGACAGTGGTGAGAAGTAGGCAGAATACATCGATGAACAAGACGAAGAATAGATTGGAAATCTTAGCCTCACTGTTCGTCTCTTCTGTAGTTACTATATATACGTCACTATAGTAACAGCCTGAAACTTTATTTTTAAATTTTCTCTCCTTTATAAATAAGTGTAATAGTTTCTGGGCAATTTTCTATTACACATATTTGTGTTATATACATAATGAAATATGCGATATATTCTGAGCTCTGGTCTGATGTACATTTAGAAGTTTCCACTTTTAGTTGCGATTTGTTTTGGGGGTTCGTGGTGGTTGTCAAGTTTTTGTGTAAATATCTTCAGAACGCCACGCCATTTTCTAGTACAAGACCCGCGTGTGCATTACATAACTATACAAATACCAGTCATTTGATTCTTTTTCAGTGCCACACCAAATGAGCTCACAGAGCAGCAAGCAGCTAATGTGTTATTTCTGTGGATACATTTGTGAAGCTAGTACAAAGTGAAGGTGCATCAGTAATGGAACAACGCCCAATCTCATCACAATACATAACCGATAATCGCAGTGGCAAGGTAAGTTGTGAACCTAAAATGTGTGTGTGTGTGTGTGTGTGTGTGTGTGTGTGTGTGTGTGTGTGTGTATACTTGGGACAAAATGTACAGCTGGCTTTATATTTAGAACAAAATATACAGCTGTCTGAATAGAATTAAATATACAGCTGTCTGAATAAAAAACAAAATATACCTGCAGTTGTCTGAACACAGACAAAATGTTCAGCTGTCTGAATGAAAACAAATGTACAGCTGCTCGCTGTATGAAAACAACATCAGCAATTGTCTGGATGAGAATATAATCAACAGGTCTAGGTAAGGATAAAATAATTATACCACTATAAATCAACCTAAAATATATTTGTTCACAAAATAACAGCACATTTCAGTGTGATGAAATAGAGCAATACATGTATGTGGCATAATTCATTATGAAACTCACAATCAGGTATATAAGTGGTCTATTGTAAGTTGGCTTGCCACTGATACAATGTATTTCTCATATTTTCCTGAAACCACAAGCTTATGAACAGGAGAAATATAAGTGACAAAAACTTATACTATCATTCTTGTATACCAAAATATTTTATTGCTAGTTTTTCTGTGAATCATGTAAATACATGTATGTATATATTGCTCCATATCATAACACTAAAATGTGCTGCTATTTTGTGACTAAGCCATTTTTAGAAAGCCACACGTACATGCGTATGTGCACACATGCCTATTTTCTGTATTTATTTCTTTTTCAACAGGTTTTGTCCATCCATGACTGTGTTTATGGTTTGTTTCTAGACAGCAGGGCTGCCACAAGGTCAGGTGACTTGAAACTGGTGAATGCACAGACTGGCATCGAGTTTCTGAAGACAGCAAGACCTGTCCGATAAGTTGTCACCGACAGAGTTCTACTGTAGTCTCCTGCTACTTTCAGGTAATTATCAGTTTGGTGGCATTTGATTTTGAAGTATGGTACACCCGTGCGCTTGCACAAAATCATTTTTGTTTGTAAAAGTGTTATCACATCACACATAAAGTAGCTTATAGTGTCCTGGAAATATTGCTGTCACAACACTAAGTTATGATTTACATATGACTGCTACCTCCACACTGTAAGTATATTTACAAGTTGACAGTAAACATTATTATCATGGTGCCATGGTGGTTTTTCTCCCAAGTCTTCATAACAGCTAGTGCTAGCTACCGGTCAGTTTGCCACTCTGTAATGCATGTATCTTTTTTCCAGTATGAAATAGATTTGTATATTATTACTGACTTGATCGCAGCCACTGAAACATCTGGATCATTACTTTGATGTGTGGCACAAAGGCAAGCGAATTGCATAAAAGGTTTGAGTTGAGCTGTGTGTTTACATGGAGGATTATATCCTTGAGTGTATGCAGAACAAAAAACACACGAAACTGTCCTGTCATCGAAATAACCTACTCAGTATAAACTGCTGCTGGTACATTTTCACTTTTGTGCTTTTTTTTACTTTCAGGTTTTGCTTTATCTATTATATTGGCCATCTGTTTTCAGTTTCTTTGCTGCTGCCAAAGGCTAAACACCACTTGAAACAAGGGATAAAGCCTGTTATCAACCATCACCACACATTACGAGTGTCCTTGCCAGGCATGATCAAGGTATCATGTCTTATTTATGCACTTATTTTGACTTAGAGTTTAGATATGTTTCAGTCTCATCATTGAGTGTTTTGAGTGTTAGTCAAGGGGATGTATCTATGTGGCTGAAAATGAAATGGCCCCCCCCAAAAAACTTTCATTGGCTACAAAGGCTACACAATGCGCAACAGGCTTACCATCCTTGACTTCAACCACCAAGTATGCAAGCAGTATACCAAGATTAGCAACAGGCACTCTGTGGCATACCAGGTAGCACAGCAGAAATATGCATAGTACATGTATGTTACACACTTGTGCAATTTCTGGTACAAGTGCAGTATTGTACATGTCATTTTCAGTATCATTACAGTACATGTATTTGTAGAAATATACTATTTAGGATTGTGACACTGACCATGAAAACTAATTCTTTCTTATGGCAAGTCAGGTGCAGAATTCCTGTTCATGTGCACTGTTTACAGTATGTAGTTATAACAAGGATGAAAAATGAAAGCAGACATGTATGCAATTTATGAAGAAGAATGTCCAAATGTATTGAAAACAAAAAATGTCCAACATTTTGCTTTTACATTCAACTTTAATACTTTCTTGTATAGAGAGTACAAAGTGCACAATATGGAGTATATATTACATGCATGTGTCCATTTATTCATGTCCCAACTACTTGTACAAACAGATGTAAACAATCTCCATGACAGAAAGTAAATTTTAAAAGTTAATGAAAATGTTCTCTTCATTCTGTTTTTTCTCATCAAGGAATGTGCTCCGTGGCCTTGTATCCCCAATGCCTCACTGATGAGAAGCTCTCCAGTTTGTTACATTACGTACGCAGTACAGATGACAAGATTGAGCGACGAGTGGATGTGGTTTTTCAGCAGAAGTAAAGACTTGGAGGTTGGTTTCACACACATACACAACCAGATAGTGCCCTCATGTAGTTTAGATTGGGGCTTAGAAACTGCCATCTGATTATGGCCACCTGACAAGAGCAACAGTGTTTGCTGTTGCCAAGCCCCATATGGCTCTCATGCTACAACTGAAAAAAATCTGTATGTAGAGTGTTGGTGATGTTTGATTGCTATTATAATGTGGGAATTTTATTTGCAAATGTGATGCTATAATTTTTGACGCTGCAAAATTTGACTTCGGTCTGCTTCTTACAAATATCTAGAAAAGTTGGTTCTTCTGTTAACTCGATCAGCTGGATCAAATTCAGTAGTTCTTGTTGTCCATTATTATTAGATGATTCCCACACAAACAGTAGGCCGGATTGTCTTCACTGGTCACCGCGCTGATAAGGTGTCGCCTCTACTCCCACATTCGATATGGTCACCAGGGGCTGCTCATCGGTTGAGTGCATCTTTAGTCTCCCCCAGGGAAAAGTTGGTTATGTTGGCCTGAAAACATATTCATATAATATCATGTTACCAAGCAGCATTGCAAAGCTACAATGTCTTTTATTATTAGAACAAAACTGTATAAATCGTTTGACCATCACCGAGACAAAGAAATTGTTTGTAAAAGTTATTTTGCAAATCTGTCTTGTATGGAGTTTATTGATTACACTGGCTGTGATTGATTCATTACGGTTGGTTTCATGTTGAGTAGATTATACTGGCTGATACCCGGTAGCCAAGTAAACTCATCTAGAACAGTGTTTGCAGTACATCTTCACATGTACTAACTGACCTTTGTTCTTGTCTTGCAGCTGCCTGCTGAGAGCAAGTTGGGGCACACTGCACTGCATCAGGCTGTTTGCTGTTCCAAAGTTTCTGTGTGACATTGCTGCTAACGCCCCTGCAGTTTGGTGACATGTTTGACACTGGCCAGTCTGTTGTCTCTTCACTGGTTGGACCTGTCCATGAAGGCTGTCTGTCTGCTGTGGAATCATGGCAATATTAGCATTTTGGTGGATAGCAAAATTTAGCATATGATGATAGAACTATATTGCCATATGTAACATTACATTAGGAAATCGTTGCGGTATATATATATATATATATATATATATATATATATATATATATTATATATATATATATATATATATATATATATATATATATATATATATATATATATATATATATATATATATATATGCCTGCATGTGTACCCGCCCCCCTCCAGCCCCCCCCCCCCCCTCTCCCTCACTTACCAAAACACAGTGACCAAGTTTGAATGACAGCATCATAAGCAAAATATACCATGCATATAATTCAATGACATCACTGAAATTGTTTCTTTATAATTAAAATGGTTGTCTCTGTTCTGTTTGTGTTTTTGCCTCATGTATTATTACAGTTATATATGGTGCAGGAAGTAAAAGTGCACATGTATGTTGTTCTGTAGAGAAGAACCCTATGAGGAAAGAACGTCGCTTAGAAATGACAGTTACAACACAATTTATTACTAGATAATATGAATAAAATTGTGTTGTAGCTGTCTTTTCTAAGCGTCTTTCTTTTTTTCGTTGAGTTCGTCTCTGCATTACACACGCTTCGCAGTCACCATTTTGATCTGGACTATGTGGTTCTGTAGGGTACATAGACTACTTGGTCTTGTTGAGGATAGACATACTCATTTCATAAAAAAAAAATCAGCTGTATTTTTAGGAATTATGACAATCATGGTAATTGTGTTTTTATTTATGTATACACTTATTGATGTAAACCTGCCTGTCCCGGATTGGCCTCCGCAGCCACGAAAATGCCTGCAGACGACGTGGGCAAGCCCTATAGAATCTTCGTTCGTGAAGTCAAGCCAAGAGACACTTATTGATGTACTTGACGATTTTGGTAAACTCATAAGAGAAGCCTCACAATGAAAGGCATTTTTAACAGTTTCACTCAGTACAGATATAAACAAATAAACCATACGTTGAAGTGTATTTGAAAACAATGTTTTTGTCACAAAATGAAGATCAAGTGAGATATACCTCTTGCTGTTGTGAACTGATATATTTCCTTGATATTTATTTTTGCGGGTTGAGTCATTTCAGTTTTCTGATAGAGAACATTGCTATATGGAGTAATCAGAAATAAATCCCACATGGTTTGCTGTCAGTGCAAACATAGATAAACTATGAATGAAATATATTGTGGTTAGAATACCAATTACATAATATATATATATCTGTTTCCTAACATTTATTTCATATCTCATAACCATAGCAGGAGGTGAAAGAAACCTAATGCTCCAGCCGAAGGGGTGCATGCCTGCATGATGCCAGCTTGCTTTCATCTGCTTCCTAAAGTCAATCGGGTGGGGGGGGGGGGAAGAATTCGCACAACCCCCCAAAAATTGAAAAATTAGTAACATTTAAATTAATTTGGGTCGAGGGCATAAACAGACATAATTATATGGTCTTGTCAAAAAAATGTATACATTATTGGTATGGCGAAGGCCGGAACCATCTGCTGCGGCCCTGTATCTAATTATTTTGAAACTTGCCTCTCGTTTGCTCGTGCACCCTTTAGCTTGTAGTTGGTGTATCGGTGTTTGCTGTCAGGCACCTGCATGAGGTATGCATTGGGCAGGGTGCATTGCGTTTGCATAGACAGCAGTTGGTCTGGGGAGAAAATATTATCACTGAACTCATCAAGTTTGCAGACGGTAATTATCTTTTGTGATACAAAAAAAAAAAAAAAAAAAAAAACAAGATGAGAAGTAAACGACAAAGCAAAATATTACCTAGTGCTTAGATTCTTATAATGGAATCAAATTTTATGTCCGTGTAACACACACGAACAGGCACAATCACATCAATGGGTGACCGTCTTCACTCCTAGAAGCTGATTCAGCTTTTCAAAATCCCGAAAAGCTGAATTTCAGCTGTTTGGTTCAGACAGAACAGGCCTTCAGCCAGCCTGTTCCAAATGCAAAAGTCATACATTCTCATGAGCCCCTGCATCCGCAGGAGCTCATGGGAATGTATATCGCTTGCTGGCCATGGATTTATGGGGCATATTTATGTCCCGTTTACATTCATTTCATATTCTCGCACTGTCACCCATGCACATCACATTGTTGCATGATGACCTGTAAATTATCTCCCATGCTTTTGTGAAAAATAAAATCGTTTTGAGGTGGGCGTTTGCGCGTTGCTTAGCACGGGAGTGCTGTCCCTTACACACACATTATCTAGTAGCTTCCCTTCGTAAAAATGGCGACTACCATAAAGACTTGTTGTTTGCAAACGCTTTCGAGGAAACCTTGTTTTGGATAAATGCGAGGACATAAGAAATGAGAAGACCACGATATAGCATGTTCGACGTACCGTCACCATTCCCTGGGCCATTTTTGGACGCTGTGGACGTCGCTCAGTGCTTCCCAGTACCGGCCCAGAAGTGAAAGTTGGATAGTCATCTTTCGTTGTTGTTGCACGAGAATTGTGGGTGTTACCGTGTACGGACAGATGCAACTGGAAGTGACCTTTGGCAGCTGAGTGGCGTATACCTGTTTGCATGAACTGTGACAGCCGTCAAGGACGTCTGACACTCTACAGCAGCTATAGTAACATGAATGTTCGGGGATCCCATCTGATGAGGCCCTGTCAGGGTTGCACTTCAAGTCAGGTCAGTAGGGACTTCGAAATTTTTTTTCGCTGTCCTCAACTGACTAATTGCTGAACCAGGACCTTTAAATCCAAATAACTAGGAAGGATCGTATTTTCTCAGTAAAGGGGTTAATCCTTTGGCGGTCGGTAGCGGTTTATGTCACGCGATGATTCCGGAAGGAGTCAGTCATCGCGACATAAACCGCTACCGACAGCCAAAGGGTGTGGTAGTTGATCTTCGGCCAGAGTCACTAAGGCTTCTCCGAGCCGCAAGCTTCAAGAATTACATACGACGCATATATGCTGTTTCAGTGTTACATCATCGCCGAGTGACCAGCGCAGACGGCAGTAATCTCAGCTGGCGCCTAGTCGGCTATTCAGGCACCACCTTTGAAATATCATGCTGCAGTGTCAGTGTCTTCTGTTGACGTCGGGTTCACTTTTATAAGTCAAAGGCGTTAGACAATTATTGTCAAAGTGTTAATCAGTAACCAGCAGTCACGTACGTCCGTTAGAGGGCGGCACGGTGTAGCGGCTGACTAATATCACACAGCTAAAGTCCGGACGGCATCATGGGCCAGTTGCACCAGGCGAGGAAGCCCGTCCGCCAACGACAGTTTGCACGGAGGTGTTAGGCAATATGCCCAAGAGTGTTAATCATTCATATCCCGTCGTAAACTCGTACGAGACGTGGGAATCGGGATACGCACCGGGAGTGGGTTGCATGTAGCGTGCTTAAATATAGTGTGTTAAGCTCGCTGACTTAAGGTCTTTCTTGCTTAGTAAAGCTCTTGCTTAGTGCGCGAGTGTTTTCTGTTGCATGGAGCGACTTAGCGACGTGCGTAGCTCCGAACGAGTTCTTAGCGAGCGGGGATAGGTTATTTATAGCTTATGGTGGGGTTCTCCCCTACGTCATCATAGATTGTAGAAATCGGCCAATAAAAACGCACGGATTTCGCTTCTTCTGACCTAACGGAAACGAAGTAGACAAAACGCCGGTGAAATGGCGGCGATGGAAAACAAGAAGTCAAGAGAGAAAGAATAGCAAAATTTTCGTGCAGGCAACCCTGCTTGTCAGTCTAATGTAGACGTACATTAGTTAAGGAGTACCGTGTAGGCTCCCATGGTATGAGGATCTATGTCTCAAGTCTAATGTAGATGTGCATTAGTTAAGGACTACCGTGTAGTAGGCTCCCATAGTATGAGGATCTATGTTTCTCTGACAACGGCTGGTGTTGGGTTATACCCATCGGTGTGCAGGGTCAGTTGAATCAGTTATGCAGACTCCTCACCGATAATTCCCAGATGTCCGTGAGACGAGGCTGGGTGGGGGTCCGTGCGTTCCCACGTACTTATCGTGTTCTTCCTTCTCTATCCTAGATGGAAGGCTGTTTCTGCCACAAGGTTTAAGAGAGTGAATTCACATTTCCGTTCTCCCGTTAACACGGCAGCTAAGAACTCTTCCTCAGCTAAGCACGCCGCTACGCACGGGGGGGGGGGGGGGGGGGGGGGGGGGACCGTCCTTAGAATTAAGCACGCCACTAAGCTCGCTCCAGCAGATAAGCACGCTCATACAACGCACATTTTCAGCTAAGCTTGTGAACTTAGCGCTAAGCAAGAAATTTGCGCGCTAAGCAAGCATATGCAACCCACCGGGCATCAAACCGCTTATGCGAATGCGTTCTCTTGAAACATGGCTGCCGCTCAGTTGACGAAGCAATCACCGCCCTAAAGATTGAAGATTGAAGATGACTTTATTGTTGTTGTAGCAGAAATTAATCGACATAGCAAAAATTGTCAAAGGATAATTCCGAATGCAGCACAAACATTTTATCTCAACTGTCACAGCCCGTGTTACACACTATACTGACCCGCCAGGTAAAATGGACTCGGGGCCAGCCTGGCGTGCGCGGCCGGATCGACCCGGGTCAATTCAGTACCGTAGGCTAGATCGACACGGGGTCATTGGAGAGGAATGTGACTGAGAAGGAAAAGCCCACACTGGTTGTCTCACTCACTCGATTCGCTACTGCTCTTCAGCGGTAGCGAATCATGGGCGAGGGAGCCAACCCAGCCACTTGAAAAGCCAAGGTAAACGTGAACAGTTCCTCAGTCAGGTCCTGCCGGCATTGCTCTTACAACGTGCCACTCGCGTAAGGGACTCGGCAGGTCCAACAGTGTACGCCAAACTGACATGCCACGGGCCCAGCGGCTAGTGCAAGCAAAAATGAACCCGGGTCATTTTCGATCTGGCGAGGCGGGTCATTCTGAGGTGTCAAAACATGATTACACAGGTCAGTAAATATCTGACAGTTTGAAACGTATCGTCAGTTCATCAGAACTGGTTAACTCCCTCGCAAAATTTGATCCGCAAGTACGTCACGTATAATAACCTGCCCCCTCCCCCCCCCCCCACCCCACCCCCCCACTCCCACACACCTGTTATCCCTAGAATTGGAAGAGCCGACATCTCTACAAATCGCACCATCCATGCCCGTTTTCCCACCTGTCTTGTCACTCTATAATAGCGCCAACGCGTACAAAATCAGGGGCGGATCAGTTACCTATCGGCGGGGGGAGGGGGAGGTTTTTAACTTTTTCTTTGGGAGCTTCAGCCTGACACACTAAGGCCTCCCGAGGACGAAATTCACATGCTAGACGATTGTAGTTTATATAATCAGCTTAGAACCCAGCTGGTTACAAGTACAGACTGAGTAAGCCAAGCCAACTTCTAGTAAGAAAGGATGCACAATGCACTCTAGCAAAGTTTGTATTTGATTGCTTCTCCGTAAGGGAGAGAAACGTAACGACCAAACAGCATTGATACTGCCTATTCCTCTCTCTTCTTTTTTTCACGCCCCGGACCGTCGGAGACTACAAGACCGGACGGAGCCACGGACCACACAAAATTCACCAGCGCTCACAGGAATAATACGGACGGGACTGCACGAACACAGACGCCGCGCGATGAACGATGAACTGACTTACTGCCGACAGAAAAGTGCAAAATTCCGTTTGGACTGAACGAGCTTAAAGAATGATAAAAAGTAATGTACATGATAGTTAAGTCCGATCCCTATGTGTCCTTTGGCCCCAATGGGCCCCTCGACAATAAATGTTGTTCTTGTTCTTGTTCTTGTTCCCGACGCCAGACGTTGCTTCCCCAGTGGACAAACAAAAAATCTCAAAAAACGGCGGGGAGGGGGGCGGTGAGTGGAGAATAGGCTAGGCGCGTCGAGCGTGTATATTATAATCTCAGTCTTGAACTGAACCTTCAGTTCTCACGAAATAACTAAAAGCGATGGAGGGAGGGGGGTTGGGGGTTGGGGGCGCGCCAAGCGGCATGTCAGTCTGAGAACCTTGCAACTTCTCACCTGGCTTTCACCACCTGCACTCTGCAGTAATAACGATAGGCGACAGGAAGGGGGAAGGGGGGGGGGGGCAAAGTCCAAAAAGGGGACTTTCATATAGCATTATAAAGAATCCTGGGCCTGGGGGGAGGGAGGGGGTGTTTCCGTAAGCCTGGAACCCTCCACCGCCCCCCGCAGGTCCGCCCCTGACAATAGAATCTCACAAACATTGGTGGTTGAATCAGTCTTTTCACGCGGACCCGGGTAATAAGTTAATATTCCACGAGGCGTTAATCATTCCTGAATGGCCGCTAGGACGAAAAACTGACCATTATTGTAAGTGCTGCTCTGTGATGTTGGACCTCACAGCTGGAAAATTGCAAAACTACGCTTAGCGGGAAATATTAACCCCTTCGCTGCCAGTGTTCACGAATTTCGCGTCTGACACCGCGGCACACTGGCCGACAGTCGCGTGAAGAAAAGAAATGAAATGGAACCCAAATTGGGCACAAAGAACACAGGGCAAATTATTACAAAAGACATACATGAGCCCCCGCGACTGCGGGGGCTTATGAGAATTTATGTCTCTTGCAGATGGGTAGCGTTCGCCCTTGCCGCGGCAGTCATAATCTTGATTTCCAGCCTTAACTGGAAAAAAACAACGAAAATCAATACCGGACATCCTTCGCCCCACTAAATCTGTTCCCTAGCGACCCCGACAGATACGTAAATATATAATTTGTTAAATGTTTCACCAGATTCTTCTGTCTGAGAAATAAAGGTAAAAATGGCGCCAGCAAGAGGCATAGATCATTATGAAATGACACCCCCCCCTCCCCCCCAACAGGTAGGGCTCATGAAGCTCTAGGTCGCTTGCAGATGGGGTACATTTAATTTATTTTATTTATTTGTTACAGATTTTTTCAGAGTTATGCGCACGTGTTTAGGAATTTGTCTGGTTGGTCTGTCAGTTTCCAATCCTCATCAATGGCTTGACAAACAATCAAGAACGAATGATGAACAGGCAAAAGGCAACTTATGCTACCCCCCCCCCCCCCCCCACCACACACACACACACACACACACACTCCAAAAAAAAAAAAAAAACAAAAAAAATTCGCAAGCCGGCATCGCTGCAATTCCTACTGACGTTTCTTTGAAGACATAAACAATCATAAACCGCGTTAGTCATGCTAACAGGCGTGGGGTCGTGGATTCTGTAGCGCTCCAAATTTTACAGCGAAAACAGGTGACACGCAGTCGGCTTAGCCTGGCCGATAGAGAAGTTTTGTTTCCGACGGTAGAACCCCAACACCAAACCGACAGCGAAAACACGGCAGATAACCAGCTTACACCATAAATATAGACAGCACACCAAACACCTCCAAAGAGGCATAGATCCTCATGATCCCTGAGATGTTTGCCCGGGCTCATGAGGATCTATGCCTCTTCGAGATGTATAGAGTGTTGTCTATGCCGCGTGTGGGGCAAGCTGGTCAGTATCCGCCGTGACTTCGCTCTCGTTCATTGTTGGGAGTCGTTCGGCGTAAACGTTGCCTCTCTAATGAATGGTACAGCAGGAGTGACTCGACTCAGAGGTTTTTTTGTTGTTGTTGTTGTTCCGTCAGTGGTATGTCTCTACTTCCCTACAGATACAATGTAGGACAATGAGTAGGAGTATAACCCATTACATCTTGAGGCCGATTTTTTTTTTTTATATATTAAATTTGCGTATTGTCCTACAAAGGTCACATTACGGATTAGGAGATAGATCAAAACCATTTTAGTTCAAGGGTGCAGCCAGAATAGCTTGGCGCCTTAGGCGCCAAGCTATTCTGGCAGCACCCTTGAACTATCGTAGTCAAATTTATTTCAAGCAAAAGTGTATCAGGAAGAAAGTGATAAGCAGATGAAAGTGACCAGAGTCGGGAGGGGGGGGGGGGGGGGGGGGGGGGCTCTGCGTTGGGCCAGAATGCGCGGCAGGTGCGACTTGTCTGTGAATCAGTTTCAAAGCATGACTGAAAAAAACAAGACGGGATGAACCGTAACCTACAAAGTCTCTTCTATAAGAATACGACAGCTTCCCGTTTATAAGCGAGCTGTCCTCGCTATCGCTGAAGGGCCTCAACTGTTGTCTTTGACCTGATTGAAAAAGCCTCGCAGATTTGCCAATGCGTCAGTGAACTTTATAAGTGGCACAGTGCATAATTGTCATCGGGAGTTTAAAAAACGTCAAATGTCATGACGTAATTCTTTAGTTTTTACGTAATTTTATATTTTACTGATATGAGTTCAACTTTGCCTTCTAGACTTGAGAAAACATGGTGACACAAGTAGAATTTCACGGTGCAGTTTCAGTCTTTTGCTATAATGTATGTGAAGTGAGGTTGATTTTACCTAGATACATGATATTCTACTGTACACGCGCATGCTTTTCTGACAGCGCGTCGGTGTGTGTGTGTGTGTGTGTGTGTGTGTGTGTGTGTGTGTGTGTGTGTGTGTGTGTGTGTGTGTGTGTGTATGTGTGTGTGTCTGTGTGTGTGTCTGTGTGTGTGTATGCGTGCGTGCGCGCGCGCCGTGTGTGTCGATGTCTGCGTGATGATGAAATTTCTGCTTTTACGTAAACGTCACTGTCACTTTCTCCAGTCGAGGTTTTTAAGTCCCATCTATTTATAAAAGGGACTTTTTAGGACGGGTCGCGGTGAAGCGAATTTAATAGCATGTCCATGATGTCAAAGGCGGGCAGGCTAAACCTCTAACAATTGAAGTAACAAGTTAAAAATTACGTTATGTCTAGTTACGCTAACAGGCCTCGCTGCTGAACGTACATTTGGCGCGAAGCGCCGTATGTGCGTATGCATGTATGTATGTATGTATGTATGTATGTATGTATGTATGTATGTATGTATGTATGTAGGCCCCTATGTGTGTATGTATGTAGTGTATGTATGTGTGTGCGTATGTATGTAAACAAGTCAATCTCCGATATGTCTGTACACACATGCTTGAAACTTGGCGAAATACTTTCTTAAGTGTGTGGCTAAGAGAGCCTCCGAGCATATTGTAATTGAATGTCTCATTGAAGACACAAACAACTGCTTATAGGAAGTCGGTTGACCCAGATTAGAGTCCGTAATTTTTGTCATATTTACTTGAACTTTTGCATATAGCTAGTTTGGAGAAAGACATTGGATGAGTTTGTTAGCCAGCTTCAGTTGTAGCCTTTCAACTTCTTTAGTAAAATTTATTCTTTTCAGAAAATAATTAAAACAGTAAAAAACCTTGACATCTAGAGAAAGTCAGGCAGTGCCGGTGACGTAAAAGAAGCAACTCCGTCACCACGCAGACATATGACGTAATTCTCTCTCTCTCTCTCTCTCTCTCTCTCTCTCTCTCTCTCTCTCTCTCTCTCTCTCTCTCTCACATTTGCGCGCATCTCCAAAAGGCATAGATCCTCATGTACCCGGAGGGCGCATGAACATCTATGCCTCTTGAGGATGCTTGAAGCGCGCGCATGCACTCACGCACACGCATACACATACACACACATCGACGCGCTTTCAGAAGAGCATGCAGGTGCATGTAGCTAGAAATTACGTAAAACAAAAAGATACGTCATGACAAATGACGTTTGACAAACCAATGATACATATGCGCGCATTTCAAAAGGCATAGATCCTCAAGTGCCCGGAGGTTGCATGAACATCTATGCCTCTTGAGGATGTTTGCAGCGCGCGCCGGCATGCAAACACTGTCGCACACGCACACGCATACACACACATCGACGCGCTTTCAGAAGAAAATGCAGGTGTACTTAGTATAGCATTATCTAGATAAAGTCAACCTGATTTCACACAAATTATAGCAAGACTAAAATTGTACCGTGAAAATCTAGTTTTGTCACCATTTTCCCCCAAGTCTTTCATTGCTCCTAACACCACGGGTAAGTAGTAAATAGGTACTATTAGACCTTGGGCCAGAAAGTTACACCCCCATCCTCTCGGGACGTTTCAAGACCATGTTTTTCAGGCAACCTGACACATATCTGTGTCTGATGGTTGTATTCCTCTGGAATAAAATAAAATACCACTATTACCAAAGAATAACGTACGCGCGGTACCAAACAAAACACAGATGCGTGACATGACACTATAGTTCATGAGCCTCTCTCACGGAACCAGTCTTACTAACTCGCAGCGAGCCGATCAACGCTACACGCAGTAATAATGTGGTGGGGGTCAATCTGGGTCATTTTCACTTTTTCACAGAAATGTATTCTACATACACCAAAGTATCGTATGGTTAAAATATTTATCATAAAAACGCCATTAAATAGGTTTAAAATGATTTTAAAAGTCTGAGCTTGGCCCCAATTATGCTGCACACAGAAACTTCGCAGGCTGTTTTCTCAAAATGGCCGCCGGAGGCTTTAACAACTTTAAACACTAATAACTTCTACAATTTATGCACTCAGTACAACATTCAGTCATATATCACATTAATCAGCAAACACTGTAGTTTTCAGAAATGTAATATGTCAAAACATCCAAAATGCGAGTTAAGACTGATTTTGTGAGAGAGTGTTGTAAGATAGGGTAGTAAGTGAAAGAAATGTCTCACAATCACTTAAATAAATGATTTATAGTCATGTAACACTGACAATTTACACAGGATAAATATTGGGAATTTGTCTCACATCAGCTTCCAAAGATAAAAATAAACGAAAGCCGTATTTCTTGTCCATTAACATACATTTCTTTGATTTGTGTCTAAAAAAAAAAAAAAAAAAAAAAACTATGCTTAATTATGCCAAAAGGTCAAATACAAAGACGTCGTTTTTCTTTGAAAGTGACCGCAAAAGTGTTTTAATATTATATTCAATCATTATTTGAGACAAACTTTTAAAAAACATCCTATGTTTTAAGCAAAATGATAATAACAATGCTTACTTGCTGCAACCATCACTGGAACAGAAAGAGAAAATTCCCGAAATACTCTTTTGCTACTGTAAGCTCAGGCTCTCTGTCATAACATATGTCTAGAGGGACTTACTTACTTACTTATGCCTGTCACCCCTACCCGGGTATAGGCCGTCGACGAGAGACCTCCAGCAACTCCTGTCCTGTGCTTCTCCTTCGATTCTACTCCAGGTGGTTCCCAGTCTCTTGATGTCTGCTTGGAGGTCTCGACGCCAGGAGTTTCTCGGCCTACCTCTTTTCCTCTTTCCCTGGGGGTTCCATGACAATGCCTGCCTAGTGATACTGGAAGCTGGCTTTCTCAGACTGTGATCGATCCATCCCCATCTTCTTCGCCCAATTTCATTCCCTGCTGTTATCTGCTCTGTTCTCTCCCAGAGTCTGACGTTGCTGATCTTCTCTGGCCAGCGGATTTTCAAAATTCTTCTAAGATGTCTAGAGGGAGCTGCCGAGTAACTGTCACGACTGATTTATAGCAACAGTGTTCACAGAGTTTATTCATCAGTAAATACAATATCTGTGAGATTCAGCACTTCTGGGCTTTCCTCTGAGAGTACCTCTTCCGGGGACCCAACCACTTTGGTTCTTTCTGGCTCGTCCAGCAATACACCAGCAAGTTCAAGTGGCATCAGGTCACCATCCATCCAGCTGAACTTCAATTTACTATCGGCAAATTGCCACCCATGTGTATCTGGTGAGGAACGGCAGTGGGTAGTTTTTTTCCGCTTGGTTCCATTATGAGACTGTGGTAGTTTACTCTCTTGAAGTGCATCCCCACTTAATTCCTGCAAGGAGGCAGCAGACTCATGTCGACCCCATCGTAGCTTGTAAGCAACTGCCCCTGGTTGGTGCTGAAGCGTTTCAGAAACTTCTCGTACTTAGGTTTGTTGATGTCATTTTGCATTTTATTCCCGGAAAAAAATCGCGAAGATTTGGGGATTTCTTGTCATAAGACAAGAAGGCTTCCAAATTTCTTGGAATCTCTGTGGGGGTTCCTTTTAGCATGTGAACAGATGTGGCACCCCTCCTCACTCTCTTAACACTCTTCGCCTAAAGTGGGTGGTAGGAAAAAAGCATTGCCATCGATGGTGTTGTTGCTTTTGACTGGGTCTCTCTGTCGTCAGAAGATCTCATTCCAGATAGTGTAAACACTTTGACACGTCTGTCTTTGCGGGTGCTCCGTCTCCCGCAGCAAGTGGCCAGGCTACTGGACCTAGCTGGAAACTGAATACTCTCTCCAGGCTGATGTGATGATTAACTGCAAGAAGAACAAGCTGACCAAAGGCGTTTCTCTTCGCAATGTCATGTTTCGATTTCTTTGATTGCCCTGTGACTCAGCTTTGGAAAATGGATCAGTTTCTTGATTGTTGCATTGAATCTTTTTTGTCAATAAATCGTTCCAGCATGAAGGTGCCCTCTCCAACGTCATCTGCGTGCAGATATTCTATGTTCTGTAATGCTGGTACACCTGAGGACAGGCAGTGCAGGACACCCTTGTTCTCAACTTCAAATGGGTTAATGAAGTTGCCAATAGCCTGAATGACTCTCTGAGGTGTCCTCCTTTTATGCAAACTTTGAAGATCTGAGGACCTTGTACGAACTGCTGTCTTGGCTGTCCATTTCCCTGCTAAGGCCGTCTAGTGATAACTGCCTCTGGCAAGCATTGTGGTGCACGATCTGTGGTAGGCTACATAATTTCTGCTGAATCCAAAAATGCCACGTGGGATTTTGCATGGCGGTCAAAGGTGATGTCCGCGGCGCTTCTTGGGGGGTCGTTTCACCTGCTGACGCTAAATTCATTCTGTTACAAAAGTTCTTTCGCACTGGGGTAACTTATTTTCTTCAAAATATCTGTTGTTTTCGGTGAAAATATATCTGAATATGGCTTAGAAAACTGACAGTAACATTATCTTTTGTCAGTAAAGCCATGGTTATTTATTAGTGGAGCCCATAACGAGGGAATATTCGCAAAACACTATTCTCGGTAGTACCTACACATAAACACGCACCACGGCCACATCCAGAGGATGATCACCGGCAGACAACCTGAATCCGATAGCTTAGACCGAACACAACGCGTGCATATAGTTACCCCCTCAAAAAAAATATATATCCAGCTTTTTGTTTCTAAGCCGTTTCGACAACGGTCAGTACGTACAGCCTGCACATGACCTTTGCTTGTATTTTTCTCTCGTTGATTACCTAACGTATCAAATTATTCAGGGGTGGGGGGAGGGGTCCAAACACCCCAAAGGGGTACTTTGTTATAGCATTTTAAAGAAATTTGGTGGTGGTGGGAGGATGGAGGGGGGGAAGGATGGGGGGGAGGAGGATGGGGGGGAGGAGGATGAGGGGGAGGGAGGGTTGGGCGTGGGGGGTTCTGGTCCCAAATCCGCCACTGCATTTACAAACATATTTCCATAAACTACATAATTGTGTGACCTTTACCTTTAAATAACACGTCAAGGTCACTAGTCGAAAACTTTGCATTGTTTACATTTGCATTGACGATTTGAAGTACCTCTAGTACGTATAATTATGTTTCCGTCATCATCTATCTATCTTATCTTATCTTATCTTATCTTATCTAATCTATCTATCTATCTATCTATCTATCTATCTATCTATCTATCTATCTATCTATCTATCTATCTATCTATCTATCTATCTATCTATCTATCTATCTATCTATCTATCTATCTATCTATCTATCTATCTATCTATCTATCTATCTATCTAACTCCCGTAGTCTTGCCGACCGTTGGGGCACAACTGATGACTTGGCAACCAGCTCCCTCCATTCCTTTCTGTTCTCTGCCACTCTTAGCGTATCGCCCAGCCTCAGTCCTGTCCACTCTGAGATATTGTCCTCCCATCTTTCCTCTGTCTTCATCTCCTTCGTCCTCCTTTCACTGTGCCTTGCAGGATTGTTTTGACAAGCCCTGCTGAACGCGTGACATGCCCATACTACTTCAGTTTGCGTTTTTTCATAATGACTAATAGGTTTTCATAGGGCCCGATGGCTTGCCTGATTCTGCTTCCCACTTCCTCGTTCGTGATGTGATCTCTGTATGAAATGCCAAGCGGCCTTCGAAAACATATCATTTCAGTGGCTTGTATCCTCCTTTCAAGGTCTGCTGTGAGGATCCATGATTCACAGGCATACAAGAACACTGAGATGGCTAAGGAGCGCATCAGTCTGATCTTGGAGCAGAGCGTGATGTTTCTGTCTTTCCATATGGTCTTCAATCTTGTCAGTGCTGTTGTTGTCTGCGCAATCCTGGACAGTATTTCTGGTTTTGATCCCTCATCTGTCACAATGGCTCCTAAGTATTTAAATTTATTAACTGTTTCCAGTTGTTGGCTTCCAATCATGACGTCAGTGCCAATGCCACTGGTGCTATTTGTCATCAGTTTGGTCTTCTCTGCACTGATTTCCATCCCATACGCAATGGCTGTACTGTCCAGCTTTTCCACCAGCTGAGCTAGCTCCTTCTCTGTTCCTGCAAGGCCATCAATGTCGTCCGCAAAGCGCAAGTTCGTGATTGTTCTGCCTCCAATATTGTTCTGCCTCCAATACTGACAGTTCCTTCATGATCTTTCAGAGCGTCTGTCATGATTCTTTCCAGGAAGATGTTGAAAAGAGTAGGTGAGAGCAAGCAGCCTTGTCTGACTCCGACTGTAGTCCTAAATCAGTTTCTTATTTTGCCGTTGAAGCAGACTGCGCTAGTGGCCTTGTTGTAAAGGTTTTCTATGACTTTGATCAGTTTGGCATTGATGTTGTATAGCTTCATGGTGGACCAAAGGGCTGCATGCCACACCCTGTCAAACGCTTTCTTAAAATCCACAAGGACATGATAGAGGTCCTGCTGGTGCTGGAGGTACCTCTCACATAGAACTCTCAGGTTGAAGATCTGCTCAGTTGTGCTGCGCCCTGGTCTGAAGCCTGCCTGTTCCTCAGATATGATTTCCTCTGCCTGTGGCTTCAGCCTGTTCAGAAGGATCTTTAACATGACTTTGCTTGGGTGGCATATAAGACTGATTGTGCGATAATTCTGGCATTGATGTAAGTTGCCCTTTTGGGGGAGAGTTATTATAAGTGAGTGGGTCTATGGTGTGGGCCAATCCCCTGACTGCCAGATATTATTGCAGATTGTTAGTATGGCGCTTATCATGTCTTCTCCCCCTTCTTGGACTAGCTCTGCAGGGATGTTTTCTGCTCCTGCTGCCTTCCCTTTTTTCAGCGACTTCACTGCAGCCTCTACTTCTTCTCGGAGGATGGGATAGTTGCCATTGTTGGTCACGGGTGGGTTGACAAGTATGCCTGGGTCCCCTGTAGCTCGGTGGTTGTACAAATCTGAGCAGTACTCTGTCCATCTCTTCAGTATGTCTTGGTCTTCCGTATGACAGTTCCCTTCACTATCTTGAATGATCGAGGAGTGTCCTTATTTTACACTGGTCAGGTCTTTAACCAGCTGGTATGCTTTTTTGCTATTATTTTTGTTCAGATTTTCTTCTACGTGTTTACACTGATCTTCAATCGACTTATTCTTTGCCTTTTTCATGTTTTTCTTGATACCCTGGTTAATTTCCCTGTATTGTTTAGCTCCTTCTACCTCAGATTTCTTTTTCTTTAATTCTCGACGCTTGTCACAGAGAGCAAAGATGTCAGCTGTAACCCAAGGTTTCTTTGCTTGTCGGTGTTTGCCAAGGATCTCACTGGCTGTTTGGGTTACAGCAGTGTTAAATGTGTCGATCAATGTGTCCACATCCGTGTCTTCTGCACCTAGAAGTAGCAGTGGCGCGAATATTGCGCCTATCTTTGCCTGGAAGGCTTCCGCTACCTCTGGGTCTTTCAGTTTCTCGAGGTCAAACTTGATTCTGGTGGGACCCTGCTTGTTGACCTTCTTTAGGCGGAGTCGGAAGGTCATCATCACTAAGTCATGGTCGCTTTCAATGTCTGCTCCTGGAAAACTTCTTGTCTTGGCAATGTTCACACTGGTTTGGAAGCGTCTCTTCACCATGATGTAGTCAATTTGGTTATGGTGCTGTCCGTTCGGGCTGTGCCATGTCCACCTTCTGAATGCTTTGTGTGGGCCAAACGTGTTTATCAGCTTTAGATCATTTGAGCTGGCAAATTCCAGGAGCCTTAAGCCTCTGTCGTTGGTCTCTGCATTGCAGTAGCGTCTGCATGTGCCTTTCCAGTTCTTAACAGCATCCTCTCCTATTTTGGCATTCCAGTCTCCCTGCACCACAAGAATGTCTTTCTTGGGGATCTGGTCTAAGACTTCTTGCAGTTGGTCATAGAAGTCTTCTATTTCCTCATCGCTATAGTCTGTTGTTGGAGCGTAAACTTGTACAATGGTGATATTAAATGGGGGTTGCCCTCAAGCGTATGGTGATAAGCCTACTGGAGACTGGCCGACAACTCACGACAGTGTTCACGATGTTGTTTTTTTTTGTGGACGAGAAATCCGACACCCTGTTCGTGTTTGTCTTCTCTGCCACTGGAATACAGTTTGTGGTTTTGCTGGGTTGATGTTTCCCCAAGCTTCTTCTATCGTACTTCGCACAGTCATAGGATGGTCCAGTGGTATCTGTTCATTTCGTGCGTCAGTTCCTCTACCTTACCAGGCGTTCTTAATGTTTTGACGTTCCAGGTGCCAATGCTGATGTTGTTTCTGGCACGGAGTTTTGGTGGTGCACCAGTAGTACACTTAACACCTCTGCCCTGGCGCAAGACAGAAGGCGCGGTCCTTGTTCCGGGCGACGACCGATCCGGTATGGATTGAGGTAAGGTTGTCATTGCATGTGGTGTGTCTTGGGCAAAATAACCTGGCGGAGCCCATCCCTCTCCAGGCTGTTAACCACAACCGAAACTCCACATAACTTGTGGCTCGCCTTGGTCCTGGACACGTGGCCGATGAGACCCTCATGGGACTCTTTCGCCCTGAGTGATGACTTCATCAAGGAGTCATATGGGCAGTGGGCAGATGTTCACATCTGCACGGAACATAGACGACCCCGCCCTCCACGAGTTAGGTCTTGCAGGTTAGGTTTTGGATAACCAAAGGCTAGGGTGCTGACACGGTACCTGATTGGGTGTATGAACTTCCGTCATCATAGTATATGATAAATAAATAAATACATACCTTCAAGTTTAAACTAGGGCGATCGAACATTAGTTACAACATGTTACTACATGTGCGGCCGACGTGTTGCGAACTTATAGTAATAGACTTGTGGGTCCAACTCTTTTTTTTCACGAGACCTACTGAAAAAGACTCTCTAGCACCTCCCATAAAGCCACTGCCGCAGTCCGCCTCGCATATTTTTTTTTTTTTTTTTTTTTTTTTTTTGTACCCCTGATGTTGAAAACGAGTGGGACACTTGCTGCTGTTGGAGTTATGTTACATTGTATCAAACACAGTGAGCACTCTTTGAATGGGCCTATATGTTTTTGAATGGAAATCTCAATAATACTATCTGCTCTTCGTTAACGAAAACATGTACTAGTTTGCTGTTGTCTGCCAGCCCTAACCTAAACGTTTTAACTATCAGCATGGGAAGCTCACTGAAACACCTGTTTAATGTCAACATTTCTTTTTTAATGTTGCCAATAGAAAGAGAAAATTCGGAATTGAATATGTTCTTCTTGCTTTATTCTCATGTGACGTCGCGTCTGAATGGAGACTGACAATGCTCGATATTTTCAGTCACGGCGTTAAAGCACAGTGACTAATTAAACCAATCGACCAGGCCTGCATGCTTATCGTGGGGATTGGGAATCGAATGCAAGACAGATCCTCGTCAGCATCCGCAGGAAACGAGGGCTCAAGATGACCCTTGCTCTCCTCGCTCGCATCAGGTCTCATTTTCCCGCACAAATGAACGTCTTTCTCCGCTGCCTAGGTGACTATTCTCGCTCGGAATGAATAAAACCCGTGACGCACACAAGCTAAACGCAAGAGGCATAGACCCTCATGAGCCCCCGCACTTGCGGGGGCTCATGTGGGTCGATGCTTCTTGTGGCTGACGTTTAGGTCCATCTTATTTTTCTGGTGGTCAGTTCGCGATGGTTTTCAGACATTGGTATAGTGCCGCGTAACCGCTGGCACCGAATGGGTAACTTAAGTACAAATAAACAGATCTAGAAATCCATTGTTTCCCGTTGTCATTGTTTTTCTTCTCTCCGTTAAAATGATGTATTCCTTACTCTACTTTCTTTCTGAGTCGCATGTGGTCACTTTTGTCACCCACGTGGTCAGTTTAACTACCGACTAAACATAAAGTGTCCTACAAAACTTTTTTTTTTTTTTTTTTTTTTTGGGGGGGGAGTATTCATTCATTCATTTATTCATTTATTATTATTATTATTATTATTATTATTATTATTATTATTATTATTATTATTATTATTATTATATTATTATTATTATTATTAATTTTATTATTAATTTTATCTATTTATCTTTTTTGTGGGTGGGGTGGGATGAGGTGGGTCGCATGTCTAAAGCTTACTATTATTTATTTATTATTTATTTGTTTATTTATTTATTTTTTTGTTATTTTATTATTATTTTATTTTTATTTATTTATTTTTATTTTTTTTTGGGGGGGGAGGTGGTGGTGGTGGTGGTGGGGGTGGGGGGGGGGGTGGGGTCGCATATAAAACGCTTTTATCATTTATGTACAGAATAACCCACTTCGTCAACTTCCAGCTCAGTTTCCAAACACACGTTTTTTCCGGTGTACGTAAGTATTTGCGAAGTTCATGAATTATGTGTGGGCAAAACATTTTACACAACAGTGGTAAGGTGTCCGATATTCCTCGTACGACAATGAGCGACACTGAAATGTAATATAAGTAACATTCAGCGTTCAGGCGCGGATGGTTTCTTCCCGAGGGGTGGGGGTGGGGGTGGGGGGGGAGCAAAGCGCGTAGCCAAAGGGGTGTTTAAGGATTGACAATTTTAAAGGAAGTGTGGAAAGCAAACTCAAAATAATTAAGGAACTTGATATAGTATTTTAAAGTATTTGGGGGCTGAGGGTGGGGGGAGGGGGGATGGGGGGGGGGGGCGGAAGCCCTGGAAACCGGAAATTCAGAAGCCCTGGGAACTCCCCAGATGCCGCCCCTAATAGTTGTCAGTTATTTGTGTTTGTGTTTGATTGTATCTAAGATGGCTGGTCTTCGCTGAAAAAAATCGATCGATCGATCAGATCAGATCAGATCATTTAATTTCTAAATAAATAAATAAATAATACTCAACAAAACATTTGCTCCACATTTAATTTCAACCGAACAAAACAAAAAAACATGAAAGAGGCTCCCACTCGAGGATTCAAGAGAACTCAGCATCGTCTGACGACATCCCCCCCCCCCCCCCCCCACACACACACACACACACACCCCTTCCCCATTCCCCTCCCCCCTTTCTGTTGTAAACAGTTTTAAGACAGCGTTGGTTATTCGACACACACACAAAAAAAAGGAATGCGCATACATGTAGTTGTATAAACTAACCCGTTTGGTTGTCAGTCGCTAAAAGTCATTTGTCGCAAGAAAAGTGAAGCCGGTCATTGGTCTTACACTCTTTCGATACTGGGCGGGGACTCCGCGCTGTCTGAGCACTGTCAGTGCATGAGTACATTTCAGTCGGTCAGCCCCTCGACCCAAAATAACACCCTCACTTTGAGACACCGAAAGCCAGGGCGATGTTTTTTTCAGCATCAAGAGGCATAGATCCAGAAGTCGTGGTCACCAAGAGGCATAGATTCTCATGAGCCCCTGCGATAGCGGGGGCTCATGTGAATCTATGCTTCTTGTGGTCACAGTAGAATATGAACCGGCGCATGGACCTCTGCGGCAGCACTGAGCGGCTGATGACAATCTTTGCCTCCTGCATTTAGAACGGAACTGGGCGTGACAAGCGTGAATCACAGCAGCGTGTGGCGTGGTGCCACCGTTATAAGAGATTCTTCACACTTTTCACCTGTGCTAAGTGTCGCATCTCTTGACTGTAGCAGACACGGGTGAGAACTGATCAGTTCCAAAGACCTTCTCAGCTTTGCTGGGAAAAAAAGAGGGTCTGCACGTGCTAACCAAAAATGGAACAAGTAAGTTGATTTGTAACAGACGGTTTACGTAAATCAGAAGTACGTAAAAGAAAAAAACAAACAAAGAAAATGGCGCGTCTTTTTGAAGCTAAAAGCAGATTAAAAGCATATCGTATGTTTGTCCCGGCATATGAATCCACTGTTTGTAGTCGAAACATGTGCATTGCTCAGTAACCTACTTCTGATTTCGGAACGGCTATTGTGTGCTGAAATGTGGTTGTGGACTAATCTGTCTAGAATAAGTTCAATTATATCGTGTAGTGTGCTGGTCTGTGATTTTGGACCTTACAACCTTATGACCCAACCTGAAAATTAATCCTTTGGCTGTCGGTAGCGGTTTTCGGCAAAAACAATTACCGCGGCCAGAATAATGGTAAACAAGTTGGGATAAACCATAACCCACAAAGTCTCTTCTATTTGAGAGCCATAACCCACAAAGTCCCTTTCATATGCGAGCTGTCCTCGCTGTCAAGGGTCTCTACCTGTTGTCTTTGAACTGATTCTGATGTTGAAATATCTCCTATTGTCGTGCAGTCACTCCATTTGGCGACACTGATTGGTCAGCACCTAAAAATCGCAGGGGGGGTCAATGTCCCATTGCCTACCTCCTAGAACCATTGCAGTACCTGTAATTTTTAATCAGCTGGCCAATCCACAATTCTAGTATTGCGCACGAATCTGTCCTAGGTCTTTCGTCTGAGCGCTTAGATCCGGGCTGTCCGGCACCTTACATCATAAATAAACGGAAAACGCAAAGATCAAATTGTGGCAGACGACAGGGGGAAAAAATAAATGTCTCTTATTTCGAGATGACTGCCAATCAGTGAGCACACTACACAAGCGCTACACAAATGTGTCGCAATTCAAACTGAACTGACTGAGAGCTCGAAACTTTCCATTGTGCGTGTCAACACGTATTCTGTTTAGAAAACCGTAAAGTCTGTTGCCACTCGTGCAGTAAGAGAGAAAGAGAAATAAAGAAAGAAAATGTGACAGATGTATGACATTTCAGTTGGTTTTTTAAAGATCGAGTAATTGTTGAATGAGGGTTTGACCTCAGTACTGGTTGGCAAAAGATCATGCCAACAATACATGCTTCATGTACGAAATCAGAAGTACCGTATATCCAGTGGCTTGCCACGCAGTCCGGCGCTCAAAAATTAGAAGTTCTATCTCTTGAATCCAGGGAGAAAAGTTATGACATGGTATTTATATGGCGCATTTCTCATATTTATAATATAACACAATGCGCAGAATGTAGCCGTGACTGAACTGAACCCAACAAGCACGCTCACGTGAATCACGCGCATTCACTCACACACTGTACGTAAACACAGAACATTCACGTGGTGCTAATGGCAAGCTCAAGCGAGCCACTAAAGTTGTTTTGGCGGAAATTCAAATCGTTTGTATTTAGTGAAATTTAATTTAAGTGGGCTTAAACTGATACCAAAGTGGAAGGGGAGGAAGAGCCGGAGTACCCGGAGAAAGAACCCCCGACGGTCCGCCCGAATTAATGGTGACACTTACTAGAGGAGAAAAGTCCGACGCCGGAACCCGTAACATGATCGAACCTCGCACCTTTAACATTGGTGGCAGGCGCCTTAACCACTGCGCCACGGACCGCACTTTCTTGCTACAGATTCTAGAATTGTCACTGGCTGATTAGAAGCAGCACCACTGGTAAACGTTTAAAATTCCAGCGGCAAAAATCAAGCAGATTTACGCGACCGGGCATGATAGCCTATGCATAAAGAATAAAGAGTCGCGTCCCCAGTGTATTTCCCATAAAAAATCAGTCTGACGTCAGAAATATTTGGAGAGAGAGAGAGAGAGAGAGAGAGAGAGAGAGAGAGAGAGAGAGAGAGAGAGAGAGAGAGAGAGAGAGAGAGAGAGAGAGAGAGAGATGATGATGATGATGATGACTAATGATGATGAATCTCTTTTTTTTTTTATTCAGGATAAAGCTATTAGGCAACTCAATGCCTGTCTTACAAGCTGTCCTGTAAACAAAACAGAACATAATATGAAAACAAACACAGCATGCAAATAATAAAAAAAATAATAAAAATAACTGTAAAAACACAATAGGTGAATTATTTAAAGGAGAAAAAAATGGAATTGGAGAATTTCTAACTGCCACCGATGCAAAAAGCAAGAAAAATAAATGAGTGCATAGCATTAATATTATACTCATCTAAGACAGTGCCATAGAATCAACATCATCAATAGCGTAAAGCGACACCGACAAGACAATAGATGTTCAGTTTGCAAATGTATGGAGAAAGATAAAATGTTTGACGTTTACGTTTTATCAGCAGTATTATGTTTTAGTTCGGCGAACTGTGAAGTCACGCGGATTGGAAGTGAGTGGGCAAAACACGTTTGAAATGGGTTTTACCTGAAAATGATTTAACGTTTAAAGGCAATGAGTTCCAGACAGAACTACCTGAAAATAGAAGGCTTGACTTATAGATATATATCCTGGGGCGGGTTATGAAACTTTTATGAAACTTTATTTCTGAACGGAAGAAGCAGTTAGCACTGTGCCATTTTTCACTCTTGCCGTTGCTAATCTACAAAGGTACAACTCTGCTGAAGGTACAAAGCTACTAACATACAAAAGTACAAAGCTACTAACATAAAAATGCACATAATATAACAAGTTCAAAAAAGATGGATAAGGCAAAATGGAGGGCACCAATTATGATTGCTAAGACTGTCAACGGGAAAAAAAAAGAAAAAAAGATAGTCTTTAAAATTCCTTCTTTCACTGAAATCAAACACGCGCGCACGCTCGCGCCGCACGCTCACACACACACACACACACACACACACACACACACACACACACACACACACACACACACACACACACACACACACGCACGCACGCACGCACGCACGCACGCACGCGCGCGCACACACACACATACACGCACACGTTCGCGCGGCGGTTAATATCAAGGCTTTAGGCGATGGAGATACCCGAACCAGTGAATGAGCTGCCGTTAGATAGCAGGTACTTGAAGAGGCTTTCCTTTAAAGAGTGTGTGTTAAGTGCGCTGGCAGTTTATTCCAAATGAAGCAAGCCATTCCTCGTGTTAAGCTGATGCTGTTAGTGGCTGAAGTTAAATAGCCTGCACAGATATTCGGGGCTTGATAATGAAATATTGTGTGCATGAGGACGCATTTGTTAAATTGGAGTTGTTCTTTCAGTGGAAGCAGGCCAAGAGATTTTATTTTTTTGTCTGTGGAAGTAGGGTTTGGAATAATTATTTTAACTGAACGACGATACAGTGAGTTGATTTTTTTTTTAATATGAAGGTCACTGCATTCGTCCGCCACAAAGAGGACGCATAGTCACAGTGGCTTTTAACGGTGTGCGTGTAAGAACAATTGACAGCACTTTGTACTAAGAATATGTCTAAGTTTAGAGAGCAGAAATACATTCCTGGACAAGGTTTTGCACAAACTGTCGATATGCCGCGACCAGTTGACCTGGTCGTCAATGACAACTCCCATTAGGCGGTGCTTCGATAGGTTTATTGCCAAGTGACAGTTTCAGAGGGGCAGGATTTAGCTTGTGCGGCTTTTGGCGGGACAGAATGTGTTAACAGTCTTGTCAGTTGTGTCCATTGCTGGTGTGGTTAACTGACATTGTGTTTCAGAGTCCTATTTGGAGAAGGTTCACGGGCGTTTACAGGTACGCCTGACAAAACGTTACGCCCCAAAGGAGAATTAATCAAAGGACACGTGTCAGTGGTGATGTTGTCTTGTTAACTCATTCTACCCCATCACCGAAATCCCCAAATTTTGCCATTGTCCTCTGAAGACTGCATTGCAGTGCAGGACACAGATCGACCATGATAGTTCAAGGGTGATGCCAGAATAGCTTGGCGCCCATAGGCGCCAAGCTATTCTGGCATCACCCTTGAACTATCATGGTCGACCCTTATCTTGCTGTGGTTTGTCTGGGGTAGAATGAGTTAAAACGTCAGTTGCCGACTCAAATGTGTTTTTAACCATTTGGTTATCGGTAGCGCGTTTTTGTCGTGAAGATTCCTGCGGGAATCCATCGCGACGAAAAGCGCTACCGACTGCCAAAGGGATAAGAGAAAGGGCACAGACACGAGTCGTGTGTCCTCACAGGGCTGGATAGTCCGGGCCTTTCTCGTACCATGCGAGAATAATGACGTACTTTCAGACTGACCAACAACCGTTTGTCAGTAAGGTTGTTTTGTTGGTTAACCCTTTGGCTGTCGGTAGCAGTTTTTGTCGCTATGATTCCCGCAGGAATCATCGCGATAAAAACCGCTACCGACACCCAAAAGGGTTAATTCCACGCCACAAGACTTTTAATGGCCACCCTAAGGGGTGGATTATGAGAGGAAAGGGACAACTATTGCCTATGGAGAAGACCTGAACACTGATCAATTCAGGCGCACTACAGCCGTGTGCAACCTACATGCTATAGAACAAGCCCGAATGTTCGCGTCAGCGCGTCGTGAGGGGGGAGGGGGGGGGGGCTTTTCTTTTTGCTTTGTTTTGTTTTGTTTCACTGTTTGCTCGTAGACTGAGGATGTCCGATTTTTGCACAAAGATGACGTTTGCCCGTGGGAGTATAACGTTCCGGCTCCAGAAAAAAGGGTGCAGGTTTAATTTGACACGTCCCCTCCCCCCATACAACCCTTCCCCACCCCTTCCACGGGTAGATTTGAGGGGAGGGGCAGGGGGACAAAGGCGACCACAGTTGTATAGCTGTATATGAAGGTGTAGTGTAAATAAATTGATGACTGTCAGCAAGAGGCATGGGGAGTGTCATGAGTCGGGCTCTGCGGCTGCAGTGGCTCATGACACTTTACTCCTCTTACAGACGGAAGGACCATAGTGTGGACCTTAACACATTCTACCCCATCACCGAAATCCCCAAATTTTGCCCTTGTTTTCTCAAGACGGCAGTGCAGTGCAGGACACTGATCGTCCATGATAGTTCAAGGGTGATGCCAGAATAGCTTGGCGCCCATCTCTTGGCTTGACTTTGCGAACGAAGATTTTATAGGAGTTGCCCACGACGTCTGCAGGCTTGTTTGTGGCTGCGGAGGCCAATCCGGGACAGGCAGGTTCGACCGCAGTGGCTGCAGGGGAAGGTATGGCCAGGGTTCTGAGTTGCGGCATCTCTGTTTTTTCTCCTGAGCCGCTTGTCATTAAGGCTAGCTCTGCGAGAGTCCTCAAAGGAGACAGCTGCCTTGTAAATGGTGGAGCGCCAGGTGTCACGGTCCACAGCAAGCGAGGACCACTGGTGGTGGTCGATTTGGCAGGCACTAAGTGACTTCTTGAGACAGTCTTTGTATCTCTTCTTTGGTGCCCCTCTGTCACGGTGTCCAGTAGCAAGCTCGCCGAACAGGGTGATCTTTGGTAGGCGATGATCCTCCATCCTGGAGACATTACCCTTGAACTTGGTCGATCCTTTTCTTGCTGTGGTGTGTCTGGGTTAATGAGTTAATCAAGTAAGCTAGCGTTTTGTTCAATCGCCTTCACACTTGTACACTAATCGGCTCAGCCACTCAGACGCTACGAAGGACACCCACTTTCCCAGCAAGTTATTACAGGTCTTCGGGCCGCCGGGGGCCTCAGTTGGCCCGTGCACGGGCCAGCTGAGGCCGAAGACGGCCCGAGGACCTGTTGTTGTTTTTTTGTTTGTTTGTTTGGGGGGGGGGGGAGTGGGGGGCTGTATCCACGCTAGCAGGTTGCGACACGAACCATACTGCTTTGCCCACGTTCAAGTTACAACAGTCTGTTCGATTTCAAGGCATGCTTATACCATGGCAAAGACTAGATACTCACAAACCAGATAGGTGAGGCTAGCGCTGGCAGAATTGTCAGTACTCAAACCAAGGGGAATCACAGCGCTGGACAGACAACAGTTAGATCCCCTGCCCCCGCCTATCAGGCACCCAATCGCCAGCCCACAGAGAAATACGCAGGTATAGAATAAGACAATCATTTCCATTCCCTAATAAGAATGGATCAGGTCTCTTATATAACCCATGTCTTTCTCCGGAACTTAGGAAGTAGGCAGGAGAAACATACATACACAAACATGAAGGTGCGCTACTATATGTGGTCGGGTAAATACCCTGATTTCCCACAGTAGATGCACAGAACATTACACAACAATGTAACGATACAAATTTTGCCTCGAGTTATACATGATACTCACAAACCAGATAGGTGAGGCTAGCGCTGGCAGAATTGTCAGTACTCAAACCAAGGGGAATCACAGCGCTGGACAGACAACAGTTAGATCCCCTGCCCCCGCCTATCAGGCACCCAATCGCCAGCCCACAGAGAAATACGCAGGTATAGAATAAGACAATCATTTCCATTCCCTAATAAGAATGGATCAGGTCTCTTATATAACCCATGTCTTTCTCCGGAACTTAGGAAGTAGGCAGGAGAAACCTGCGTATTTCTCTGTGGGCTGGCGATTGGGTGCCTGATAGGCGGGGGCAGGGGCGGATCTAACTGTTGTCTGTCCAGCGCTGTGATTCCCCTTGGTTTGAGTAAAGACTAGATAACTCAAAACAAGCTACCATGGCAAAGACTACATAACTCAAAACAAGCTACAAGCTTCAGTATATAATCTAAATAGCCTGAAGCGCCAGTTGAGGGAGATGTCGGATCGATCCTGATAGGATAAGAAAAGTGTCCGATTAGCCTTGCATCTAAAATGAAGAGGCCCTTCAGATATTATGGTTTATCTCAGTTCCGTGAATTGTACGTGTCCTTACGGCTGTGTTTAGCTGACAAGTAAACTGCAGAATGTTCATATTGTTCCGACAGTAACAGAGGCAGCATAAAACACGTATCACACAATCTTACAGGCTCAGTACACTGTCAATCAGTGTCCTTAAAAAATAACTTGATTTAAATACAGAATTTTAAAGAAAAAAAGGTAACTGCTAAACGTTTAAAATGCAACCTAAAAACATGATATCCCAACAAGGACCAGGCTGAAAGAAACACGCTGAGAACTGGAAGTACAAGTACAACATAATGTGCTGTGTTTGTCCTGTCTAAGCGTGTTTCTTTCTTTGTTGGGAATTTCTTTGCAAATTGAATTGGCAAACGTACCAACAACAATTTAAAATATTTCGACTCCGACTTCGGCCATCTGAAAGTGAAATACATAGATAAAACATGATACAACATTACCAGACGGTGTCATGTCACTCGACCGCAGACTGTTGTCTAAAAACATCAACTTGATTATGGCGGTGAAAGGGGCAGTACGTCGTACACAATCTTCTTACAACATAACCACCGGCCAGCGGAGGTGTGAACAAACCACCATTCACACCCCGTTTGACACTTTGCCACCTCCCCGGGCAGACACTGAGGAGCACACGCTGGGAGGCAGGCCTCCTTTGTGACAGGCCACAATCGGCAGTTAGCGCTCAACGGCTAACAGGTGCGAAAACACCCTTAACCCCATCACTGCCGCGAAAAAGTGAACCCAACTTACTAAACCCGATCCAACTGCAAGAGGCGTAGAATCTCATGAGTCCCCGCATTTGCGTGGTCGCATGAGGACCTATGCCTCTTGCTTATACTGCTTTCAATCCATGTTCGTGGGACCCAGCTCGTAGGTGTTAAATTTACGGAGATTAAATCAGAAACGCAATCTGCGTCCAGCGGCAGGGAAGGGGTTAAACCCTTGTGTCTTGGTGAAATTTTACTGTCAAAGTGGCGTAGATTCTCATGAGCCCCTACAGCAAGAATCTCTCATGAGCCCCTTTTTGACACGGGTGCACCCATGAAAATCTATGGCTCTTGCTGATGCAACAAGCGGCTACAAGTTGCAAAGCACCCCCAAAATCCTTTTGCCATGACTATGAGGGTTCTTGTCGACCGCATTGAAGAGGCTGCATTGATTTTCATTAGCCCCTGCATGAATTCAAGGGCACATGAAAATCTATGACTTTTGCTCAGTGATGTGTATATGCGGACAAGGTGCGAAACGCTCCTGCTGCAGTGGGGCTTTGTCGTCTGCAAGAGTCACAGATTTTCATGCATAGGGGCCCATGACAATCTATTAAACTTGCTAGAGAGAACCAGGTCCGATTTTCTTCTATAGTTACGCCTTTTCACGTCCAGCTCAGCCGATCAAAAACCTTACTTCAGTTGACTGTCCCTCGAGCAACTTTCTCGCGGATCAGCAAAAGGCATAGATTCTCATGCGCCCCTGCAGTCGCAGGGGCTCATGAAAATCTACGCCTCTTGCTGAAAGCAATGTGGTTTTTATTTCATGAACAAACGGGAAAAAAGTTAGAGGGTGTGATTTTAGATTGTGAGCGTCGACGTTTCTTTCAAGCGGTGTCCACCAATACACGTATCATGCACAGTCACTATTCGTGCAGTGACCGACTGAGTGAAACGAGACCAATGTGGTCGCTTGGATGTGTTACTTACTGAAGGATGAAAAGTGATGCACAAGTAAGCTGAACGTTTTAAAATCTCGTTTATTGCTGTACTAATAATTTCTCTGTAGAATTGTCCGTTTCGACAACGCAGTGTTTCCACGTAGACGTATCTTTGTTCAGAAATGGACACTACAATGTTCTCTCCCTTGCACCCGAAGTAGTGACAACCATGTGGTAGTTGGGTGATATCACTGTTTCGGTGGTAACCCAACGCGCAAAAGGCCATCGGGCCGACTCAGGCCGCCGTTGGCCCGCGCACGACCGTGCGCGGGCCAATGGCGGCCCGACTGCCTTTTGCGCATTGGGTATGTTATTTTCCACGTCACAGAGTAGGGCTCCTGTCGCGGAGCGAATTTACTCCGATTCTTATTCTTTAAAACTGCAAATATGCGACTAATTATGTGACAACACGGGCGTAACTAGTATGTTCAACCCGCGACTGAACGGGCGTCCAAATCGCCGAACAACTCGTCTAACAACAATTCGTCGAATGAAAACTGAAACTTCGACAGAAGCGACATTTCGTCGGGCGAAAAACAAAATCGAAGCGACTGGTCGCGCGCTGCTCGCGTGATCTGTTCACAATAAATACTAGACTGACCTACTCACCATCTGAGTGACTCGTGTATACATGCATGTACATATGTAGGGATCATCCGGTCGGCCGTATTTCTTACAGAAGTTTTGTCAAGTTTATTCAGTCAAAATCTGTAGTATATTCGTATAGTATCCGTGGCGGAGATGATAATAGCCCGTCTGTTTTGGCTTAGGTGCGACTTATGTAATAGATCGTCCCGCAAATTCATACTTTGTAAATCTCTATACGTCAACCAGTTCATATTCAAATCCCCTAGATGTGCCTAGCTCAACGTATTAATATACATAGGCGTGTAGTAAACTGACGAGCCAAAAGAAATCTGATATTGGAGTCATCGGGAACACTTCAGTGCTTCCGATGACTAGAATGATACCGCGTTTCCTTGGCTCGTCAGTCTATTTATTTTACGAGTAATGAACATTGACGAATTGTTATCCTAGATTTATTATTTATACTACTGGGTTTAAATTGATCGCTATTTATCTTAAACAATGATGCCGTTTAACCCCTTCTCTGCCACTGCACGTACATTTTTGTTTCTGAAATCTTTCCTCATTCAACGACCAAAAGCCAAAACCGTCCAAGAAACATGGATGCAAATTGGTCTCAGCAAGAGGCATAGATCCTCATTAGCCCTCCGTCGCGGGGGCGCATGAAGATCTATGTCTCTGGCAGTTTTGATTGTGCTCACTTTTTCTCGGCAGTCCGTTCGAGATGTTCCGCATCCGGATACGCGGCACTCGGTATCCGAACGCAGCACGTTTCGAATGGGTTAAAACACAAATAAAAGATAAGCCACATCTGTCGGGTTTTTAAGGACTTTCATTGCAAAATTCACCGATACAACGGGTTCTCAATGTTGTCTGCCTCAACTATGACCTTTCGGCTCATCTTTTCGCAATCCCGATTTCACGCATTGTTTTCTGCTGCCCCTTACGCTCATCGGGGGAACACTCATGCCGATAAAGGAAAACAACATTTTACCAATTCAGACTGATTAGCTCCTTTTTCAGCCCCATGACAGCATTATTGTATAAAACACTAAAAACATTAATAAAGGAGTTATTGCAAACTCAGTATTAGCCCTTTATTGCCTGGATAATGTCGTTTATAGACACACGTTGTGTCGCTGGCAGTTAAAGGTTTAGCCACACTCCTCCACCCAGCGATTTTCGTCTCCAGCCTTCTGTCTCTGCCTCAGCTGCTCTCATGTGAAAGTAGTGCATCTCTTTTCCTTCTCTTTACGGTATATGGTTTAAACAGCGAGCGTAGCCGATGTGCTTTGCGATTTGCAGTCGTTTTGGTTGGGGAAAAAATTGAAATGGCCGACGTCGGTTAGAAAAGTTGTCAAAGTTGTGGTTCGGAGACGTTTAAGCCAAACACTGAAATGCCTGCCGTCGATTGAAAAGTCAGTTTGCGCCTAAAGCCTGTACAACGAGAAGTGTTCGAGTGTTTGTTATCGACTGAAAACGACGCCATAGTAAGTTTACCAACCGGCTACGGTACAAGTGCAGCGGCCATGCTCTCTGGCACCGGAGTCGCCATTAAAAACCGAATCACTACCTCAACCTCGGCGTTGAGTGCCAGTTAACGCAGATTGTGTTTCTCAATCTTCGTTAATTAAACTGACACCAAAAGTCCTTAGCTGTCCCTGGAACATGGATTCAAAGTGATGTTAGCAGGAGAAATAGATCCTCATGATCCCCAGCAACTTCAGGGGCTCATGAAGATCCCTATACTTCTTGCTGTTGGCTGATGTTCAGATTTTCTCGGTACTGAACGGGTTAAGCGCAGACAATATGCGCGGTTGACAACAAAGTTCTTACTTCATAACTCCATCCACCTGAGCAGGTTACTGTCACTTAAAAAGTTATACGGATACTACATGTAAACAACATTTTTTCGGACGATGCACACGTAAGATGCGCACAAGTTCAGTATACCAGAGTCAAAACCAGGCTGACGCGAAATCAGCAATTCAGTGCTAGCTGACACAACAGTAGCCACTACTGAGTCGAAGGCACGAAGGATGACGTCCTAATCGAAGCACGGCACGGTGTATTCAGCGTACCGTACTGCTTACAATACTGCCCAGTGGCCATGGCCGCATGCTGCAAATGAACGTCGCGGAGCAAACAATCTGCTAAGTGCTATAGTCCACAGGTTGTGAAGATAACCAGTTGAGCCGGAAGCAGAGGTTTCCACACAAATCTGGGTTTCCACACAAAAGGCAAACCGCAAAATTTCTAATTGTGTCCTTCCAACCAGACAATATCTGTTGTGAAGCGTTGCTTTTAACGCTGTAGAGTTTGGGTCGAGAATTTGATTTTTTTGTAAATGTGCTGGTCTGAGACTTTGGGGCTTACTGTTTCACAAGCTGTAGTAGTCACACAGTTTTAGCTTTTAAAAAGTACGCATGTACTGATCTGTGAATTTGGACCAAACAAATCAGCCATAAGGCACAACGTCACAGAGCAGCGCACTTTTTATGAAATATCGCAAAAAAAAACAAAAAAAAAAAATATACAAATCTGAAATCTAGTCAGTGTTTGCATACAAGGCGGACGAGACTGTTTTTAACTTTGCACCGAAAACTAGGGGAATCGGTTGATAGTTCAACCCTGTGAATGCAAAAGGCAGTAAGTCAAATTTTCTGAAAAGCTAGATTTTCAGTTTATTACAAATACATCTCGCTGTTCATAAAATCGCACTTACTGTCTTTTGCCTTCGTGGGACAAATATCCTTCTTCTTCCATTCCAAATTATCGCCCCTTCCAACTGCTACGTTTTCAGGCACTAGACCTATCAATGAGCAACACTTCCCGAAAGCGGAGACACGATGACGCGGAGGAAGAGGAAACAACCACAGAAATTTCGCCGGTTATAAGCCCTGGAGGATCTCCTCTTGGACTTGCTGTACGATCCAGCACAAAGACTACAATCTTGCACAGCCCGTTTGCAGATACAGGTGAGCACCACTATTACTAATACGCGCTCCAGTATACCGCAGCATGGGATACAGAATGATGCAGGACCATAACGCGCACAGCCCAATGCGCAAAAGGCCGTCGGGCCGACGTCGACCCGGCCGACGTTGGCCCGCGCACGGTCGTGCGCGGGCCAACGGCGGCCGACGTGGACCCGACGGCTTTTTGCGCACTGGGAGCTCTCTGACTCCAAATTCAGTTGTGAATTTTTACCTTATGCGTTCTCGTACTTTTGACGAGTTCGCGGCTCCCGAGGTAGACCTACAAGTACACTTCTGTTCAAACGTCGAGACGATTAGCATAAGCATCTAATTTGAATGTAAGTGTACCTTTCTGCAGGTTAACTCCATAGATAGCCTCATTCAGGGAGCACACTACAAGTGCACTTCTATTCGAATGAGATGCTTAGCATGTCATTTGAATGGAAGGGTTCTTGTGGCGTACTCCCCGAGTAGGTCTTTTGTCGAGAAGTTCATTCGCAAACAGTACGTGTTCACTCCATGTTCATGCCGTGATGATTTGCATGTGCAGCTATGGAAAATGGCCATTCAGTCGACAGAGAGTTCATAGGCAACGGCCGATCAGGACACGGATCACAGTCTTTAGGTAGTCCTAGGTCGCCCGGTAACAGCTGTGGGTCGCCCGGTAATAACTGTAGGTCACCCGGATCGCCCGGTAATAACTGTAGGTCGCTCAGTAACAACCCCAGATCGCTCGGTAATAACCCACACTACGATGAAGATAGGACTGGGGCCGAAGCAGACGACCAGACGTCCGACAAGCACAGTGATGAGTCCAGAAAGACTCCAAAAGAGGGTCATGATATTGCCGACACGTCTGACTCACGCACGTGCGATAAGCAAGGCGTTACATATGTCAACGGAAATTCTCTTTCAGACTGCAGTGACAATTCAGATGATCAGACTGACTGTAACACAGACACACAACACGACATGGGGGCGGCAGACACGCATAAGGATGTTCACAAAACAGAAAACAGGATTCAAAAGTTCAACATCTCTCCCTCTGACGGAGAAAAACACTTTACTGACGAAGATGAAAGCAGTCTTGAAGTCGGCAGCACAAGACAACCGACCAACATTCACGACCACAAAGGGAAAGAAAAAGAAAACAACAGCAGGTTATGGAAAATAAAGGGAAATTGGGCTTCTCAGAGTACTTCAGATACTTCCACGTTTTTCGCATCAGATTCAGAAATAAATACACATAACATACACGCCCAAACACCGCAATTGTCATCAGACCAATCGTACAAGATAAGTAAGGATTCATTACAGTCCAAAACTCCCAGCCTCGCCATCAAAGAAGAACAGTCTGTGTCCCAGGCTGAAATATCTAAAGGCATCTTCGCTGACATGCTACAAAGGAAATTCACAGTTGGACCAGATGTAAGTTACTTCAGTTACAAGAAACAACATCTAGAATTAGAGGCCCCCCCGTTGTTCCGATCGCACGGACATCAGTACGGCTTTAACCCCCTCTTTCATGCAGCCACCTGTGCTGTAAACAACATACGTACTGGGCTTAAGGCGACTGATGAGGGTCATCATGAGAAGACCCGCGACAGTCCACTGGAGCTACCGATGGCCCAGTTTACTCAAGAAGGGATGTCAAAGGAACCAGGGACCCAACAGAATGCTGCCATCTCGCACAGTGTACGGGAGAGGTGGGACCTGACGCAGCAAGTTCTGCAAGCACTGAGGGTCCCTGAATCAGTTCACTCGGCACAACCACGACCTCTCGCTGAGAGAGACCCCGAGGACAGAGATGTCAATGCCAAAAAAAAGGAGTTCGCACGCAGATCGCTCATCCCTGACGGCAGACTTGACTCCAATGACAGACTAGATTCAAACGAAAGATCTTTTGTCACTGACCGCAGGGATGAAACTGTTACTGTCAATGATTTTACAGCAGATCCCAGGGACAGATCTCGTGATGCTTTCAAAAGTGGCCCGGCCGCGTCTCACAGACTGGGCTCAACAGACCCACGTGATTATGACGTCAGTAATTACGTCAGCGACCCTCGGTTTCAGGAGACCTTTGACCTAAGGAACCCGTATGTATTGAATGACACGACCCATCATTTACAAACGCCCAAGTTCGAAAACGGCGGGCTAGTCCTGAACACACACGGTTCCAGATCCAACAGGGGAGACTCGATCAACAACGGATCATCTGGGTCTCTCAGGCACTCGTCGGGTTCTTCAGAAGAGGCTGAGGCGAGCTGTCATGGTTCGTCCATGCGTGACCTCGAGAATGCGCCAGTGTACCGCGTGACAGATGACGGTCACGACACGTCATGCACGGTAGATGGCGTGACCGTCACGCTTCACAACACAGCTCTGTGGCGGGCCTTTGCAAACATCGGAACAGAGATGATCATCAACCGGTGTGGACGGTAAGTTTAAATCCGAATAAGCCGACATTTTAAAGAGTGTAAAAACAACACAACCTCTTTTGAGTGGCCACCTTATGAGAGATCACCTGTCATTAAAGACCATCATTTAGATGGCTGTAGCCACCTAAATGATGGTCTTTAAAGACAGGTTCCATTTTCTTGCAATTCACGACTTCTCTTGAGAGAGCCACTGTCTTAAGACCACTTTTTCTTTTACAAAAAAAGGTGGTCGCTCAAAACAGGTTCTGCTGATCAGTACATGCATAGGTGAATAATTTAATACTTTGCCTTTCAGTATCGGTTTTTGTCGCGATGTTCCTGCAGGAATCATCACGACATGAACCGATACCGACATGGTTTATCTGGCGGCGATGAGCCAGAACGCCAGAAGACAGGACATCTTTAAATGCGCTGTAATCAATTAATTTAATTCATTACATCAACGCAATGTGATTCATTTCAGTTTAAATTATTTCATTTTATTTCATCATATAAAAAGATATTAACTACGATTCTATTGTTTTACTGTATTGCATTGTATTGCATTATTAGATTTATATTAGATTGCACTGCACCGCATTGTATTGTACACACATTTCTCATTATTGTAGGGTGTTTTTTTCTTCTTCTAGGCGTATGTTCCCTTTCGTCGCTATAAGTGTAGCTGGACTGGAACCTCGGGCCGTGTACAGCGCCCAACTGGAGGTGGTTCCCGCTTCCTCCCGGAGCTTCAAGTTCGTCAGCAAGGCGTGGGCGGCAGTTGGGGTAGCGGACCCGGCCATCCAGAACCCTCCCTACGTCCACCCTGACTCCCCCAGCACGGGCAGTTTTTGGCTTGACAGAAAGGTCCTGTTTTCCAGGGTAAAGCTTACCAACAACAAAGACTCAAAGGAAGGAAACGTAAGTCTGAAGTATAAAGAATATATTCCGCGTACGTCAGATAATGCACGAATATTACCATTCAGTGGTGTTGGCCACCCTGATGCATGAAGGAAACAAGACTATTTACCCTGTGACTCAGAAAGATTTAAACGTGCACTTTTCCTGCGCTCTTTCTTTCGTCCGCTTTACCTGCACCCCCACCCCCGCCCCTTCTTTTTTGTTTGGTTGTTTCCCCTCCGTGGATGTAGACATAGGCGTTTTAAATGCTAAAATAATGAATTTTTTAAAATACATTGGAGTAGGAACCGGGCTGGGCGTTGATTGTGATTTTTCGATGCTGTACAGTAATATGCCTAGCAATCTGCAGCCCTCCTCCTCTTTCCCCCCCCCCCTCCCCCACCCGGGTCTGCCCTGGGGGACTTGGGTGGGGTTAGGTACTTTTTAGTTCCCAGGGTCACCCTGGTCAGCCCCACAGGGTGAGTTTTTCTCTCTATTCTGGGGCATGTGTTTCTGTCTACCCTTGGTCCATTCACCTGTATTTGCCTTTTTAAAACTCTCCCTACTGTCTGCACTGCCTGTAGCTCTTGATATTGGATGTGTGTTGCTAAATGGTCTTAGCTTTATTTAGGCCCCATGTGTTAGGTTTATTTAATGTATTTGACCGGCTGGCGACATACATTCAATGTTCTGTTTATTTTTTTTTTCACAAGCAGTGCAGGCACGTCCTGAGAAAGCCTTGTTGCTGTCGGGACGTTAAGCAATGTACAATCAATCAATCTTTCCCCCCCCCCCCTTCCCACCCGCCCAACCACCACCACCACAACTGAAAAATATCTTCCTTATAAAAATTATCATATTTTGCGATGATGCCTTCCGCTGATCTAGTAATCAGTGTTGCACACACAGACAAGCTTAACAAAAAAAAAAAAAACACTGTCTGGAGGGTACAACTAGATCATTTTGTGCACATCTACATACAAATAAATTATGCGCTACATATGGTAGGCACAGAATGTTTGTGTCTGTAATGAACTCCAACAGTCGCCTCCTGGAGTCTGCCTGGCAAAGGTCTCGCAGGACTAATTGTAATATGTTCACTGGTTGTGCGCTGCAAACACTACCGAAGTTCAAGGGGCATAGAACCTCATGAGCCCCCGCTGTCGCGGGGGCTCATGAGGTTCTATGCCCCTTGCTGGCTCCATTTACTCTTGAACTATAACGGTCGTTCCAGCCCTGTTGTAGTGTATGTGACTTTGGCGAATTAAATAGACGGCAATACACGTCATGGCCTTTCGACTAGACTTTTTGAAAGATGTTAAGACCTAATGCTCAGTGATCACCAGTTTCGTGTGTGTGCGCATGCGTTCCGGAGTGTGTGTGTTGTTGGGTAAAGGGGATGGGCGGTGTCACCATGCACACACACAAAAAAAATCAGTCACTAACCGCAGACTGTTATTGTCGAGACGACCATAACACTTGATTCTGAAGTGGTAGCGTACAACGTTGAAACTCCACCAAACCGCCCGGATGCTCCAGACACGAAGAAAGTAAGATGCCTGGCAGTGACGCGCGAGTGGACAAACAGGAAACTTCGTGGACACATTTAACAGAACGTCTTTGGTCCCCCCCCCCTCCCCCCCAAGTGTTTATGACCTACATCAACGTATCATGCTTCGACGTGATTTCCAGTTATATATATTTTATACTAAATTCAGCTAAAGCCCTTGAGCTCTTTTCTCTTCGATTCAACTTTAACGAATGTTTACCAGCAACTGAAGAGGCACATTATTCTCATGAGCCTTTGCGGTTGCAGAAGCTCACGTGAAGCTACGCCTCTTAGAGATGGGGGGGGGGGGGGGACGGGGTGGGGGGGGGGGGGCTGAATATGCATAAACACCCACGGAACTTTCGCCTCCCTTGGTTCGACACGTAGTGATAAAGTCACGTGTTTTCAGCTTTCATTCATTTGACACGTGCCGCATACGGATGCACGGCAGACTAGTAGACGATTTTCAGCAATCAGAAGTGGGTCAACATTGCACGTGTTTCGACAAAAGCAGTGGATTAAAAGCCAGGACAAACTGTGACATGCGTTATCGTATGTTTGTCCTGGCTTTTAATCCCTTGTTTTCATCGAAACTCGTGCAATATTGACCTACTTTTGATTTCCGAACATCGTCAATTCTGCCGTTATATATAGCAAAAGCCAGTTTGTCCATTTTTGAGAAAAGCGAGATTTTCATTGTAAAAATAGACATAGGTCTATATAATGGCAGAATTGTCTGCTGATGGAGTCACTTTGTTAATCATGTGAATTGTTTTCTTTTAATCAGCCTGTCGTCTGGACGTGCAGATAATCCCCGGGCACATTAAAACAAATATTTTAAGCCAAATGCAGCACATCCATAAGTCTGTCATCTATTTTGTTTAAAAAGCTCATGGCAGATCCCATTTTAGCCATGAGTTAGCAAGGGACATAGAACATCATAACAGTCTGCCCAGAAAGACTTCGGTCATGACAACAGTGTACATTTTAGTTCCAAGGGTCTTCGCCGACAGAATAATTTTCCTCGCCGGCTTTTTTATATTTAATTTTTACCAGATGTGAATTGAAGCAGCCTTTTTTCATGCAGGCGGGAAAAGGGCGTGAGTTGTATAAATCTATGTTACTATGTCTGCACAGATTCTTCTGCACTCGATGCACAAGTACATGGTCCAGATAACCTTTTGCCAGCTGCGCGACCCGCAAGGCAACGCGTCAGATCGCTCCTACACCTTTCAGCTTGACGAAACAGCTTTTATCGCCGTCACGGCCTACCAGAATGACGTCATCACCCAAATGAAGATTCACAACAACCCTTTCGCGAAGGCCTTCCGTGACGTCGGTTACTCTTTGTAAGTAAAGTCTGTAATGTTATTGCATACTATTCCCAAAATACTGTAGTATTTTCCAAAAGAAACGCAACTCAATACACGTGAATTCAGTCCAAAGTAATGGGCGGATACTTTATCATGATTTTGGGTGTACAGTTCTGTCATGATGTGATTTTCAATAGTGCTTACTTGACTAAACAAAACATTTGCTGACAGTGCATTTTCTGCTGTTTAAGAGATGTGTTAAAAAATGGATGGACCTCAAAAGCTACGAAAAATTGGAAAGAGCGTATCGCACGTGCAGGTAGTGGATACAAAGCTTTAACTCTTCCGAGACGTGCCGCATCCGGATTCGCGGCGTAAAGCTGGGAATCCGGATGCCTCGCGTCTCAAAAGAGTTAAACAGAAAGTGCATCAGTAGTTTGGTACCGGTCTGTGTTTCGTTTCGACGGCAGCCATATTCAGTTTCAGGATGATTGTTTGAGTAAAGCTATCGGCCTAAATCGTGCCAGAAGTTCAGTTTATCAAATTGAAAGTGACTTAAATCTGCATGGGGTGATCAATAATTTGCCGTCAGGCAGTTTTCGTGCAACCTGCCGACCTAGGGACGCCAAATGGCAAGGGGGCATAATTCATGGCGAAAATAAAACGCTGAGGAGGTCTGTCTTTAAAAAAACATACCAAACAAAACAACAGATTGCTTTCTTTATTTCTTTCTTTTATTTTATTTAATTATTATTATTAATTAATTAAATTTTAATGTTATTATTATTATTATTATTATTATTATTATTTTTTTTTTTTTTTTGGGGGGGGGGGTTGGGGGTGGGGGGTGGATGGGTGGGGGTGGGGGTGGGGGAGTGGAGAGGGGAGTTCTGGGACGAGAACTCTACCTAATTTATTTTTTTGTGGAGTACGTTCTAGTTCTAGAGAAGGTATAGCTACACCATAACCCAGTGCGCAAAGGTCATCGGGCCGATGTCGGCCGTTTTTGGTCCGCGCAAGGTCGTGCGCGGGCCAACGGCGGGCGACTTCGACCCGATGGCCTTTTGCGCAGTGGGAACTGCCTAAGGAGTTCCGTATACTCCATTGACACTGTGGCCACAAAAGCTTGACTGAAAACTTGTGAATGGGTACGCGTCTGGAAATGCAGCTTCCTTTTCTTGTCTTTCAGACTGAAGAAAGGACACCCGAGAAAAAAGCGTCCGCAACTGACAGGTAAGTTTATTATGAGGTAAATTTTGCGAGTCCTTTGAACACGCTTTTAGATGTAGCCTAAGCTCTAAAATCACAGAACATCAATCTGGATGGATATCAACTTACCACTTTGTAACAACCACCCTAAAAGTGATCGCACTAGTTAGGTGTTTGTTTGTTTGTTCACAGATACGGAGAATGAAATGACATTGAATCCTGCAGTTGAAGTTTCCCCTGTTGGTGGCCATCCTCTGAAGACTGTATTACAGTTGACGATAGAAATCGACCATGATAGTTCAAGGGTGGTGCCAGAATAGCTTTGTGCCTGTAGGTGCCAAACTATTCTGGCACCCCCCTTTGAACTATCATG
>BTPG01000002.1:245569787-245740211 GCA_036245525.1 Semisulcospira habei
TTCAAACCCAAATTTGGTACAGAGATACCAGAAGCCAGCCCTTATTGTCACAAAGGTTACACATATGTAAATGGGTCATACACGTGAGCCATAATGGCTTTGCCTTTCTTGTTGGTTCAGAAAACACACCCCTTCAGCCAGCCTGTTTCATCTCCAAGAGACATAAATTTTCACGAGTCGATGTATTCGCAGGGGCTCGTGAGAATTTTTGCTCTTGCTGGCCATGGATTATGGGGTAAAGTTAGCCGGTGGACCGTTTTTCCAGTCATTTCAGTTTTTTTTTTGCAAGACCCATTCATCTCTTTGTCACGATATGGATGACAAAACATGATTGCAGTACTGTAGAACCTATTTTGAGCAACCACCCTTTTTGGCTCTCATGCAAAACAAAAGTGAGTCTGTGTTCTGGGTCAGTGGTCGTTCGTCTGTCGTTTGTCATCTGTTGTCCGTCGTCCGTGGTAAACTCTAACATTGGTATTTTCTCAAAGGCTATTTAAGCTACAGTCTTCAAACTTGGCCCAAGGATACTTTGTGGCAAGACCTTTCTAAACGTACCAATTTCACAAAGGTCACCTCTCACAAAGGTCAAGGTCACAGGGGATCAGGAAATATATCAAAAATAGCTATTTTGGGACATAATTTATTTTTTCTCTAATACTATTCATAACTTCAAACCCAAAATTGGTACAAAGTTACATTAATTTGGTTGATCCCTTGGAAAGGTCAAGGGTCACAAGAGCTCAAGAAACGGGTCCAAAATCGCCAAATGTTTACAAAAAATGTTTTTTTTTCTCAAATACTATTCACAACTTCAAACCCAAACTTGGTACAAAGATACCTGATGGTAAGACCTTTCTATGCATACTAATTTGGTTGATCCCTCAGAAAGGTGAAGGGTCGTAAGAGCTCAAGAAATAGGTCCAGAATCGCCTTATTTTGACAAGATGTTTTTTTTCTCAATTACTATTCACAACTCCAAACCCAAATTTGCTACAGAGATACCTGATGGTAAGACCTATCTATGCATACTAATTTGGATGACCCCTCAGAAAGGTCAAGGGTCATAAGAGCTCAGGAAATCAGTTTTTAAAAAAAATAGCCATATTTTGACAAGAAATGTTTTTTCTCAATTACTATTCACAGCTTTAAACCCAAACTTGCTACAGAGATACTAATTTGGATGACCCCTCGGAAAGGTCAAGGGTCATAAGAGGTCAGGAAATCGGTAAAAAAATAGCCATATTTTGACAAGAAATGTTTTTTCTCAATTACTATTCACAGCTTCAAACCCAAACTTGCTACAGAGATACCCGATGTTAAGACCTATCTATGCATACTATTTTGGATGACCCCTCGGAAAAGATCAAGGGTCACAAGAGGTTGACAAATGTGTATAAAATGCCAATAATTATAGTTATTATCAACATTTTTGCAAACTTTTCAATCAAATTTGGCACAAAGGTAGCTGATGATAAGACCTTCCTATGTATCCTTATTTAGTCAACTCAGCGCAAAGGTCAAGGGTTCCGTGGTTTTACAGACGTGTGAAAACTGATTAAATTTGGAGCAAACATGGATTTTGTTAGTGCAGAAGCCATCCCTTTACTTATTGTCAGACGTGTGGATCGGTCATACACTTGAGCCATAAGGGCTTTGCCTTTCATGTTTTACAAGAAAAATTGGTCGTAAAAGACAGGTGCCTCTGTCAAGAGAAGTTTTGAAGGGCAGAACTTGTTACTTTTCATTGAAATTTTAGCATATGAGTTGTATAACCCCTTGACTGCTAGTTACACATCTTCTCTGCTGAAAGGTACTGTTAGTCATGGGTTAATATTGTAATGTTTCCCTTTGTTTTGTGTGTTGCAGGACAGTGCTGCATACATGTTCTCCCCGTTCCGGCCAGGAATGTACCCGGGGACTGACTTGAGTCTCTACACATCACCCTCCATGCCAAACATCTCACTTGGCCGCCCACCTGTGTCTGGACCATCTTCAGTGTGTAATGTTTTCCCCTTTTTAGCATTTTGAAAGTTTCCTGCTCATAACAGTTACGCATTGTCACATATATACAAACTTAACTTTATAGTTGAAGCATTTATGTTTATGCAGTGAATTCAAAATTTAATAATGTAAAATTATGCACAATGATTTCCAGTTCACAAAATGTTACTTTATTTCTTTGTTTATCTTTTATAACGAGATCAGTTTATTTCATTTTTACTGTTCAATGAGGTTTTTTTTTGTTTTGTTTTGTGTGTGTAGATTTTTTATTGGTGAACAGATAACCATTTAAATTGAAAGTTGGTTTGTGCTTTTGGACCTTACAACTTTGAGCCATAAAGTTCAAAGCACATACCAGCACACAGTTGATCACTTCAGCTGTGTATGAACCTACTTGTCAAATACCTATAATTAACCCTGTGACTGTTGGTAGCGATTTTCATTGCGATGATTCTTTTAGGAATCGTGGCAACAAAGAGCACAACCAACAGCCAAAGGGTTAAGCTGCTTGTGAATGACAGCCACCAGTACTGTAAACACTAAAACAGGTGGCTGCATGCACACAGGGGTTTAACCCATTCAGTGCTGAGAAAATGTGAACACCACCGAACTGCATAAGGTATAGATCTTCATGAGCTCCCGCAGTTGAGGATCTACGCCTCTTGCTGACACCACTTTGAATCCATGTCTCTGGGACAACTGGGTTGTTCGGTGTTGAATTAGCTGCAGAAACTGCAGAAACACAGTCTGCGACAGCTGGCACTAAAGGGGCTAAGATTTTCTCCTATTTTGTGGTTATATTACTGTGCAGACCCTGTAATTAACCCCCTTAAGCATACAGCCACCAGTACTAAAAACATTTCTGGCGGCTGCATTCTGACTGAGTTAACCCTTTGCGTGTCCGTATCGGTTTTTGTCGCGATAATTTCTGTAGGAATCTGCTACATGGTAAAGTCGTATTCGTAGTATGATAAACACACCAGACGCACGCACGTAAGGTTCTTTTAAATAAACCTCATTCAGCTGCAACCCGTCACACGTGGCTTAAGGATGTAGACAATACTGGAGTAACAGTTTCAACAATATTTTAATTCAACGATGCGATCTCCACACAATGCATTTCCAAATGCATCAACACTGATACAATGTCTCTTCTGCAAATGTCTACACTGGTGACACAATGTTTAAACACGTTACTGAAACTCATAAATATTAATAAAAGAAGAACTTTCTCGAATAACTTAAATTGTCTACAAAAATTCGGCTGCTCATTTCAGCCCCAAATCCCAGTATGTAATGATATCACACAAAAATATGGCAAACCGTTTACAACTTTTCACCACACACAAAGAACGGCTGCTAATTTCATGCGCACAGTAAACAACTATGACCAGCAGCTTTGCTACTATGTTACAAAAATGTACCTTACTCTTGTTGCTGTCAGGACGTTAAGCAATGTACAATCAATCAATCAATCTTTTGACGTCACATGTATGAGGTCACTAGACAGCGCGACTCTGTTTCGAATGTTCTGGTTCATTCTCAACTAATCTACGCAAAACGAAAATCGACCGCTCTTCTCCATGTTGTAGTGAGTTGCAAGATTGTGGCTACGATACGTATTTACGTTCCACTTTTCATGCACACACCAAATGACATGTAAACAGTTAGTGTTTACTGTTTAGTGTTGGCCACCATCTTTTACTTTTTTGACCGGCCCGTGCGAACACTCCCGTGTGAACCCCGTACCCATGATACGTCAGAGTTCTGTGGGTACGCAGATTCTCATTACATCTTCCCCTTTTAGATGGACAACTCAAACGCACTCGAGTGTGCGAACATTATTCTTTAGAGTCTTTTCACAATAACCGAGGGGGGTGTAATATTTCGATCGATCACAGCTGGTAATCCTTGAAACGGGCCGGGACCTTCACAGCGCGTCCGCAGCGGGTTGTTGTCGCTGATGTAGACCTCGGGCTGGGAGGCACAGGCAGTGGAGCTGGTTGGACTGCCCCCGGAGGTTGAATAGGGCTGAAATGAGGTTGGCCCCGTTTACTTCCCGGAGTGTAAGGAAGGTCGGTTGCTGCCGCCTCAGTCATCATCGGCAGATCCGCTGGAGGGAGATTCTGGATGACGTTGGGATTGGAGGCAGAAGGAGGAAGGGACAAAAGGGGAACGGGTGTGTGAGCAGAGGGTGGTTGGAAGCATCTGGTGGGTTTCAGATGTCGTCGATTACGTCTGAACAAACCAGAAGCTGTCTCGATGATGTACGAGCGCGAGTTTGTTTGGCTCTGCACTGTTGCTGGATTTGCCCATTCCTTTTCATGATCCAGTTTCTGAAGAACGACATCGCCAGGTCGAAGATCAGGTAGATCTCTGGTCCCGTTGCGACGATCGTAGTAGAACTTGTTCACCTCCTTCTTCTGAATGTCCCGGTTGTTGAATTCTGCCTTGCTAGCAATTTTTGGTTCCAAGTTCTCCGGCAGAGTGGGAAGTGTGTTTCGGATGCGACGACCCATGAGGATCTCTGCTGGACTGAACCCGGTAGCTGTCGTAGGCGATGATCTGTGGACGAGTAGTGCTAAGAAAGGATCCTTCTGAGCTAGGATTTTCTTCGCCTCTCTTACTGCACGCTCCGCTTCTCCATTGGCTTGAGGGAAGTAAGGACTACTGGTTACATGATGGATTCCCCAATAGTCAGTGAAGGTACGGAAATCTGCAGCGGTGAACTGAGGTCCATTGTCGGTTACTAGGGTTTCTGGTACACCATGATGAGCGAAAATGTTCTTCATTTTCTTGATGGTTACCTCAGACGTAGCTCTCGGAAGATGTGCAATCTCCAGATATCTCGAGTAGTAGTCTATCACCACTAAGTATTGTTCCTTGTTATACTCGCACAAATCAGCAGCCACTTGCTGCCATGGTCTGTCAGGAAGTGGTGTTGGTAGTAGTGGTTCTTTCACTTGTGTTGGTTGCTTGGCTTCACATGGAGGACAATTTTTTACTATCTTGGCTATGTCTTCGCTGATGCCTGGCCACCAAACAGACTGTGCCGCACGCTCCCGACATTTTGTTATGCCGAGATGTCCCTCATGTATCCGGCTCAGAATGTTCTTCCGCATAGTCAGTGGAATCACGATCCGACTACCCTTGGTCAGCTTGCCGTTGTTGACACTTAGGTCACCTCTGACTGCAAAGAGTTCTCTGAGAGTAGGGCTGACCTTGCTAATGTGATCCGGCCACCCTTCTGCTGTGTAGAGCAGTGCTGAACTCAGAATCGTGTCCTGGCTAGTCTCCTTCGCGATCTCTTCAAGAAGTTTGTCTGTGGAAGGCCATGACGCTCTAACCATGTCCAGATGAGCTGTAACGTCGTCTTCAGTTGTCGAAATTTCGTCGACGACGTGCTGTTCCAGTGGACTTCGTGACAGCGTGTCAGCCACGATGAGATGTTTCCCTGGGCAGAATTCGGCTTTGGCGTTGAAGCGCATAAGACGAATGAGTAGTCGCTGACATCTCAGTGGCGTCTCGTGTAGATCTTTGGTGTTGATCAGCGGGACTAATGGTTTGTGGTCAGTCTGTAGCCTGAACGATTCGAGACCGACGAGGTATCTTTCGAATTTTTCGCATGCCCACACCGCTCCTAGGCACTCCTTCTCTATCTGCGTGTACCCCCTTTCCGCCGAAGTGAGAGTACGAGAACAGTACGCGACCGGACGTTCGACGCCGTCGTGATCCTGTAGCAGAACTGCCCCTATGCCGTAGCTACTGGCATCAGAGCTGACAGTTGTCTTCTTTGACAGATCGAAGAATGCGAGTGTGGGAGCAGTAGACAGACTCTCCTTGACCTTGGCTAGTGCCTCCACTTGAGGCTGGCCCCAGGTCCACTCCTTGTCGTTCTCCAGTAGTTCTGTGACAGGGCGCAGAGTAGATGACATGTGTGCGATGTACCGACCCAGGAAGTTGATCATTCCCAGAATACGCTTGAGTTCTGTGACGTTTGTAGGATCCGCCATGTTCCGTATGGCTTCCACCTTCTTGTCGTCGGGTCGGACCCCTTGTGCGCTGATTCTGTGCCCTAGGAACTCTATTTCTGACTTGCGAAATTCTGACTTCTCGCGATTCATCTTCATTCCAGCCTCGGAAAGTTTCTTCATGACTCTGGTCAAGTGTTCTTCGTGTTCGCTGGGACAGGCGGAATGAATCACGACATCGTCGAAGAAACAGATTACGTTGCTTTCTCCAAGGAGGATTTCTTCCATGGTTCGCTGAAAAATTTCTGGAGCAGATGAAATGCCGAATGGAAGACGTTTGAAGAAAAATCGTCCGAAGGGAGTGATGAACGTGGTATACTTGGCGGACTCCCGCTCGAGAGGAATCTGATAAAACCCCGATGTTGCGTCTAGCTTGCTGAAGATCTTCGAACCTTGGAGTTTGTGAAGAATATCTTCAATTGTTGGGATCATGTAGTGCTCCCGTTTCACTGCAACGTTCAACTTTTTCAGATCACAGCAGATCCTGACAGCTCCCGTCTTCTTCTTCAAGACCGGTACCATTCCAGCGCACCAATCCGTTGGCTCTGTGATTTCCTGGATGATGTTTGCCTTCTTCATTCTTTCCAACTCGAGTCGCACCTTTTCCATCAGCGGTATGGGGACCCTTCTTGCCGTGTGTAGACTGTAAGGCTCAGCGTTATCTTTAAGCTTGATCTTGACAGGCGTGCATCTTACGGGGTTACCGTCAAGGTCGCCGAAGATTTCCAGAGGAATCTGCACCGCGTCGAGTCGTTGGATGAGGCCCATTCTGGTTGAAGCTGCGCGCCCCAACAGATTGTCGGATTTTGTTTCAACGACAAAGAAACGCAGCTGTAAATTGTCGACATGGACCCTGAAAGCACCCTTACAGCTCAGCACACCCTTGGGACAAAGGAGTATTGCGCGAGTGCGCTGGAGAGGGGGTGGGAAATGGAGTTTTTGGTACTGCTCATAGGACATCATGTTAACATCAGCACCTGTGTCGATTTTGAACCGAGTGGGCGTACCGCAAATGTTCAGCTCTTTATACCAAGCTGGCTCCGTAACATCACCTTCTACTGAACCCAGAAAGTATGTTCCATCATCCTCGACATCGTACACTGCATTCACTGAATCAGTGCTTTTGCTTTGTCGGCAAACAGAAGAAAAATGATTGTACATACCACAGTTTCCGCACTTCTTGCCCCTTGCCGGACAGTTTTGTCTGCCTTGATGTCTTTTACCGCAGTATCCACAGGCACTACCACCGTCGCCATGGTGAGCACCGCCGTATCGAGCACCACCGCCGCGATGAGCGCCGCCAACGTGGTGAGAGCTGCCGCCGTGATGGGCGCCACCGCCGTGATGTTGAGTGCCTCCACGTCCTCCTCCTTGAGGATAGGAGCCACCGCGATCACTCTGACCGCTGTAGCCCTGAGAACCACCTCAGGAACGCTGGAAGGAGTTGCCGCGACCGCCGCGACGTCGTCCCTGACCGCGGGACACCGCATCCAACGAAGATCCATGTGCCGAGGGCTGGTAGAGAAGTGCGTCAACGCCAGCTGTACTGGACCGTTGCTCTGCGATCTGGCATTTTGTCAGTTCAGATTGGCGGGTTTGTTGAATAGCTTCGTCGAGAGTTTTGGCATCCTGTCTCGGAAGACAATGGGTATATGCGCTTGCTGGGTCAGTCACTGGAGTGACCTCTCCAGGGCGCAAGCCTGGGCGAAGTGTATGGAGATCCTGGGGTGCCCAGTCGTCAAGATCCCCCTCTCGGCCTCACTGATGTATCCAAAGGAATGCAAAGCAGTACGTTTGGTACTAGTTTGGCTGCAGGAGCTGCCAGAACAGTGCGTGAATACAGGCAGCTGTCTGCCTTCGGGGCTCCACTCCTGATTTGAAAGGTTTACTCCCCCACATTTGGCCGTTGGATCCAACCTGATCTCCTCCGTCCTCTAGCCGTTGGCTGTCAGAAACAGCTCATCCGCCTAGTGGTGCAATGTGAACACCACCCCCTCACGTGGTTTAGCCCACCAGCTGAGGTGGTTTGCCAGGGTGTGGCGCTTGGAGCCAGCACGTGAGAGATTAAGGAGATGGATGAGGACCAGTGATGCCCGTCCGTCCTATGTAGGACGCAGCTGCCGAACAGCAAAGGTGCTACCTCTATCCAGAGCCCCCTACACCCCGTCGTCGAGAGTAAGAGTTGCCTGTAGCTGTAACTTCTCTGACAGCTCTTTGTCTAGTATGCCTAACACTAATTTGTCTCTAATACTTTCATCGCGATCTTTGAAAGCTGCATTCTTGGATAAGTCATACAAACTGCGTACAAATGTTTCCACATTTTCCCCTTGATGAAGTTGATTTCGGCCAAAGAACTTTGCGCGTTCATGCATGACATTCACCCTAGGCACAAAATAAGCGTCAAACTTTTCAATCACTTAATCAAGAGTTGTGTTGTTGTCAATACCCGTAAACTGACTGAAAACGTTCTCAGACTCATTCCCCATAATATAGATCAGGCTATCAATCTGGGCTGCCTTTGGCCTCTTAGAAAGTTCTTCTGCGTTAAAATACCTTTGGAATCGTAGTTTCCAAGCCGGCCATCCGCTGGGCTTGGTAAAGTCAAACTGGTCCGGCGGTTTGAAAGGCATGGTGAAGACGAGAAACGTCCTTTGCACAAAACGAAGAAAAAAGTCAAGTACGTACAGGGCTAGGAAAGCTGTGAGTTCCTACTACCGCTGCCACCATGTAGTGAGTTGCAAGATTGTGGCTACGATACGTATTTACGTTCCACTTTTCATGCACACACCAAATGACATGTAAACAGTTAGTGTTTAGTGTTGGCCACCATCTTTTACTTTTTTGACCGGCCCGTGCGAACACTCCCGTGTGAACCCCGTACCCATGATACGTCAGAGTTCTGTGGGTACGCAGATTCTCATTACACATGTGACTTTTCTAGAAGCTTCCGGACTAAAATTAACGTATCATAACAAAGCCAAAACCGCTATCATGGACGAACGATAAAGAATCTCACTGAAAAGGTACGTGATGCGTAACCATGATAGCTCAAATAAATATCGGATCGTTTCCTACGATTAACACATGCATGCTCTCACAGGACAACACAACCACAATCGTAACAGAATCATCGCGACAAACTGATATGGAGACGCAAAGGGTTAAGATTTTCTGCTGCTTTGACAATATGATTTTGCCTGCAGGCCTCCACATCATCGAGCGTGGTATCTGAAGAGGAGCTGCGTACTGCGTTGTCAGCTCGCATGGGTCTGCCACTCGCTGCCCATCTCCTGCCCGGTGCTGCCCCCTGCTTCTTTCCTCCCCTGCCTAGTGAGTTACCACATGGGAGAACAAATAAAAGACAAAGAGAGTGGTGGTTAATTTATGCTAGCGTTGTTCTCATTTGATTCAGATTCTTGCGGAATAATCCTTTTGTTGGTAACTAAACCCCAGGGACATTGTACAGGTATACCCCTTGGCTGTTGGTTGCCCTTTATTCAGGGAGATTCTTGCAGGATTCACATAGAGAAGAAGTGCTACCTACTGCCAAAGGGTTAACTGGTTTTTGCAGATCTTGAAAAGAATGTTTGGTAAGTACTTGTGGAAGTAGAGATACCTTTTATACTTAAAGAAAAATGGGATTTAGAAAGAAGAGATATGGAAAAAAATAATTGTGATTTACACTTTAAGATTAGGAAGCCCCCACTCCCTCCTACCTCTCATCAGCAAGATGTATTATTTATACAGAGTCGAGTCAGTCTGTAACAATATGCTTTGGAAGGTGTGTACAACAGCTCTTGAGTATTAACAAAAATAAATATATCGGGTATGAAGCATGGGTGTATTCACTTTTGGATTTTTTTTAACAGTGATCGACAGTGATTTCCCTGCCGGCAGTGCGCAGGCAGCTGCCTATCTGGCCGCCCAGAGCAAACTGGTCAACCCCTACACCATTCCAGGCTCCACCGCTACCACTAGCCCCCATGTAGAACCACCCACCCACCCTGCTCACAGACTACACAGGTAAAAAATATGGCTGTTATAGCTGCGTAACTAGAGCTTATGAAAAAAAAATGAAATACAAGTAGATTCTCATAATATTTGCCATAGCAAACTTGCTATCAACATTGCTACAGGAAAAAACTATATCATTGAGTTTTTTGGTTTTCTTGGTAACTATGTAACTATATCACATTGTGTGGGCTATTTATTACTCAACCATTTCCGATTTCTACAAGAAATAAAAAAAACTATGGGAAGAGACATTCTTGTGGAAAGCAACACTAACATGACATCCAAATTCAAACTTGATGAAAGTGTGTGCAGGTATTGAAGTAAGATACATAGCGTCATCTGGAGTGGAGTGTGTCACGTTGGAGAGTGCTTTATGTATTTGAGTTGCTATGTTGTCAGTTTGAGCCTTAACCCTTTTAGCCCCAACACCCTACAGCAGGCGATAGATCGACCATGATAATTCAAGGGTAGTGCCAGATGAGCTTGGCGCCTTCAGGCGCCAAGCTCATCTGGCACTACTCTTAAATTATCATGGTCGATCTATCTCCTTCAACAGGTACATAGTTCTTAAGTAGCATCTCCAAAATTTGGGAAATGTGGTCTTGCAGTTAAATGGGTTAACTAAATTTCAAAATACTCAAATCTAGAGCTGACCTCACGACATTTCTGGAGACAGATCGGCGATGATAGTTTCAGGGTGTTGCCAGAATAGCTTGTCATCTCTAGGTGCCAGGCTATTCAGGCAACCCGCTTCCCAATAAGCAAAGGTCCTCGGGGCCCACGATGGTCGCAGTGGGCCTGTGCATGGCTGTGTGCGGGCCCGCTGCGGCCATCATGGGCCCGAAGACATTTTGCTATTGGGGTTTAACATCATGGAGGATCCATCATGTCATAGGGCTCCACCCTTTGGCTGGCTGTCAGTGGCAATTTGTGTTGGAGATTCCTGCAGGAATCCTCTCGACAAAAAGAGCTACGGGATATAGCCAATGGGCTAACGGTTAGTCTGACCCGCCATCTCAAATATAAATTTCTCCATTTTTATGCTGGGTATTAAACAAGGAGAGGCTGACTTGGAGAGGCGGATGCTTGAGATGACAGGTCAGACTAAACATGCAGGGGCTGCTTGTGCTTCTGAATAGATAAGACAAAGTTTATGGAATTTGTATCTTTTGATGAGGTGGGTGCAGGTTTCTTTGAATTATACTTCCCTGTGGCTTCTGATTAAAAAAAAATGAACTTAAAATGACAGCATTAGCTGGAACTTCGATGAAAGTAGAAGACTGAAATTTCATAGCTAGACCATAGTCATTGTTTTCAGTTGGCTGGAAATTGTCTGCAGGGTTAAATGTACCATATTAGTAATACTTGCTGACTGCTCTAGCTTGACTGCAGATAGTTGCGTTTTTTAAGTCTTCTAAGTACTTTTGTGAAATCTGGTTGTTGTCATATAAGTCTTTATTTAACCCTCTTGAGCACCGTTACTGTTTACAGTACCACTCCAGTGGCTGCATTCACAAGGAGGTTAAGCCTCATGAAACCTCCTCCCTGGGAGATGGTGGGTTGACCCACGACCACAAAGTGCCCATTTATATGAGATTACATTGTATGTGCATTTCATACTGTTTTCCAATGCCTCGGTGAGCTTTGTAAAGGATATGGTACATAAGTGTCACTGGTTTTGAAAACATCACTTGTCTTGATTTCAGTTTCAAATGTCACTGTTTGTGGGTATCACTTTGGTTGTGTTTTCAGCAAATGTGTATTTGGTTTTCATTTTCTCAGGCATCATCGACCGTTAGGCCGCACACACTCTGCCCCCCTGCCCCTTGGACACCCTGGTTTCACGCAGACGACCACTCCCCAGCAACAGCAGCAGCAGCAACAAACACTTCTGCTGCAGCAACAACACGAGCAGTATCTGAAGGAGAACCAGAAACTTTATCTCAAACAGGTCAGAATCGTAACTATCTCAAACAAGTGTGAATGAAATTCTTTGTTACAGTCGTAGACAGTTGGGGGTTCATGGGATCTATACCTCTTGCAGTTGGGTGGTGTTCAATTTTTCTTGCCGGTGAAGCAGAAGGGGTTAACTCATTCGAGATGTACCGCCTCCTGATACGTGGCTTATGCTGCGTATCTGGATGCGGCACATCTCGAATGAGTTAAAGTCCTTGACAGTAGTTGCTATTACTTACACTGATAACTGCATTTGGAATAGTCGTCTGTCTTTCTTTTCAGCACATACGGCAGACAGTTCTTCAGCGCGCTGGAAGCAAGGGTCACATGGAAAATGTTGACGAGGAAACGGAGGTCAAACTAGCACAAGTAAGAGATTTTTCCAAATGTCTAATGATGTATAGACTGGCTAGGTGATTCCAGCAGGAACTGCTTTGACAAAAAGCACTAGCAACAACCAAAGAGTAAAATCTTTTCCTGGGATATATTTCTTTTGCTGTACCAGTACAAGTAAAGTTTGAATTGTTTTTCTCCTTAGAGCTTGTATTCTCTGACTGCATACTTTTTAATGCTCTAACAGCCATTTGCTCCAACTTAATACTAACCACCAATATAAAAAAAAACCTGAATTCAGCATGACTTTTGCATGCATGATTCACTTTTCCAGATGACTTACTGCCATTATAACATTAATAAGAGCACAGCTGTAAGTAGTTGTTGAGCTAAAGGTGGCTCATGCTAAATTGGATATATATACATGTAGCAAAAAACATCTGTTTTGGCCAGCATGCAGAGAGAAAGCTAAAAGCGGACAGACTTTCAACAAGCAGTAGCCAGACACAGCTCTGCTTGATTTGAAAAAAAAAACATTCTTCAGAAACTAACGCTGTAGTAGCAGACAAAGTAATTTGTGTCTTTTTGTGTGCACTTAGAGCTTGGCTTGCATTGTTTTCATGCAGACATGCTTGTCTTTTCACTAGCACATCATCTGTATTATTTTGCAGCATTCTTTGCCTGCTTTGTATTTATTACTTTTGAGCATGTGATTTTCCGCATGAAATCCTCAGTGGAGAGACTGTCCTTGGACAGAACTGGAACAAAATCATTGCAGCAATCTCTTTCTGTGGTTTTACATTTAACCCCCTTGGACTTGCAACCAGTGGTACTGATCACAGTACCTGTGGCTGCATGCACAAGGGGTTTAATGTTCGCAATCTCTAGTTTTGTGGAGCAGTTTCTCTTCAGCTTGATAGTGAAACGTCATGGTTATCAGAGAGTATACATCTAATATGGCAGGGTCAGCATGAAGCAGAGACCCTTATGAGCCCCAGCAGTTGCAGGGACTGTTGAGGGTCTATGCCTTTTACAGTTGAATGGTGCAGGTCAGCCTCATTATATCACAATACCTGTGGGGCCATACGGTCCCATCGCGTTATTGGTGTTTGCTAATTTGTGGTGCTTATGAAGAAGCATACAGTAAGCAAAACGTTCTCTGGCCTCCTCCAGCCTTAATTGCCCCGTGCACAGCTGTGTGTGGGCCAACTAAGGCTGGAGGAGGCCCAAGAAGTTTTTCCTCACTGGATATCTGCTGGTAGCCTCAGACCTGACGATTTCGTGATATTCTGAGGGACTGACCTGTCTTTGCGTACGGGACTGAGAGTGTCCAGTGCTCAGGAAGAAGCGAAGTAAGGGCCACTGACGGTGGTAAGATGGTGGAGTTGTGCATTGTTCCATGGCATGGCGTGTGAATGTGCAGGAGATGAAAGAGTCGCCAGAGGCAGAAACTGAGGAGAGCAAAGAGGAAAATACCGTTACCAAGGAGCCAGTGGCAGTGGCCGTGGCTGAGGTTTTATTTGAATTTCTTGTCTGTTGGTATTGTCTGGGCTTACACGCTGAATTTATTCATGTTCCATTTGTGGTACCTGGTTGCTGTTTCCGCTTCTGTTCGTCATTTCTTGGTGTGGTGGTCACTCATTGTGCCTCTTTGTGAGTGTGCGCGTGCGTGTGTGCTCAAAGATATGAGTGTGAGTGCTTGTGTTTGAAAAGGATGAAATTGTGCTTGGCTCACACCATAGAATGTGGCAGCTTTCATTGTGTATCATACATGTGCCAGAACTAATTATGGTATTTTGGGGTGTGTTTAATTGTGTTTGGTTTTATTGTCTGCATAAACATGATGTAAACCAGAACTAATTGAGATATTTTGGGATGCGTTAACCCCTTCACTGCATAGGAAAGTAAACCACTCAGCTGCAAGAGGCATTGATCCTCATGAGTACCCCCAGATGTAAGGGGCTCATGAAGATCAATGCCTCTTGCTTACACCATTTTGTATCTATGATTTTTGGATGGCTAAAACTCTTTGGTGTTAACCCTTATCATTTGAAATACACCAGTGTGTGAAATAAGTTTGACTAAAATAGTTCAAGGGTAGTGCCAGAATAGCTTGGCGCCTTTAGGCGCCAAGCTATTCTGGCATCACCCTTGAACTAAAGCCATTGGTCTATATCCTTATCTGTAAGTACTGTAATGTAGCTTGCATATGGCAGTGTACAAATTGGAAGCTTTAAGCATCAGCATGGTATGGGTTAACAAAGATTACAGAAGCAGAACTGCGACCAGTGGCAGTGAATGGGCTAATGTGTTGGGCATTGGTTAATCGTCAACAAACGCCTGTTCACTTCATGTGTCTCAGTGGTAATGTTCGCCTCAAACTACTTTCTGTGGCACTAGTGGTGTGATTTAAATGCAGCTTTTAATGTTGGCAAGGGTAGTAGTTATGACTTCTCCTCCATTCTGGTAGTGCCAGCAGCTTTATTTGTGATTATGTTTTTATGTTTTTCATGTTACACGTGTATTTACAAGATGTTATACTAGTACACAATAATGATTTTTGTGTTATGGGTACAGTGTGATACTTGCATGTTAAAAATATTTGTGTGCTGATCTATCATTTTGGACCGTGTGGCTGGAAGCTGTAGTGTCCAGAATCACAGACCGGCACATGTTGAGAGCTATGGCATGTGCATGTGATTGTTTGTTACAGTCTTGTTCAGGAGGGACTTCGCGTAAGCAAATGTCCTCAGGCCAAGGGGGCCTGCACACGGATGTGGGCGAGCCCACTGCGACCAACATTGGCCCAAGGGTCTTTGCTTACTGGGTTTTCGGTTTAGTTCCTAGGAAGACACTTCAGCTATTCCCAATCTCGAACCCCTCCAAATAATTCTCCTGAGATGTTACGGCATATAAGTAAACATTTGTTCTAAACAGAAAACCTGAAGAACATGTGCACATTTTGCTTTGATTACATTTAATGTTAAGGTTTTGCTGATTTCTAATAATGAATTATGTCTTATTTTGGTACAAGCATAAAATATGTGACAATATATATTCAACGAAGCTGGTTTGCCTACTGTTTGAACATTTTCAAAACTGCAAAGGGGAATATTGTAATTTGTATATTTATCAAATCAGGTCAAACAACCAAACTTTGTATACCCTTTATTATTTTTATTTTTTAAGGAAAATTGTTTCTAATTTGAACAGCTATCTCGTTATTATGCATTATGCATTATTTAATTTTTTTTTTATTGTCTATGCTCAAATGAACAAAAATAATTGTATTTGTTAGTCAGTACAACCTACATTCTATTTTAAAGCAGACGTAAGCAAAATACTATGTTGCTGATCAAAACCCAATTTACTAAGAAGATACAAACAAATAACTATGTTGCTGATCAAAACAAGTTGATTGTTTTATTTCATGTTTTATTTCATTATGACCTAATATACACTGAGGATAGGAGCAAAAGAAATACCACATTAGTATTTCCGATGATTCAAAAAGTGTTGCATTTCTTTTGCTCCACAGTATAGTTTTTATTCTGTTCTCAAGAAATAAATAAGTTGCTTGCTTTATTTCATTATAACCAAATATATATGAGGAGCAAAAGAAATGCAACATTTTTTGAATAAGTGTTTCTGATTACAAAAATGTTGCATTTCTTTTGCTCCTCAGTATATATATATATTTTTCTGTTCTCAGGAAATAAGCTGCTTACCTTATTTCGTTATGACCTAATATATACTAAGGAGCAAAAGAAATGCAACATTTTTGGAATCAGAAACACTAAAGTGTTACTGATGATTAAAAAAGTGTTGCATTTCTTTTGCTTCTCAGTTTATATATATTTTTTCTGTTAGCAGGAAATAAATAAGTTACTTGCTTTATTTCAATATGACCTAATTTAGTTTTCTTCTGTTCTCAGGAAATGAAGGAAGCAGAGAACAAGATGGAGGAGGGGGCCCTGGCACCGAGTGAACTAGAAAAACAGCAACGCGAGCGTGAAGCATTTCTGTCTCAGCAAAGGGACATCATCAAGGGGCGACATGGACGCCACACTCACCACCGACCCCTCTCCCGCACGCAGTCATCTCCCCTGGTCACATTCTCTGTGCCACCCCAGCAACCAGCCGACACCGGACCCGTCACATACAACTTTACCACTGGTGAGAAATTAGACAAGATACTAAAACTAAACCACTCTCTGCGTGCAGCCACCAATACTATAAACATTACCTGTGGTTGCATGCCTAAGGGGTTCAATACAATGTCAGCCTTGGTATTACACACAGCAGTATATCGAACAACCTGATCTAACACTGACAGGTCTTTGCTTTCTAGGTGGGAAATCTTGTAAGCTTATATTCTTAATCTAACTTTCTGGTACCCAGGTACCTTGATATATAGGGTGGCTGATTTATATAAAATCCAGCAAAATTGAAAAACTGTTTGAATTTTGTTATCTCTTCACATGCCAGGGGAAAAAGATTAGATAAAAAATGTAATGCATTTTAGCCCTTCAGTTGTACGTGGCAATTTTTGGTGAGGTGATTCCTGCAGGAATACCACATACAGCCAAGGGTTAATGCATGTACCATATAATTGTGAATTGAACATTGTGCTTGTGCAGGTCTTGCCTATGATACGATCATGCTGAAACACCAGTGTTCATGTAACAATAATGATAATCACCTTGAACATGCTGGTCGCATCCAGAGTATTTGGCAACGCCTCACCGAGTCTGGTCTCGTCGCCCGTTGTGAGGTACATACACTTGTTCGATTAAAAATACTTATGGTTTTTGTCAACGTATTAACCCTTCTAGTAACCCTTCAGATAAGTGCAACAGGAGGCAGATCGACCTTGATTGTTCAAAGGTGCTGACAGAAGAACTTGGCATGTAGAGATACCAAGCTATACTATCACCACTGATGATCGATCATGGCTGATCTGTGTCCAGAACTGTAATGTTGCCTTCAGAGGACAAGTCTTAAATTTGTGAATTTTTCCGTCAGGCTCAGAGTGTTTACCTTTAGACTGTTGGTACCACTTTTTGTCTTGATGATTCTAGCAGGAATTATCGCAAGAAAAAGTGCTACTGACAGATAAAGGGTTAATAAATTATTTTGCTGGTCATACTTGTTTTTTCAAAATACATTACCGATGTCATTACTATATGAAATACACTCTATAGCCTATCAATTTCAGCCTAAAGTTGTGTCCCCTACACAACTGGGGAGGAGACACCGGGGATCCAAAAGTAGGGCCCTGGGTGGCCTCCCCTTACCAGCCTATCCCGGCAAGCGGAGGGTGAGTTCCTGTCAGTTTTTACTCTTAGCTCGACCTGGATGGTCGAGTTTGTGCCTTGCTAACGTTTTGGAAAGAAGGATAGACTGTGGTCTTCTTTGGCTATGCTTTTGAACTTTTGGCTGTTGGCCTTGGGATTTATTTCTCCTCGGACGCAGTGTTCGTTGATGTGTTCACTTCAACTGTTACTGTGTGGGATTTGCGCCATCCAGTTACGACTGGTTTGACTTTCAGTGACCTTCGTCCTTGGTGCCAGCTTGTGGCTTTGCTCCCTCGTGTGTGAGCTCGGCGCTTGTGTTCCTCCTGCGTCTGCGTGCAGCAGACTATGGCTTCTAGTTTGAAGTCCTGCACCCTTTGTGGGGATTTTCAGTGGCCTTCTGACGCCCACGACGCCTGCCTGCCGTGCTCGGGATGCTCTTCAGACAGGATGTGTGCCGTGTGCGCCGAGTTGAGTGAGGACCGGTGGTCTCAGCTGTGGGACTTTTACAGACATGAACGCCCAGCCCGGACAAGTCAGGCGCCCCGGACTTCTCCGCAGGTTGGTGTCGCGCCGTCGGCTTCATGGGCTCAGTGTTGATTCTAGAGCGCGTTTTGCGCGATTTCTCGCAATATTATGCTCCAAATCGCAAAAAAACACCGATAGCGCGGCCGAAGAATCGCAGAAAAAAGAAACTGGATGCTTTTTTGCAAGACTAGCGCGGCCGCACCGCTGCTGCGTAAAAGCCTGCTCGAGCATCTTGGTGCAGTGTGGCCTGAGTCGAGCCAGGGCAATTTCACTATTATTCACCTGTTTAACACGAACACAGATTCCATTCACAGAAAACCAATTCACGTGTCGCTCTCGCGCTGTGGAAGTACACATGACAGATCAGAGCGAACTCTAGTCTGTGATTGGCTGAATAGCCTTTGGCTGTTGTAATCTGTCTTCTCATTGGCTAGCATTTCTGTACTGTATTCATGTTGTATCATTCGTGTACCAACACAACCCTTTTACCGATGCGGGATTGTACTTCAGCCTGTGTTGCTTTTACCTGAGGATTGTAACTTAGTATGGATTTTACCTGATGGATTTACATTAAATACTCGAGCTGTACACGTTTCCTTGTGTTTTCCTAGCGAGCTGAAGGTATGCATAGAAAGTACGATAATGTGCACTTTTAACCTGGTACTCATTCACGCACACGTCTTACACACTTTCTCCTTGAGGGCCGTGATCAATTTTGAGGCCATATTGGTTAACACGAAATATGGTTAACACAAAGTGATTTTCCGTGTCCCCAGAAATTCGTGTTAAGCGGACTCCACTGTATGTATGAATGTGTGTATATATGTCGTTTTAAAGTAAGCAGTGCAACGCGATTTGAGGGCCTCCCTTTTACACCTTGAGGGGCTCCCTTTTTTGATTAGAGGGAGCCTTTGGGCGCCCTTTTCTGAAATCCTAGAATCAACACTGTGGGCTACACTTCGATCAGTCGTCCGGGCCGTCCGGCCCGCAGGTAAGTCCCCTTCATCTACTGTAACTGCTCAGGAACTCCCTTCCCGCTCTGAGTCTTCTGAGCAGGGCAGGCGAGGTTCAGAGTCTCGCTCCCCACGCTCCGCTTCGTCGGGGCATGGCTTGAGCTCCTTGAGTGTCTCTCCCCCCCATCCCCCCCCCCCCCTCCCCCCCTCCGTATCGCCGGAGCAGGCCAGGCCGGCTGAGCGTTCGTCAACGCCCCCTCGCTCCGTTTCTTCTGAGCGGGCCCGACGTGACGAGCGCAAATGTAATAAGGAAGAGAAAAGAAATAGCTGGCGTCGAGACCTCCAAGCAGACATCAAGAGACTGGGAACCACCTGGAGTAGAATCGAAGGAGAAGCACAGGACAGGAGTTGCTGGAGGTCTCTCGTTGACGGCCTATACCCGGGTAGGGGTGACAGGCGTAAGTAAGTAAGTAAGTAAGAAAAGAAATAGACATAGAGGCTCTCCTTCACGCTCCGAGGCTTCGAAGCATGACCAGAGACTGGTAGAGGTTTTGCCCACCCGCTCTGATTCGTCCGAGCGGGTCCGGCATCCTACGTTTACGTCCCCCCCCCCTCCCCCCCCCCCCCCCCCCAAGGCCCCGCCCCGTTTCGACCAGGCGGGCCCGGTGTGACTCTGACACGAGACCCCCTCACCCCGAGGCTTCGGAGCGGGGTCTGTGTGTCCCTTTTCGGTCCCCTCCCTGCTTCGATTCGTCTGAGCGGGCTAGGAGAGACGCCTTACCATTCCCCCCCCCCCCCCCCCCCCCGAGGCGTCGGAGCGGGGGTCGCGCACCACTATTTTGTCCCCTCCCCGCTCCGCCTTTACTGAGCAGGCTTGGCGTGACACTTCTCTGTCCCCCCCTCCCCCCCCCCCCCCCCCCCCCCCCCCCCCCCCCCCCCGCCCCGAACGTTCCAGGCGGGCCCGGCGTGACTCTGACAATTTCTCACAGGTGAGGATTCGCGGTGAGCGGGTTGGGGGGGGCCGGGGTTCCCCTACCGCCTCCCCTCTTACGTTCGGAGCGCAGTCTCCGGCTTCCTTCCCCTCGTCGTCCACTCGCTTTTCCCGTCACCTCGCGCTTCGGTGAGTCGGGGGCTTTTGGGGCGTAACCTCCCTTTCGGACGTGGTTTGGACGCGGTCCCTCCTTCCTCACGACGACTCCCCGATAGGGTTTCGCAGGCGGCTCCGCCTATCCTTTGTGCACGCCCTAGCCTGCCGCCTTCGGCGTTCCCGCGCTCTCGGAGCCGGTCACCCCTCCTTGCGGCAGTGCATGATAGGCGGGTGGTGGAGGTAGACCCTGACATTTTAAGTCTGCACCCGACGGATTCAGCTTCCGCCATCTTCTTGCGGGATTCGCCCTCGAGGTCTCCCGACCGCTTATCAACTGTTTTGGCGGCCTCCTCCTTGTCTAAGGAGGTCGGCCCTTCGCTCAGCTTACAGACGGATTGTGCTGTGGAAGAGGCCTCCTGTCTGATCGCCAACTACCTACCTCCTGACTTATGTCCTCCTTCACCTCCTCTGAAGAGACAGGCATCCGCCATGGTTGATGCGCAGAGGCAGGCTAAGCGTCGCAAGTCTCTCCCTCAACCAGCCGGTTTCCGGGTTCTCATCGATGCTTTCTCGGCCCGACTTCGCCAGGACTCCTTCGGTGACGAGGGTTATTTTGCAGATTCACGTTGGCCTGCGGGGATCAATATGACTTTCCGACAGGCCTGGTACACTGGCCACTCTCAAGCATTCACCGTCCCTCTTCCTTCGGTGGATGCGGCAGTCGTCAACCAGGCGGGTGGACGCCAGGTAGTTCAGAATGCTTGGCCTCGACCTCTGGACAGAATCGCTTCCTTAGTCCGGAATTCGCTGGCGTGTTCCGGTTTCCTAGAAATGGCAGCGCAAGCAGTACTACATTGCCTGGAGGACGCTTGGGACCTGGGAACCGCGTCCCCGCTTCGTGACGTGCATTCCATTTTGGTAGCTGCTAACAGGGCTGCCTACCATTCCTCAACCAACACTATGGCGGCGGCCGCAAACTGTGACCTTTGGCGGCGTGATTCGCTCCTACGGCTTTGCACGGATCTCCCCAAGATGGTGAAGATGCAGCTCCGCCAGGCTCCTCTCGGCGGTTCCCTCCTTTTCGGGGAGACGTGGCAGACGGTAAAGGAAGCTTCCAAGGACCTGTGGCCCCATCCTGCCTCCATCCACGGTGCTCCTCGCTTTCGCGCGACCCGCCAGGCCGGGGGTCGTGCCCGGCGGTCTGCCAGACCCACTTCACTTCCAATCGCCGGTTCCCGCGGTAGAGCCTGCCCCCTCCAGGCTCCTCAGTCCTTCCCCGCAGCTCGCCCTTCTTGGTCTCGCGGCGCCCGTAAGTCGGGGCGCGGTCGGGCCCACTGACTTTACCCCTTCTCCGCCCTGTCGACAGTTCTTGGGTCTCCAGTCGGCGGGCGGCTGGCCTTCTACAGCGACCATTGGAAATTACTGTTCCCAGACGACCCTTGGATCATCTCAACAGTTTCTTCAGGCCTTCAACTTACGTTCCAGTCCCCTCCACCTTTGTGCAGGTTCCCCGTGTGGACCCAGACTCCGGTCGACCATTCCCAGGCAGTTGCTCTGCGCGGAGAAATTGCGTCCTTACTCGACAAAGCGGCGACAGAAGTGGTTTCCCGTCAAGATTCACCGGTGTTCTACAGCCGCATCTTTCTCGTCCCCAAGCCTGGGGGCAAGTGGCGGCCAGTCATTGACTTGTCGGCTCTAAACAAGTTCATTTCAGCGCCTCACTTTCGGATGGAAACAGCCCGGACTCTCCGTGCAGCCGTCCGGCCGATGGACTTCGCTATCAGCCTCGACGCATATCTCCATGTTCCGATTCATTCGTTGTCTCGCCAGTATCTCCGTTTTGCCTTTGCCGGGGTCGTTTACCAGTTCCGAGCCCTCCCCTTCGGCCACAACATCAGTCCTTGGGTCTTCACGAGGCTTCTCGACGCGCTGATGGCCCTCTTCCGACGGAGATCTCCGAGTCCGGCATCCAGCTACCTGGACGACTTGCTTTTGCGCAACATGATCGCCTCGGCGCTCGAGGAGGACAGAGATGCCCTCCTTTATCTTTTGCGCCGATTTGGGTTCCTCGTCAACCCCGGCAAGTCAGATCTCACACCTTCGCGCCGGTTTCTACATTTGGGGATGAAATTCCTGACCGACCTCAACCTAGTCCGCCTGCCTTTGGCACGGCGGCAGAAGATTGCCGACTTCGCACTTCCTTTGGACGAAGGGGTCTCCTTCTCGGCCAGAGTCTGGCTTCAACTTCTGGGATTGCTCAGCGCAGCAGCGGACTTGTTACCTCTCGGCAGGCTTTATGCCCGCCCGCTGCAGCTACACCTTCTCCTCCACTGGTGTCGGCTTGCTGACGGATCCGGTCCCAGTTACCCCGTTGTCCCGGCCACACCTCCAGAGGTGGACGGACCTTACGTGGTTGGCAACAGGCGTGCCGCTACACTCCCCTCCACCCCGGTGGTCTCTCTGCACCAGTCGGGCTGGGGCGCTCACCTACTACCGGACTTTGTCTCGGCCTCGGGCCTCTGGCCCCGGGACCTTGCGGACAAGCACAGCAACTGGCTAGAGATGAAGGCGGTGTGGATGGCTCTCGACTTCTGGCAGGGGAAGTTGACCGGCCAAGAGGTCCTCGTTCTCTCGGACAATTCGACGGTGGTGGCCTACATACAGAACCAGGGGGGCACGCGCTCGCCCTCCTTGTGTATCCTCCTTTACCATCTCCTGCTCTGGTGCAGGGACCGCACCATTCGTCTTCGAGCCCGCCACATTCTCGGTCACCTGAACGTGGTCGCAGACGCCCTTTCCCGCCGCGGCCAGCTTCTACACACGGAGTGGTCACTGCGTCCCGACATCTTTTGCATGATTTGCTCACGTTGGGAAACACCTAGTCGACCTGTTTGCCACCAGATGGAACAACCAGCTCCCGGTTTTCGTCTCCCCAGTCCCGGACCCGCTCGCCTGGGCGGTGGATGCGCTCTCCATTCCGTGGGATGGACTGGTTGCATTTGCCTACCCTCCGTGGGTCCTGGTACCGAAGGTCCTACGGAAACTGCAGGGATGCTCCGTGATTCTCCTCCTGGTGGCCCCCTTTAATTGGACCAAGAGCTGGACCACGGGTTTACTCGCGCTAGCGACGGACCCGCCCCTCGAGTTACCGGCTCCGCCCACGATGCTCAAACAACTCCGCCAGGCTCTCTTCCACCCTTGCCCGGAGCGCCTCCTCCTACATGCCTGGAGGTTATCCGGTGAGCCCTCGCCGCTAGAGGTTTCTCGGATGCGGCGGTGGAGGCGATTGCGGCAGCCCGCAGACAGTCTACGCGGAAGGTGTACGAAGGAAAGTGGAGGGTCTTTCAGTCCTGGTGCGCCGCTCGGCGGCTCCCCCCCACGGATCTTTCTACCCCACAACTAGCGGACTTCTTCCTCTGGCTCTTCAACGATCAAGGCTTAGCTCTGGTTACCTTTAAGGGTTACTGAGCCATGATCGCAGATACGTACCGCCACCTGGGTCTTCCGGATCCGGGCGCTTGCAAGGACCTCTCGGACCTGTTGGCTAACTTCGAGTTGCGACGTCCGGTTTCCCGTTCCCTCTTACCTCGGTGGGACCTCGCCTGGGTGCTGACGTGGCTAAATACGAACCATTTTGAACCCCTGCTTTTGGCACGGTTCTCCGACCTGACCTGGAAAACATGTTTCCTTTTGGCGCACGCCACCGCTTCCCGAGTGAGCGAGCTTCACGCGCTCTCGATATGTCCTGCATGTCTGCAGTTTTGTTCCGATGGATCTGCGCAGCTACTCACCGACCCGTCTTTTCTGGCCAAGAACTGCCTACCTTCGTCGGCTCCCCAGTTGGTGACCGTACGTCCGCTTAGAGGGCCGGACCTTTCCCGTGAGTCGCGTCAACAGGATCTGGTTGGGGCGCTGAGGATTTACCTGCGTCGCTCTAAGGCGCGCCGCCGGTGGGGCTCCCGCCTTTTCCTCCCTCTGTCTACAGGCAGGACAGATATCTCGGCCCAGACGGTTTCGTCTTGGCTTCGGTGGGTGAGTAGGTCGGCCTACCGGGACCTCTCGCCTGACGGGGATAGACTCTTGCAGATTCGGGCGCATGAAGTGAGAGCAGTAACCACCAGCGTCGCCCTGGATCGCAACTGCTCCGTTAAGGACATTATTACAGCAGGCGGCTGGCGTGCAGACTCCACCTTCGCCCGCTTCTACCTTCGTGACCTATCTGGCCAGCGTGACTCCCTGGCCCGGGTGGGCGACATCTCCGCGGCCCAGCACTCCCTCCGAGCTCCACATGTGCCTTAGGTACGTCTTAGCTGAAATCGTCGGGAGTGCTCCTTATTGGCCTGTGGGGAGGGGGTTAGTTCTGGGCTTTTAGGGTCGGCACCTTCCTCCTCTTCGATATTTTTCCATATAGTAATGACATCGGTAATGTATTTTGAAAAAACAAATGAATTTTTTTTCTAAAATGTATTTTTTTGAAAAATACTTACCGATGTCATTACTCGGACAGCCCTCCCTCCTGCCCCGCTTGCCTCTTTGGCTAAGTGTGAAAACTGACAGGAACTCACCCTCCGCTTGCTGGGATAGGGTGGTAAGGGGAGGCCACCCGGGGCCCTACTTTTGGATCCCCGGTGTCTCCTCCCCAGTTGTGTAGGAGACACAACTTTAGGCTGAAATCGATAGGCTATAGAGTGTATTCCATATTGTAATGTCATCGGTAAGTATTTTTCCAAAAAATACATTTTAGAAAAAAAATTAATATTTATTTTGTTTGTTGCAGAGACTTAGAACAAGGAAGGCGACCCTAGAAGAGCTACAGAGCTGTCACACGGACCTGTACGCAGAGATATTTGGTGGAAACCCGTACAACAGGCAAAGGCTAATGGGTATGTATCTCGTGTGCGTTATCTTAATCACAGAAAACTTCTAGTTTAAATTCTTGAGTTTGTTTTTCTCCTGAAAAATAGAAATCTGATTTTTTGTTTACACCCTCAGCCCATCAAAGTTCAAGGGTGGTGTCAGAATACCATGGAGTCCTCCAGGCACCAAGCCATTCTGGCACTACCCTTGAACTATCATGATCTGTGTATCTACTGAACTGTTGTGTATGCAGAATGTCACATATTGTTGTGTTTTCAATGCAAGAATATCTGCTTTTGTTTTTCCAGAAAACTTTCCCATGCGTTTCTGCATTCTGCCCTGTGGGGGAATTGGTGTGGACTCTGACACTGTGTGGAATGACATGCACACCTCCTCTGCCAGTAGGATGGTAAGACATTAGCCCATTTTAGCCTGATACAATATTGCTTGAAATAAATTGGACTATGATAGTTCAAGGGTGGTGCCAGAATAGCTTGGCGCCTGAGACACCAAGCTATTCTGGCACCACTCTTGAACTAGAATGGTTGATCTATCTCCTGATCTGTAATGTAGCCTTCATTGGACTACAAGCAAATAAAAACAGAAATTCAGCCTCAGGATGTAATGGGTTAACAGTAAATTTCACTTGTTACAATGTTGGCTATAACAAAAGTGAAATATACCAGTACTTTTGTAGAGGTCCTGACTGTACTTTTTCTGATGTATACAACTTTGCTTACAACAAACTTCGGATATATATAACAACAAACATCTCATTTTGATTTGATGGGAATCTTTGCTTATTTGTTTGCTTTCTCAAAACTCTTACCGATGGCATTACTAATAGGAAAGTACATTTAGCTTACCGATTTCAGCTTAAGCATCCGTTGTGTACACTACACAATCAGGGAGGCGACTCCAGGGAGTCGTTACCAAGAAATCCTGAGTGGCATCCCCTGTCTCCTTATCCGGTCACGTGCTTGGTAGTATCCTGCCGGTCTTTGCACTTAGATCACCGTGAACGGTTGTGTTCAGCCTTCGTTTCTAGCTGTGGCTGTGTATGGTTGGATTACCGGTGGACTTGACGTTGTGCTCGGTGTTGTGTTTGGTTTGGATTACCTTTGGTGTGGATTACCTTGGTGGTCGGTCACTGGTGAAATTACCTAGTAGCTTCATGGGTGATGACCAGGTAAAGCCTCAGTTAATGCCTCTCAGCCGGCGACTTTTCCCGGGCAGAAGATTCTGTTTGTGACCGTTCGTGAGCACGTGTCCTCTACCAAGAGGCCCCGCGCTCCCACGGTGGCATATGTCTGCTTTTTGTTACAGTATACAGGTAAAGACCTGCACAGGTGCGGATATTTCCAGTGGCCCAGTGACTCCCATGATGTTTGCCTGCCGTGTTTCGGGTTGCTCCTCCGGGCAGACGTGTAGTACTTGCGCTACTTGGGTCGAGGAGCGGTGGTCTCATCTGCACTATCTGCACTAGGGATAGGCCAACCCGGTCCAAGGAGCCACCCACCCCACCCGAGGCTGCTGCCGTTCCAGAACTGCATAGGCGCGCCATCTCGGATATCGTGGGATTGTCGACGCGTCGGGCCCTGCCCCCCCCCCCCCCCCCCCCCCTCCCCCCACGGTCCCCAGGACCAGGCCTCTCCGCTCGGGGAGAGAGAGAAGCCTGTCAGCTGCCGATGGGACGTGCTTCCTTGTCTGGACCAGGCCTCAGGTGCCCTGACCCTCTGCTCAGAGAGAGAAAAGCCTGTCGGCCGCCAACGGGACGTGCCTTCCTGTCTGGACCAGGCCTCAGGAGCCCCGACCCACTGCTCTGAGAGAGAGAAGCCTGTCAGCCGCCGACGGGACGTGCTTCCCCGTCGGAGCCAGGCCTCAGGAGCCCTGACCCCCCCCCCCCCCCCCCCCCCCTTGCTCTGGGAGAGCTGAGAGGGGCACCGGATGTGCCCCGCCACTCCGAGAGAGAGGAGCCGGTCAGGCAACGACGGGACGGGGTTCCCCATCAGGAGCAGGACGCGGGAGCCCGGCCCCACAGCTCCATAGGACCTGACAGGGGCTGGCAGCGTCTTAGGGCATCCGGCATTGCGGACTTTAACAGTCCCCCTGGGCCGGATGCATCCTCTGGGACCTCATGTTCAACGAGACGCAGTTGGCAGTGGTGTTCACCCCATGACGAGGTTTACGAGGAATCGCCGGACGCTCATGGCTACCACGGCTCGGTTCTTGAACCGGCTCGGAAAAAAGAATGGCGGCGGAGATCACCTCGTTCGGCCACTAGTGGACGCTCCGGAAGGGCTCACCGACCCAGCTCGGGGGAACCACGTGACCAGGAGGTATGTCGCGGGGAAGGATACAGGTCTCGGTCTCGTTTGGACTCTCCTCTCCCCATTCCCACTCTGCTTCCCCGAGGCGTAGGAGGGACCCTCGTCCGTCACAGTGTTCTTCCCCTTCCCTACGCCAGCTCTCCGTTTCGAGATCTCGGAGCGGCTGTTCATCCTGTCATGTCTCCAAGGATCTTTCTTCCTCTCGGGCTAGTCTCCCTCGCCCCCAGCGTTGGAGTCCCCTTGGGAGTAGCCATTCTACGGATTCAGCAGAGGCTTCTCCTTGACTTCTTCCCAGCCCCCCCCCCCCCCCCCTCCTTTACTTACTCATCATGGGAGCAGGTGCTCTTCGGTCGACATGCCTTGCTCTTCACGCTAGGGCGCTTGCTCCCCCATACTGCGGGCCACATCGGAAACGACGAGGCTCTCAGCCTCCACCCGGAGGACTCGGCGTCTGCTCTGGGTCAGGAGGACCTTCGCTCGGCGTCCCCCAGTGCGCGGTCTTCCCTGTCTGCTCCTTCAGCCTTTGCAGCTCCGAGCTCTCACCGCTGTGAGATGGCCTTAGTCGCCGGCTCGGCGTTAAAACACCAATAATCAATCAATTAAAACTCTCAGACCCTCCGCTCCCTGGATGAGGCCGCCCCGCTTACCTCGTCTTTTGTGCCTCCAGACGCTTGCCCCCTATCCCCTCCCTGGAAGAGGAAGGCCGTGGTAGTCCCAAGTGACGCAAGTCCATCCCTCAGCCGTCTGGCTTTCGAGACCTCTCGGAGGCGTTTTCGACACACCTCCTTCAGGACAACTTCGGAGACAGGGTGGCCAGCCGGAATGGACATCAGTTTCTGCCAACAGTGGTACGCTGGTCTCTCCCAAGCTTTCTCCTGCCCCCTGCCTACTCTGGACAAGGCGGCGTTGTTGCAGGCAGGAGCCCCCGGGGGCCTGCGCACGCGGTGGCCCCGCGAACTGGACAAGACGGCGACCCTGGTCACCAACTTCTTGGCATGTGCAGGCTTCCTAGAGTTGGCGACCCAGTCCGTGGTGAGATGCTTGGATGACACCTGGGATCTTTCGTCCTCAGCTCCTCTATGCGGCATACACTCTTTGTTCAGTGGCAGCGAATCGGGCGGCGTATCACACCTCGGCCAACGCCATGGCGGCGGCCGTCAACTGCGACCTGATGCGTTGGGATGCCCGGGTCGGGCTCTGCTCCTCCCTTCGGCTTCAGTAAAGGCACAGATCCAACAGGCGCCGTTCGAGGGCCTGCTGCTGGTTGGACAGACCTGGCAGTCAGTCTAGGAGTCGTCAAAGGATCTCTGACCAGAACCGCCGTCCCCTCATCCTCACGCTTTCAGGCGGTCCGCAAGGCGGTGGGTTGCACCAAGCGGATCTTCAAACGCTCCTCCCGCCTTCCCAGAGGCTCCTGCGGTGCCGTTCGCCCCCCTCCCGCGCCTTTGCGCATCTTCCTCCCCCCCCTTCCTGGCTCAGAAGCGCCTGGAGGTCCGAGCGTGGTCGGGCCCCCTGACGTGACTCCTGTCATCTCGGAGGGCCTGCGGATCTCATTTTAGTGTCCTCCGTTGCGACACTCCCCTTTGGACGCAGGTTCCGGGCGACCAGCTCAAGGCAGAAGCTCTTCCAGGTGAAGTGGTCTCACTGCTCCGGAAAGCGGCCACTGAGATGGTCTCTCGACTTGACTCCCAGGCCTTCTACAGCCGCCTCCTCGTCGTCCCCGAGCCCGGCGGCAAGTGGCGGCCCGTCATAGACCTCTCAGTGCTAAACAGGTACATTTTGGCTCCACGCTTCTGTATGGAAACAACTAGAGCCTTGCGAGCATCGATACAACCCCTGGACTTCGCAGTAATCCTCGACCTAGTGGATGCATATCTACACTTGCCCGTGCACTCGGCCTCCCGACGGTATCTTCGCTTCGCCTTACACGGAGTTGTGTACCAGTTCTGTGCACTTCCCTTCGGACTCAGCCTCAGTCCTTGGGTTTTCACCAGGATGACCGACGGGGTCGTCGCCAGGTTCAGACAGACGGTCTCGAGCCTGACTTCCTACTACCTGGACGATCTGCTCCTCAGGAACCAGGTTGCGGCAGCCCTAGAGGAAGACAGGGATGCTCTGCTCACCCTTTTCCGCCAGCTAGGATTCATGGTCTACGGAGGCAAGTCAGACCTCACGCCGTCCTGCAGGTTTATTCACGTAGGCATGGAGTTCCTGACCGACCTCAACCAGCTGCGGCTACCCAAGGCGCGGATTCAGAAGTTAGCAGGGCTGGCGCTTAAAGTGTCTTGCGCGGAGATTTTGCCGGCCAGGGTCTGGCTTCAACTCCTGGGACTCTTGAGCGTATCGGCGGATCTTCTGCCCCTTGGCAGACTCTACTCTCGACCGATCCAGTGGCATCTGCTTCTCCACTGGCGCCCGTCCTCCAGCGATCTGGCAGCCCTGATCCCAGTATTTCCTTTGGTCAGGCCTCAACTCCAGCCGTGGACGGCCCTGTCCTGGTTAGCGTCAGGGGTTCCTGTCTCCTCCCCTCTGCCCCAGCTATTCTTCTGCACGGACGCGAGCCTCTGGGGAGCACACCTGCTGCTGGAGTTTGTCACAGCCTCAGGCAGCTGGAAAGGGACCATGTAGGCACACACCTCAACTGGCTAGAGTTGAAGGCCGTTTGGCTCGCCCTCATTGCATGGGAGAATCGCCTCTGTCACTAGGAGATCCAGGTTCTCTTCGAAAACGCGACGGTAGTGGCCTACATACAGAACCAGGGCAGGATGCGCTCACCCTCCCTCTGCATCCTCTTGTACCAAGTCCTGTGGTGCAGAGATCGCGGCTTCACGCTTCGAGCGCAGCACATCCCGGGCCACCTGAATGTCCTCGTGGACTCCCTCTCGCGTCGCAGCCAACTTCTCCTCACAGAGTGGTCGCTTCGCCCAGACATCTTCAGACTACTCTGCGCATGCTGGGAGACGCCCATGATCGACCTCTTTGCCATGAGGTGGAACAGACAGCTCGCTCTCTTGTCTCGCCCATTCCGGATCCACTGGCCTGGGCAGTAGATGCGCTTTCGATCTCTTGGGATGGCCTGCTAGTGTACATGTATCTGTCTTCCATCCTAGTACCCAAGGTTCTCCAAAAGCTCAAGGGCTGCGACACGGTTCTGCTCCTAGTGGTGTCATTCTGTTGGACCAAGAGCTGGACCATCGACCTCCTGAGCCTCACCACGGACCCTCCCCTGAGGCTCCCCACCCCTCCCACGCTGCTCAAGCAGCCCAGGCAGAATCTTTCTCACCCGTGCCCAGAGATGGTGCGGCATTCCCTTGCCGCAGGAGGCTTCTCGAGTGCAGCAGTGGAAGCTATCGCAGTGGAACGTAGAGCTTCTACCCGAAACGTCTACTCGGGTCCTTCTGTCCTCATGCTTCGCCGAGCAGCTCTCCCCCACGGATCTGACTACTCCCCAGCTGGCCAAGTTCTTTCTGTGGCTCTTCTTCCAGCAGAGCCTGGCCCTCATCACCATCAGAGGTTACCTGGCCATGATTGCAGACACCGCCACTTGGGTCGGCCAGACCCTGGTGCCTGCAAGGACCTCTCTGGCCTGATGCCATTCCTGGATCTTCAGCGGCCGGCCTCCCGTTCGCTGATCCCACGCTGGGACTTGTCATGGGTACTGACATGGCTCAATTCGGACCGTTTTGAACTGCTTCCTTTGGCACAGTTCGGAGACCTGACCAGGAAGATCTGCTTCCTTCTAGCCCTTGCCAGAGTCCAGGGTGAGCGAGATCCACACTTTCTCGGTGCGACCCGCCTGTCTCCAGTTCAGGGCCGATGGATCGGTGCAGCTCCTCACCGGCCCGACGTTACTGGCCAAGAATCGGCCACCTGCAGCCGCACCCCAGATGTTAACCATCCGCCCACTCAAGGGGATGGACCAGTCCCGGGAGTCCTGTCAGCAGGACCTGGTCAGGACCACAGAACAAGCCACTCAGACAAGGGCGTTCCCGCCTATTCCTGCCCTTGCTCCGGGCAGACGTGGCATCTACGCTCAGACGTTCTCATCCTGGCTACGCTTGGTCATCTGGTCTGTGTACATGAACTCTCCCCAGAGGGAGCAGGGATGATGCTCATCCAGGCACACGAGGTCAGAGCAGTGGCAGCGAGTGTCACCTTCGACTGCAACTGCGCAGTGAGAGACTTTGTGGCAGCCGTGGGGTGGCGGGCTGAATTCACCTTCGCCCGCTTTTACCTACGGGACCTATTCGGCCAGCGTGATAACCTGGCCCTAGTGGGGGACATCTCGGCGGCGCAGCACTCCCACTCGGCGCCGCAGTCGCCATTGGTTACGCCTAACTGAAATTGTCAGGAGTGGGCGCATGGGGGAGCCTCGATAACTTAACGCACGGGGGGTGCGGTTGTTTGCCCACACCAAACTCAGCACTTTCGGCCCCCGCTCCTTCTCTGTCTACGGTCCATCCACCTGGAACACTCTCCCACTCTCTCTCCGTCAGAAACACTCTCTCTCCTCCTTCCAGTCCACCCTCAAAACTCACCTCTTTCAACACTTCTAGAACTATATCACCACACTCCCCATCCCATGCTGACTGTCGTAATGTATTTGTGGTATGTGAGTCATTGTCTAAAGCATGTGCATGCGTGCACGAGTTGTGAGTGCGCGCTTAGAGTTATAATTATTATAAGATAAGCGCATTATAAATACCCTAATTATTAATTATTATTATTAAATTGACGCTTGGGATTGCATAGTGGGCGGCACCCTCCTCCTATTCGCTATTCTTCCAATTAGTAATGCCATCGGTAAGAGTTTTGAGAAAACAAATGTATTTTTCTCTAAAATGTATTTAAAAAAAAAACTTACCGATGGGATTACTCGGAGGACCCTCCCTCCTGCCCCGCTTGCCGCTAGTGAGCTAAGGCAAAGACTGGCAGGATACTACCAAGCATGTGACTGGATAGGGAGGCAGGGGAGGCCACTCAGGGTTTCTTGGTAACGACTCCCTGGAGTCGCCTCCCTGGTTGTGTAGTGTACACAATAGATGCTTAGGCTGAAATCGGTAAGCTAAGTGTTCTTATTAGTAATGCCATCGGTAAGTATTTTTTGAAAAAATACATTTTAGAGAAAAATACATTTTTCCATTTGTTTAAATAACTTTTCATAGATTTTATACAGGAATCTTAGATGGCTTAATTTACCATTGTTTAATAATTTTTGTTCTGTCATGTTCTCCTCAGGCTGCTGGGAGTGTGGTGGAACTGGCATGCCAAGTGGCAGCTGGAAATCTGAAGGTGAGCTTTTTAAATTGTTCATGTGTGCGGGTGGGCTCTAGTGATTGTGTGTGTGTGTGGGTATTCGTTCTAAGCACATTTTAGGTATTAACCCATAATTAACAAGTCAATTTTCTCCTGAAATTGCATATAAAAGTATGTTCGATCTTGTGATTACACACTGACAAGTTTGTTATGAAAATATTTATTTAGAAATCTTGTAATCCATGCAATCCTGACATGCTACAAAGCAGTCTATGTACCATGATTGTTCAAGGTTGGTCCCTGAATGGCTTGGTGCCATGTGGCGCCAAGCTGTTCTGGAACCACCCTTGAATTATTATGGTTGTTCCGTCTCAATATTGGGAATCTCAGCCCTCCAGCTCAGTGTGTTAAATGTTGTTAAAACATGAAGATAATTTGATGTCTGTTACAGAACATCTCAATATTGGGAATCTCAGCCCTCCAGCTCAGTGTGCTAAATGTTGTTAAAACATGAAGATAATTTGATGTCTGTTTACAGAACGTCTCAATATTGGGAATCTCAGCCCTCCAGCTCAGTGTGTTAAATGTTAAAACATGAAGATAATTTGATGTCTGTTTACAGAACGGTGTGGCAATAGTTCGCCCACCAGGCCACCACGCAGAGAAAGACCAGGCTATGTGAGTATTATGTTTCACTATGTATCCGTTCGATCGACAACGATAGTTAAAGGGTTGTACCATAATAACTTGGTGTCTGTAGGTACAACTATTAAGCTCTCATGATCGATCGGTCACCTTAACTGCATGTAGTCCTCAGAGGACATTTTTCGAATTGTGAGCTCAAGACTCATAATGTGTTGATTATGATAATTTCAGAGCTATGTAGTGTATCTAACTTCAAAGGGAAGTAATTTGGCAAATTTTACCACTTGGCCACAGTGTGATATTGGATACTTTGGAATGGGTATGTACACGATATTGGTGAGCTTTGAACATGGTATATTGCATAAATGACAAAAGGGACAGTTGAGTTGAAGTATGTCTCCTCCACTTTGTACCAGAGATTTATCTGTTTGGCTGTCAATAACGCTTATCAGGTGAGTCTTATAGGAAAAACCTTTAGAAAAAGAGCTTCAAACACCCAAATTCTTGTCTCATGTTCTTCTGACATGTTATGCAGTTCACACATGACCCCCCCCCCCTCTCCCCCCCCCTCCCCCCCAAAAAAAAAAAAAAAGAAAAGAAAAGAAAAAGTGGTTTATGAATTATGGGACAGAAAAGCGATAGAGGTTCCTTAACCCATATCATACTGAGGCTAGAAGCTTCAAATATGTACACTGCCCTATGCAATCTAAATTATAGTACTTACAGATAAGGATATAGACCAATGGCTTTAGTTCAAGGGTGATGCCAGAATAGCTTGGCGCCTAGAATCACCAAGCTATTCTGGCACTACCCTTGAACTGTTTTAGTCAAACTTATTTGACACACTCTGAATGATAAGGGTTAACAAAGCATGATGGCTTATATTTGAGAAAGTACAGGTACCTGAACAGTCATCTTTGTGTACATTGCCAGAAATGGGTGAACTGTCAGAACTGCATGTCTGTCTGCAGTCCAGAATCACAGACCTGCACACACTGTGTCCTCCTCTAAAATGTATTATTTTTGTGATTTAACTCATTCAAGGCACCCTGCATCAATAGCTGTGGAAGTGTTGTATGGCGTTGCCGGAGGAAACGCTATAAGCCACTTCACGGCTATTGATGAGGGGCACCTCGAATGAATTAATCATTAATGTCATTACATTGCCATTTGTGTGCAGGGGCTTTTGCTATTTCAACTCCATCGCTATCGCTGCCAAACAGCTGAGAGAAAAGAAACTCAACAAGATCCTTATTGTGGACTGGGTAAGCGGCATTCATTAACCTTTTGGCTGTCAGTAGCACTTTTTATTGAGGTGATTCCCGCAGGTGACTCCTGCACCTGAACAAAAGTGCTACTTGCAGCCAGTGTTAACCCCATAGTACTTGTAACCACTGGTACTTTTGTATGGCAGAGCAAATGCAGAAAATATTATATGAAGGAAACCCAAAACAAACATTTTCTGAGCAGTTCTCATTATTGATCCTGATTTTAACATGGACAGATTAGGAGAGAGGCATGCATGCCTAATGTCTCATTCCGGATAATTGATGTTCAGTTAGTCTGTCAGCCTCTTGTGTATGCACATTTTACATCTGATGATAAAAAGAAGAAAAAAGAGGAACTTTTATCACGTTTCATTACATCATCAAATGTATGTCTTGTCCTTGTGTCATCAGGATGTTCACCATGGTAACGGGACACAACAGATGTTCTACGAGGATCCTCACGTCTTGTACATATCAATCCATCGCCATGACAACGGCAACTTTTTCCCTGGAACCGGTGCCCCCACAGAGTGCGGAGCAGATTCGGGCCAGGGTTTCAATGTCAACATCGCCTTTGGTGGTGGCCTCAATCCGCCCATGGGGGATGCTGAGTATCTCACAGCTTTCAGGTGCAGATAGAAGACATTGATTTGATTCTGTGTTTGGCATAAAATTTGCTTGTTTCCTCAAAATACATTACTAATGGCATTACTGTATGGAAGATACACTTAGCTTAACGATTTCAACCTAAAAATCGTTGTGTATACATACACAACCAGGGAGGTGCCTCCCAGGGCCGTTACCAGGGCCCCGAGTAGCCTCCCTTCCCTCCTCATCCGGGCACAAGTGCCGGTGTGATGCCAGTTAAACGCTTAGCTTAGTTTGTGTTAAGTTGTGTCTACCAACATGCTCAGCCTACTTCGTTTACCCTTGGATTTTTTCTTGGATTTTCTTGGATATTATTCTATATCTTCCCCGGATCCTTGTGCGCGCCTGTATTCCTTGGTTTCCTTGGTGCCTTGTGCTTCGCTTGGACTTTTGTGTAATAAGTGTGATGGCGTGCCTTCGTTCTTGTGAGACCACGTGGCGCCATTTGCTTCTGCGCAGACTACCGGTGGTTGGTGTATCGTTTCCGAAAGCTTCCTTGCTTACCTTCCGTCGCTTGGGATATGGCCAGGTAAGGTCTCGAGGCATGCTTCGACCCATCAGGTATCGGACCGGTCGGCGCACTCCTCGTACTCGGTTTGTTCATTCACAATAAGACTCGTTACGGCAAACCGGTTGTGAGTTCGCGCACGTGGCCCTATCCTCGATTGGGTCTCGTGCCATTCTCTCATGCATTTTCTTTTCTGTTCCAGCACACAGCTTGGTACCTGTCGGCGATGTAAAGGGTTTCGGTGGCCCTCAGATAATCACGCCTTATGTCTTGCCTGCTCGGGTTGCTCCTCGACACTGCCTTGCGAAAGATGCGCTTCGTGGAAGGAGGATCAGTAGTTCCTGTTGTGGGACTTCTACCGTCTACCTCCCGGGAGCCCCTGCTTCCTCCGGCTTCCCTCCCTAGGTGGGTGACTTCAGATATCGTGGGACTCGCTTCTCGCCATGTGCGGCATGCCACACCTTTAGCCCCCTTGATCTTACCTACTTCGAAACGCAGGGCTACGGAAAAGTTACTCGACGGCCATTCGGACCTGCGGCCGTCAGTTTGTTCCATGGTTTGCTCAATTAGACGCTCTTGCTCTCCGTTGGTTTTGGTGTCTCGTTTGCCCGGTATGTTTGAATAAAAAGACCCAGTACCGGGCAGTGGCCCGAGACCCTTCGCATTGGGTCCTGTGACATGCGATGTTACGCCGTGCTTCAGCGCGGTACCGCCGCCAGTGACCAGCAACGGGACCCGGCTGTGCTTCAGCACAGACCTTCCCGTGATGTCCGGCGCTCCTCCGTGCTTCAGCGTGGTGCCGCCGCCGGCGATCAGAGGGAACACCGCAGCCTTCAGAAGACTTCCTTGTTCCCCGTAAAGGACCCTTCAGGGCTTCGCCGCGTTGTCCGCCGGGATCGGACCCCCTATGACCCCACCTCTGACTCCCCCTCTGACTCCCCTCTGCGCTTCCCCCTAGCCCCCGAGGCCGGTAGTGGCACCCTTAGCCTCCACCCGGAGGACTCAGCCTCTGCTCTCCTCTCTCCCTCCCACTCGGACCGTTCGTTGTCTCCAGTTTCCCGTGGCAGCGTCCAGTCTCTTGCCTCCTCGCCTGAATTTTCCCCTGCGGCCGCCTCCCTCCCGGCGGGCTCGGAGACTTCACACGCCCTCGATGTGGCCTCTCGTTTCATCGCCCGTTTTCTGCCTCCGGACCTCTGTCCACCGTCTCCACTGTTGAAAAGGATGTCTTCCACCCTTGTGGACGCGCTTCATTTAACCAAGAAGTTCAAGTCCCTTCCTCAACCCTCAGCTTCAGCAGGGTTGGCACTCGGACAAGGGCTCCTTCTCCGTCACCCACTGGCTGGCGGGCATTAATATTCGCTTCCGACAACATTGGTATGCGGGCCACTCACAGTCGTTTTTCTGTCCCCTGCCACCGGTGGATCCAGCCGCAGAGACGCTTATTGCTTCCCGAAAGGTCTTTCGACGCTGCATCCCCAGCGGACTCAACAACACATCGACGTTGGTCTGTAACTCCCTTGCCTGCTTGGGGTTTCTGGAGTTAGCTATGCAGGCCATGCTCTACTGCGTCGATAAGTCCCTGAACCACCCGGATATAGATCCCCGACAGAACATCCAGGACTTGGCGGTCGTGGTTAACCAGGTGGCCTACCACCATGCTTCCACCAACGCTCTCGCCACGGCCGCGAACTGTGACCTCATGCGCCGCGATGCCGTGTTGGATCTGTGCCCGCTTCTTCCGGCGGCCGCCCGTACCCAGCTACATCAGGCTCCTTTCGGGGGCCCCCTCTTCGAACCCACTTTGCAGTCTGTACAGGAGACCTTTAACCCTTTCATTACTGACGCCCACTATAGCAGGCATGGGAAACGCCTCCTCTGCTTACAGCCTCCCGGTATAGCGGGGTCGCAGCTTCTACTCCCCCGTGTACGGTTGCCCGCTAAAACGGTTTGTGCTAGCTGCGTTCGAAATCTGCACTACCTGCTGTGAGTGGCTACCGGATTAGCGGCGACCTTGACAGCCCTGGAATGGTACCGCGAGGCGCGCAGTGTTTATGTTATAGCCGGCTCGGGGCCTGGGAAACAGGATGCGGAGTTTATATAAAAAATTCCTTCCAGAACTTTGGTTGTGCTTGCAAAAATGGCGAAGAGGAAAAAGTGACCGTGACAGTGACAAATTTAGTGATGACGAGTTTTGGGATAGTGGCGATTTTGGAGACTGGATTTAGTTCAGTTGACAGAGGAGGAAAGGGCCAATATTGTGCGACAAGATACTAACGACAACAACGATAATGATCGCGATGCTGACGAAAGTGGGGATGAACTTGATGATGACAATGTGCCACTCAGAGTGTGGTTCCGAAATCATGCCACAATTTGAGAGGACAGTAGGACCCCATATGTTGCACCTGAGTGGGTGACATTCACCCGAAGGCCAGCTGGTCCAACATGTGTAATTGACACATCTGTCAGTGCATCTGGGTACTTTGGCCTCTTCTACTCTGAGAGTGTGTTCGAAACGATCACAGCATACACAAACACGAATGTAGCAAAGAGCCGTTCCTGCTCTGCCGCCAGCCAACAACGAGACTCGCCTTGACCGAGTTGACTACTTACCTGTCAAAGGGGAGGGCCGTGACCATCTATATTACAAGCGATACACCCACTACTATTCACGCAAACCCAATGGTTAGCTATGCGAACAACCTGTACAAGAGGCGCAAATCTGTTATTATGTGCCGGAAATGAGACGTGTACCTTTGTTTGTAATGACACCAACTGTTTTTTTGGTACCACACACAGGTACAACTGTAAATACAGGGTGACAGTGTGTGACAGTGTATGACAGTGTATAACAGTGTAGTAATTTCATCTTCAGACTCCCAGTAACTGTACATAGTGTATGCATAAGCATGGACAATCAAGGCTGTTTATATAATAGTGGATCTTTTACAGTTATTTTTTTTAAATTTTTGACACCTGTGTGTGCATTGCGGACACTGCTATGTGACAGCAATAAACAGACAATGACACAGTCACAAGTTTGAATTATGAGTTTCCAACACATCATTATCATGGTAAGAGCATGCAAACACTTTTACTTTTAGACCCGTTTTCATGCATGTTTTCTTGCTTCATAGGTGTGTGTTGTTAATGTACTGTCATTTTGTCACATATTTGCACCTGTGTGTCACCAAATCAATCACACGACACTTACACATGACGTCAATGTGTAGCCCGTCCAAAGCCTGTCACAGCAATATAGGGTTAGGGGTATCTGCGGTGGATGGGTACTATCAGCCTTTCCCATACACTACTATATTTTGATATTTTTCTAGTCTCTAAACTCAGTATGCAGGGGTAATACAGAACTTTATAAAAGCAGTACTCAGTGGTATTCACGAACCAGAAAATTCAGAAATGAAAGGGTTAAGGACTCCTGGCCCTCCATTCCCCGGGCCGCTTTGGCTCGATTTCCAGCTTCCCATAGGGTGGTGGGTTGCGCCCTGCGGTCCTTCTGACCCTATCCTCAGCCTTCTTTTCGGACTTTGGCCGGCCCCTCCGGCCGTCCTTCCTTCCCCCGCCCTCGAGCTCTCACCTCTGCTGCCCCTGCCTGGTCCCGGCCCGCCCGCAGAGCTGGGCGGGGCAGGGCCCGTTCACTCTCTCCTATCCCCGCCCCCGCCTACCTCCCAGGAGCCCCCAGTCGGCCGGCGGCTCGCCCTGCACAGCGACGAGTGGTGGTCGCTGTTGCCGAACGATCCTTGGGTACTCGCTACCGTGACGGAGGGCCTTCGGCTTTCTTTCCTGCGCCCCCCTCCCCTCCGCCAGATCCCTGTTTGGACACGCGTCCTGGGCGACCAAATCAAGGCTTGCGCATTGCGGGACGAGATCGCGGCCTTGCTTCACTTCCGCAATAAAGGTCGTCTTGCAGCACGATTCCCCGGCCTTTTACAGCCGCCTCTTCGTGGTTCCGAAGCCGGGCGGCCGCTGGCGCCCTATCTTTGACCTGTCCGCCCTCAACAGTTTCATCTGCGCTCCCTCTTTTCCATGGAGACGGCGCAGGCCCTAAAGGCCGCCATGCGCCCCATGGATTTCACTGTCGGCCTTGATCTAGTAGACGCCTATCTTCATGTCCTTGTGCACCCAGCCTCCAGGTGGTTCCTACGCTTCGCCTATTGTGGGACGGTCTATCAGTTCCGGTCTCTCCCATTCGGCCTCAACATCAGCCCGTGGGTGTTCACCCGGATCGTGGATGCGGTAGTCGCCAAGGCTCGCCAGACCTCCTCCAGCCCCACTTAAAATTTTTGGGACGATCTCCTTCGCCGGAACCAGGACGCCGCCTCCCTCACCACGGATCGGGCCGTGTTTTTTCGGTCTTCTTCATCGCCTCGGCTTCCTGGTCAACGGCGGAAAGTCTGATCTATGTCCGTCCCGCCGCTTCGTGCATCTGGGCATGGAGTTCTGGACCGACTGCAACCTCGTGCGACTACCAGAGGCGCGTGTTGCGAAGTTGGTGGATTTTGCTCGCAGGGTGTCCAGCGCGGATGTACAATTACTGTGCCTCTTGAACGCGGCCGCAGACCTGTTGCCCCTGGGGCGGCTCTACTCGCGCCTTCTTCAACTCCACCTCCTTGCTCATTGGTGTCTGGCCTCCCGCGACCTCGCAGCCCTGATCCCTGTCCTCCCGCTTGTCCTAACCCACCTCCAGTGGTGGGCGGATCCCTGCTGGCTTCATTCGGGGGTACCCCTCTCCTCCCCCCCGCCGCGACTCTCTCTGTGCACTGACGTCAGCCAGTGCGGGTATGGCTGGGGAGCGCACCTTCTGCTGGATTTCTCCACCGCCTCGGGCCTGTGGCCTCTGGAGTTTTCAGACAGACACATCAATTGGCTGGAGTTGAAGGCGGTTTGGTCGGCCCTCGACCATTGGCAGTCTTGACTTCCCCGGCAACAAGTCCTCATCATGTCCGACAATGCCACGGTCGTCGCATACATCCAGAAGCAGGGGGGGGCACCCGCTCCCCGACCCTCTGCATGCTCCTTTACCAGCCTGAAATCGTTAAGCTAAGTGTATCTTCCATACAGTAATGCCATTGGTAAGTATTTTTTGAAAAACACATTTTAGAGAAAAATACATTTTTCCCATCAACTTCCCAGCTTTTTGTTAAGGTGATTCCTGCAGAAATCACCTCGACAAAGAATGCTGTTGACAAAGTGTTAAAATTGTGAATTTCTTTGAATCTGCTCATGAAAAGGTATGTATTCCACAGTACCCAAATTGTTCATATGGAGTTTCTGTGTAAGCCTGCTCTGCTTCTCGGCTTACTGATGTGTCAGCAGGCTATAAGATAAATGTAGTTCTATGGAATCGGCTGGAAAACTGCCATTCCTGATCCTCTCCTAGGAAAAATTGCATCATGATAACCTCACAAATTGACATGGGTCACACAGGTCTTGTGTCTCCCATGCATGTGCATGTGCCAAGCAAAAACATGTTTGCTTTACATTCTGACTTTTTGGAGGAGAAAATAAAAGGGTTAAAAAAGTGAAGTCGGAAACCTGATGTTGCTCTTCTTGCTCAGTTTTGAAGGATGGGTACAAGATCTGACATGTTCACTGCTTAATGTGCCTTCTCAGAACCATTGTGATGCCGATTGCCCGTGAGTTCAACCCGGAATGTGTGCTGGTATCAGCTGGGTTTGATGCTGCAAAGGGTCACCCGACCGCTCTAGGAGGTTACGAGGTCTCACCTGCATGTAAGTTCTTTCTGTTGTCTCCCTTTAGGATCACATAATGAACATCGGGTCATGGCATGTATTTGTTAGTTATTTGGGTTTAACGCCGAGCAGGCAACTAAGGCCATCTCACAGCGGGCATGTATTTGTGAAATGGTTGTGTCCAACAAATTTTTAAACAAACTGTTACGTGCAGTAATCTTTTTCATGTTGTGAATATTTTATGAGTTTAAGTAAAGAGAAAAGAACATTTTTTTTTGTTTTAATCTTTTTACAGCTGAACCATAAGCAGCATCCAGATGTAAGAGACCAAGATCCTCGTGAGCTCCTGCAGATGCGGGAGCTGAAGCCCCCGCTTCTGCATGGCTCATGAGGATCTATGCCTCATGCCGGCCTTATTAATGGTTTGCATACATATATATGCCTTAAGGGGTGGCTTATATAGTGGCGTAATAGCGGTTCAAAAGTGATGGCGACGGGGACATGAATCAAAAACCTAGAAAATCTAGAAATAAAGGAGTGTTTGACTCATTTGAGATGTGATGCACATGGATATGCAGTGATGGCCGCATTTGCACAGCCCATCTGGAATGAGTGAAGATAACTGATATAGTCCAGGCTAAAACTGTACAAGGTGTAGTAGACAGTTGGACTATGATAAGTGTCATCGCTGTTATAAGCTCAAGTACTCGCGTTTCAGGCTTTGGTCACATGACCCGTGAGCTGATGTCGCTGGCAGGAGGCAAGGTGGTGTTGACCCTAGAGGGCGGCTACGACATTGACAGTATCTGCGAAGCCACTGAGGCCTGTGTTCGGGCCCTGCTGGGTGATGAGGTAAGCAGTCATTTATGGTCATTTTATTTTAATGAGGGTTGGGGTGGGGGATAGATTTGTTAGTCGTAGTTGAGGCGAGACAACATTGACAACCTGTTAAACATTATGTGGTGGCAAATTTGAGCAATCAAAGCCCAACCTGGCAAAAGCAACAGTTTTTCTGCATCCATAACTGATAACTTTGAAATAATTATTTATATTTAACCCATTCAGCCCTGACGCACTACAGCAGGAGATGGGTCGACCATGATAATTCAAGGGTAGTGCTAGATTAGCTTGGCGCCAACAGTTATGGATGCAGAAAAACTGTTGCTTTTGCCAGGTTGGGCTTTGATTGCTCAAATTTGCCACCACATAATCTGGCACTGCCCTTGAATTATCATGGTCGATCCATCTCCTGCAACTGGTGCATGGTCATGAGTTGACGCCTCCAAAATTTGGGAAATACGGCCATCGGGCTGAATGAGTTAAGGGTGTTTATAATCGCGTCCGTAACTGATATATTTTCTTCTCTTTTTTGTGTGCAGCTTCTTCCCATTGCAGAAGAGGAGCTGACTCGCCCAATCTGCAGACCTGCTCTTGATACATTGGAAACAGCTATCAGGATCCAGTGTATGTGATCACAGTGTGAAACACGTTAACCCTTTGGCTGTCAGTAGTGGTGGTTTACAGAATCATGGTGACGAAAACTGCTACCAACAGCCATAGGTTTAATCACAAATATTTCCTTTTGTTTGTAACAGTCCCTTAGTCATCCCCTGCTGTCAGCAAGAGGCATAGATTCTCATGAACCCCTGCGGCAGCTGCAGCTCTTGCTGACAGAGTTTTAAATTACACAGTCAGGTGTGTGTGTCTTCTCTTGTAAGTGGAATTGTGAGTCTGGCAAGAGGTATTGATCCTCATGAGCCCCCGCATGTGCAGGGGCTCATGAGGATCAACACCAGTTGCCAGACTCACGATCTATGTCTCTTTCACTTGAGTGTTGTTTTGGTATGTTCTGGTTGTGCAGAGATTGATGATTTAACTGATGTCTGTTTTAGACCGTCACTGGCCGTGTGTGAAGCGCTACCAGGGCACCATCAACCAGACACTGATGGAAGCTCAGAAACTGGAGTCTGTGGAGGCTGACACAGTTACAGCCCTTGCCTCTCTCTCCATGGTAACAGCCAAGCGAAGGTAGGCAGATACATCAGTGTCATACAACACATCTTGTTTATTTGAAAGAAAATATTTCCACCAAGGGAAAAAAAGGAGATGCAAAAAGCAAATTATTTTCATTTAAATAAATAAATAAGTAAATGATAAATAAATTAAAACAAAGGAGAAAAGACAATATTGCATGAGAGACAAACATGTAAACTATCGGTTACATACCGTTGCTACTGTTGGCACCAAATTGTCACCCATGATGAGGAGGCACTAAGTACATGACAACATCCCTGTCTCAGAACTGTATGCTGATGTCTTTGTCCAGCATTAAGTGATTCCATTAGCATGTATATTACTGTCGGTAGCACTTTTCATTGAGGTGATCCCTGTGTGAATCAGCTCAACAAACAGCCAAAGGGTTAAAGATCACATCATCAGTATTCAGTGAACCTGTCAAGGTGACCCTGTATGAAGCAACCATCTGTCTATGCAGACCTCCCATTTTTGGTCCCTTGGTCTTTGTTACTTACATGACCCTCTGTAAGGAGGCCACCTGTCTATGGCAACTACTTTTTGATAGTCCTTTGGGTGGTGGCCTTATACAGGTTTGACTGTAATACGTTGTGAGCTTGGGAAGAGAGCCACCTTTAGTTGACTGATCTTGATCTGCGTGCACTGTGCAGTGGGTCGGTGGAACAGGAGTCGGAACCAATGGAAGAAGGATCATAAGCGAAGGGACACCACTTTCTTGGCTGGAGATGACTACTTTTGGCAGCAGAGGGATATTTGTGCAGCTGGATGTGTTTCACGAGCCTGGGGAGTGCTAACAAACACAGTAGTGGCGAGCGATCACGAAGGCCGAATTCAACCATCATAGATGTGTGTCAGCAGCAGGCATTGATCTACAGCAGATATGAATGAGAAAGAGGCATAGATCCTCATGAGCCTCCGCTATTTGCAGGGCCCATGAGGATCTATGCCTCTTGGAGATGGATGACATCTTTGAAGTGATAACAAAAGCTTGAACATCGATGTAGCACATCATCCGTGTTCACTGTTGTATGTTCGTTTGGTCTTGGTCACACCCCTTTGAGTGGACATTCTGTGTCTCCGTTGTCCTTGTTTGTACCACAGACATATAGTTGTGATGGCTACTCACCTACATAACGGTTCTGGTGAGTTATTGATCCACGTCTTTTGTGAGATTTGTGACGAATGTTCAATTTTTTTGTAACTTTTAGCATGTTTGGTGACAAGCTGTGAAAAACACACTGTGTTTTGTGACGCATCCAGTTTCAGCAGCAAGGGATCACATATGGAAGTCAAATTTATTGAAGAACAGCGAAAGCAGGTGTGTTTAAAGATGAACACTTTAAGTATTGTTTTAAAAAAAGAAAAAAAAGAAAAAGAAAAACACAAACCAAAAGTGCTTGTATTGTTGCGTTTTTATTCGTCTACCATGGCCGTTGCTTCTAAGCAGTTCCATACTGCACATATCCTCTAGCTCATGCCCCATCTTGGTGTTTTGTGAACTAAATCTACACTGTACTGATTAACCCCTTGACTGCTACGATGATGTTACTTGGCAGACAAGATGCGTAACCATGTGTCTTATGCTGAGGCATATTGTCAGTAGGAGCCAAGGGGTTAAAAATAATAAAAAGCCTGTTTGCTGTCAAAGTGTTATTTTTTAACAATTGTTTTCACTGTTGGAGCTTTGCTTGTTTGCTGAGTCTGCAAAATTTGTGTTTACAAGAAAATCTCTCGGCCTGCCACAGCCCTTTGATACGTGCATTCGGTCAGCTTGTTTGGTCATTTGTTGAGACGTTGCCATTTTAAACAACTAAAGTGTCATGGTGTAATAATAATCTCCTCATCAGTGCCATTCTGTCAGCAAGGCCCACCTTTCGTGGTTCAAATGCCCTATCTTTGATATATTCCAGATATGCAAGAGGTCATCATGCTGAGGGCCTTTGCTATTTGGATTGTTCGCTTGAGTATGAGTATGTGGCATCGTTCTAGATATCCACGACTGAAATACTTGTGTGACGTCAAAGCTGTACTTTACTCATTCAGACCCGACACACCACAGCAAGTCATGGATCAAGCATGATGGTTCAAGGGTGGTGCCAAAATAGCTTGGCATCTGTGGGCGCCAAGCTATTCTGGCACCACCCTTAAACCTTGATGCTCGATCTCTCTCTAGAATTGTAAAGCAGTCCTTCAGAGGGCAACGTGAAAATTTGTGGATTTTGGTCCTGGGGTAGAATGTGTTAAGTGTCTAATTGTGACCATCTTTCATTGGAGACATTTTCCTGTGGTGATCTTGGTACACTGTACACTGCTAGCGCACAGAAAAGCATACAGTCTAATAGCACCCTAACAGATTCAGTGGTTGATTAACCCTTTTGCTGTTGGTAGTGCTTTTTTTCATGATGATTCCTGCAGGAATCATTGTTAAAAAAGTGCTACCAAAGGCTAAAGGGTTAAACAGGTTAAAAAAAATCAGTCAATGTGAGAATTGGAACAGCGTGATAACACACTGTGTTGAGACTAACTCTTCAGCTCTGTCATGCAACAGTAGTAGGTAAACTGACCATACTAGTCCAGGTCTAGTGCCAGATTAGTTTGGCAGCTAATCTGGCACTACCCTTGAAATATCATGGTTGATCCATCTTTGAATTCATCAGTGACCACCTTGTTTTTATTACTACAAGCTGTTGCAACATGGATGTGAAACTTCAGTGGTCCTTGATCTGTGTATGAACATTTTTTTTGGATAAAAATTGTGGACATGTACCGGTGCCATTTGTATTGGTTAGTGCCGTGTGTGCCTGATAGCTGCACCGGTGTGCGTGCGTGCGCACATGTGCATATGTCCCCAGTACGCTGAAGGTGATCGGGCAGTGTTGGTTGGTGTCGGACCGCACACAGCTGTGTGTGGGCTGACTGCAGCCAATGTCAACCGGATGACCTTTTGGTTTCTGGGTCATCACATGTAGCGGGCCACCAGTTGTTTTCACACGTTTTTCTTGTTTTGTTGTTGCATGTGCGATTCTACCACAGCGGGGAACGGCTTCAGTCACCTAGCTCAAAGCGCCTTGTTGAATGTGTTGGCTGCAACATTGCTGTGTCATGTCATGTTAACCGTTTGAATGTACACTTTACCCCATTGTGACGTAACCTAAGTTTGATTACTTGTAGCCGTGGACCTTTATTGCCTGTGATGCGACCAAGCTGATATGTGGTGTCAAAGAAGACTTGACTTTGTTCTGTATATTTGAGTCGAGTAGGCTAGCCATTTCAATGTTTTGTCAAACCGTGAATGATGTGTATTTTAGAGTCTATATTTACATAACAAGCAATACATTTGTATACCCACCCTGACCCAAACCCATGTGTCTTTTTATACGAACTACGTGTACTGTAATTTGTGTCCAGATGTTTTGCATGTTAGCAAAATAATTTTTGACTTGACATGATTCTATTTCTTTGTACTTTTGGAAAGACGCTACAGCATTTTTAACCCTCTTGTGCATGCAGCCACTGGTTCTGTTTACAGTACTGATGGCTGCATGCACAAGGGGGTCAATGGAAAGGGACCTGGTTTTGACATTGAATGCGCTAGACGCATGTGTGGATGACTTATATTTTTCCAGACGGCTGCATATCGTCCTAGTATGACACGGTTTTGGCGTGACTGCAAACTGAAGGCTGTGACTGTGTTCTTTGGCTTGTGTGAAATGATGTTAATCAAAAACATTGGTAGCTGGCAGTTTACATTATGCGTTTATGGGAAAGATTTGTGTTCAATACTCTGTATTTGTCCCCACTGACAGCTGTTGTAATAGACTGGAAATCAAAAGTAGGTCAAAATTGCATGGGTTTTGACATAAACTGTGGATTAAAGCCTGAGATTTTGCATGTTTTTCCAGGCTTAATCCACACTTCTCTTCAAAACATGAGCAATTTTGACCTACTTCTGATTTCTGGAAATCATCTATTATTTATGTACTGGGGGAAGGTGAAAGTAGGTTGAAGTAGGGACTTCACCTGCACTCATCCTTTACCTTGATTTTAAGCGCTAGAAGTCATTCGTTTACCTTCGATTAATGTACTTATTTTCATTTTATGTTTCTGTTTTTTTTCCCCCAAGCAGTGATTCTTTATGTTTGATGGAGAATAAGTGTTCAGATTAATTTATTATTGATGTCTATTGTGTCGTAAAGTGATCAGCCACATTTTTTTAATAGGCACTTCTTGGAAATGATTAGTGTAACTAGCAATGTACTTAGCAAGAAGAAAACAGTAATTGCATCTTTTTCTAGCTTGCATTTAGGGGGAAAATATGCAATTTATGTTTTCTAGCTTCTAGTTAAAAAAAAAAAAATTCTGTCTTTGTAACAATGAATTTTCTGGCAGCTGTTTCAAGTTTTCAAGCAAAAATGCGATGTCTCCTAACATCAAATTAGTGATAATTGAATGGTGAACATAAGTACCTGTTCAAACTTTCATGTAGCATTTCAAAAGGTTATGTGGCAGAAAAAAGTCTAGTTTTAAAGTGGTTTGTTTACATTTTAATAATAATAATAATAAGCGCATTAAATAGGCGCTTTATCCCAATTCAAAATCGGCTCAAAGCGCCGCCGCGAACTGAACCCAACAAGCACGCTCACGTGAATCACGCGCATTCACTCACACACTGAACGTAAACACAGAACTTTCACGTGGTGCTAAGGGCAAGCTCAAGCGAGCTACTGTAGTTTTTTGGAAATTCAAAATCGTTTGTATTTGAAATTTGATTAAGTGGACTGAAACTGATACCAAAGTATTTGATGTGTACTCGTTTGCTATTTTGAAATACATGTATATGGCTCGAGGCCATAAGATCCTTGAATCACAGAACAGCACTGTAGTTCTATACAAAAATGTTTTCCACACCGCATTACCTGCATAGTGGTAATTTGTTGTACAGTTTGTGTTTTCTCATTACATCCTCAGGATTACATTATCAATTTTTCAAGGTCTTTCAGGTCTATGTCACAGTTCTGGAGACATCAGTCTTGATAGTTCAAGGGTGGTGTCAGAATAGCTTGGCGCCTACAGGCGACAAGCTGTTCTGACAGCACCCTTGAACTATCATGGTGGATCCACATACTGTCATAGCATATTGGGGCTTTATGGGTTATTATGGGAGAAGTGCTACTTTATATTTCAGCCTTTTTTGGTTCAAGGTAGTCTTCACCTAAGGCCGTATGTAGCGCTTTTTGTGAAGGTGATTTCTGCAGGAGTCACCTTGACAAAAAAATCTCTTCAAACAGCCAATGAGTTCAAATCACTCTGGAGCTGTAAAATAAAGAAAGGAACTTCTTGCAACAGTACTTGCTTTATGTTTGCCATTTGACTAGAGACAGTAAAACAGAATCTAGTTGCAGGGTTTTTCCAGTATATTAACCCTCATGGGCATGCAGCCAGCAAAACTGTGAGCAGTTTTGGTGGCTGCCTGCACAGTTTTGGTGGCTGCCTGCACAGTTTTGGTGGCTGCCTGCACAGTTTTGGTGGCTGCATGCCACAGTAACAAAACATCTTTGGGCCCACAACAGTTGCAGGGGGTCTGCGCTCAGCCGTGCGTGTGCCCACTGCAGCCGTTGTGGGCCTGAGGATGTTTGTAACTATTAACCGACTTTAACAAAATAATTTTTGGGCAATTAAAGTAAATTAATTTTTATTTGTGTACGGATGTCAATGTTGCTGATCATTTCGACATTGTTTTTGTTTTGTTTGATGTAATTGTTTAAGCAGGAAAGGCTGCTTTGGTTGGCTCACCTTTTTGCTTTGTTTCTGTTGCTATGGTGACTTATTTGTGGAAATGTTCTAACACATTGAGTTTTGTATAGGTGTTGAGATGTGAAGCTTTTGTGTACTTACCTCCCAATGCACACGTAGCAGCTGTGGTATTTAGAGTCCTTTCACTTCTCCAGTGGCACCTGTACAGATGTATCAAAAGCCACTTGTGAACGTGTAAGATATTGACAGCATTTATATGGACATTGTTTTGCGCATAGCATAGAGTCGAATCTTATTCTTATGTGTGCATTATGACTTCGTACTGCAAATGCTGTGCGTAGTCATCGTGTGAACTTTCTAGTCTTGTTCTTTCTTTTGTTTTTTGTTTTGAAAATGACTGTTTTGTTAGATATTTGTTAACCTGGGCCAAATTTGTGGACAAATATAGATGTTGCTATTACGTGTTTTTTGGTGTTCACTGTCGCGAGTTACATTGTGTGATTTGTCATTTGGCTGCTCCTGTTTTGTTCATTTTATACTGTATGTGATTCAAGAAAGTATCTTTTTATGTATAGAGAGGAAAAAAACACAAAACTTGTGATCATGTTGAATATGAGCATTGTGTAGAAAATAACGTAAATCTGTTTTTCTGTATCCCCATTATTGTTGGCATCTGTAAATAGCTGTATTTGTGTGCTGCTCTGTGATTTTTGGATAAAGTCCAAAATCACAGACCAGCACACTTTGAATCATTCTGTATCATTTGTCATTAGGTAGTGTATTTGTTAACCCATTCAGCCCGGACGCACTACAGCAAGAGATGGGTCGACCATGATAATTCAATTGAATTATCATGGTCTATCCTTCTCCTGCAACAAGTGCATAGTCGTTGATGATGCGTCCAAAATTTGGGAAATACGGCTGTCGGGCTGAATGAGTTAAGTTCAGATGAACAGAAAGGGCAGATACTTTGTCGTGTTCCCAAGGTTGAAAAATAAAATGTTTCGAACTTGGAACTTGTTGCACTGGGCATTTTAACTCTCTATCTTTGATTCTGATTCTCTGTTGCACATATCCACTGGTACTGTTTACAGTATTGGTGGCTGCATGCTCAAGGAGGTTGACATCAATTTTGATTTTTTTTTAAAACACCTGATCAACAACAAAGTAACGGCACACACTCGGCAAAGAGAATCAAAACAATCTGGTGAAGTAACAAGTGAGCCTCTATTTTCTGCTGCTGCGTTTCACCCTGTATCGTGGAGATTATCCCTAAATCAGAAATAGGTCAGGAAAATTGTGGAGTTTAAATGTATTACTAACATATGCGGAGTTGGAGCTAGACATCCCCACTTCAGTGTGAACTTCATTCAGTGGAGGCGTAAGTTCTCATTAGTCCCGCTGCTGCAGAGGCTCATAAAAATGCATAGGTCATGCTTCAGCAAGGAACGGTCTCATGTTCATCCCCAGCTTTAGGTACCCATCTGGGCTCAACCCCAGTTGCAAAATGTCTTGGGCCCACGACGGCTGCAGTGGGCCCGTGCACAACTGTGCACGGGCCCACTGCGGACGTGGGCCTGAGGACCTTTCCTTACTGGGAACTCTGTGATTGTTGGGATTTAACTCTTTGGTTGTTGCGAGTACACATGCCACAGGGTTTGTGGTCAACGAGCGCAACAATCCCGGAATACTGCTTGGACATCCACACTGCCAAGGGGCAATACCTTCTCTCTTTGACTCTCTTTTGATTTAAAAATAACTCCTCCAGTGATGTACCTGTTTTAACACTGCAGTTTTTTAAGTACATGTATGAGAGCGTTTTGAAAATGAACAAGATTTGTTAGGCATGGATGGTTTTTTTTCCTAAATTAATATTAGTTGGCCTGCTTTGTAAATTGTAGGTACAGTCATTACTACTGTTTATTGTAAAATTGTTAAAAGGCATATATGGTGCAACCTGTGCTGTTTCTGAGTTGTTTACCGGTTCCTACAGAATTTGAAAGAATTGTTTACCATTGAAAGAATGGCTTTTATGGCATTTGTTGTGTAAATTGTTGAACAGTTGCATTTCAGTATGAAATTAGCTCATTGAAGGCACCCCTTATCAACAGAGGTGGAAGTGTTGTATACTGTTGCCACCAGCAATGCTATGCGACTCTTTGGCAGCTATTGATGCAGGACACCTTAAATGAGTTAACCCCCATGTGAATGCAGCCTCAAATACTATAGACAGTAACGGTGCTGCATGCTCAAGGGGTTTAAATCTGTATGGCCCACATTGAATGTCATAGGCACTACCGGGTACTTGTCAAATTTGTTGGTCATTTTGTTGGTCATGACAATATACAGATACTGGAGTAGGAAATCTTACTGTTTGATGCATTACTGAAAAATTATTCCACACAACTATATCGGCAGTGACACCTCATGTGTCTGTTTGATCTTTATCCCAATCATTATTAGACCGGTGTTTTATTTATGTGGAATGGGATCAGTGTGACCCCCTGAAATCAGTTTACTGTACTAGTTTATTTAACCCCCTTGCACACTGTTACTAACTGCATGTGCAAGGCGGCAAAACAAAAAATGGGTCATTCTGTTAGATTAGTTGTATCCAGGGCCTGTTTCCATAGATCTGCATATATTATCGTTAGGCCTTCAGCTGCAGGCTTTCCTCAGTATCTGTGCCTCTTGTGTGCAGAGATCATCCTTGCTTGCATCTTCAGAGCATGAATCAGTGATACTTTATATCACAACAGTTGAGGCCAAGGCAGTTAAGGAATTCAAAACCTACAACTGTATGTGTGCTGCTGTGTCGTTTTAGCTCTCTGGCTGTCATTAGTGCTTGTTGCGACAGTTCCTGCAGGAATCATTGTGATGAAAAGTACTACCAACGGCCAAAGAGTTAAAGTTTACAGCGTACAGCTGTTGGTATATTCATGTTGGGTTTGGTGGGGATATCAGTAAAATATTTTTTTACTAACTGGGTGTTACAAACTTGCATTTATCTGGTATTAACGTTTTGACTGGTTGAGCCACCTTGAGGTGGGAGGACTTGTGATAAAATCTCATGCATTAATTGTTGGGTTTGTGAGGAGTGCACTACATCTGCAGATCGGCTCAGGTTCTTTACCCTCTTATGCACGCAGTCACCAGTACTGCCAACAATACCGATGGCTGCTTGTATAAGGGGATTAACTGTGGCTGATCTGTTTCTGTTATGGTCTGGTAAGATTCGTTAGGTACACAGAGATCAGATATTTTTGTACGAACATAAATGTTTCAGTGGTTTGATGTTTTTCTTTTACATTATAGTACAGGATGTTGAAGTTGCACTTTGTACTGTCTGCATGGATCCTTTTTTTCTAGTGAAAAGAGTTTAATGAAGGATATTTAATTTTTTTGTGGTTTGTTTAAACAACCCCACTGTTTATATCAGCATTGTCTATCTTTGGCTGGAAGTTTTGCAATCACTTTTTTGGACTCAGCTTTATGAAAACATGATTCAGGATGTGGTAACATTTCTCATAAACAGAACATTCTAGAAGACACGTTCGTATATTATAAATTGTTTTGGTACTATATTGTATTTAAAATAGTTATCTCAACTACAGGTACTGAGAGCAGTTTGTGGAACTAAACTGCTAGACAAAAAAGCTTGTCAGGATTTTTGGTTATCAGCATTTATGGAACAGATATATATATATATATATATATATATATATATATATATATATATATATATATATATATATATATATATATATATATAGTCCCAAAGAAAGAGGAAGTAACAAAGAAAGAAACAGAGTTTGAATACTGACTTGCCAGTTTTTAACCCTTAGTGTGTTGGTAGTATAGTGTCGGTAACCGCTACTGACATGCAAAGGGTTAATAAAGGCGGCTGTTTAGTGTGCATGTTAAAATAAATTATAACAGTTTATTTTTAGTGAACCCTTGTGCACCCACATATGTAGGTGTTTAGAGGTTCACTTGAAGAGACCATAATGTAATGTATCACATCGATGCGAGCTTGACGGTCGTCACCTTTGCTTTGAAGTGCCGATTATAGTAATGCAACACAAGTACCATGGTATTTAGCCTTTCTTCTTGTGTTGCTCTTAGATGGAAGTCTCTAGGGGAAAAAAAAAACTCTTAACCCTTTTGGCTGTTGGTAGTGCCTTTTATTGTGATGGTTCCTGCAGGAATTATCATGACAACTCTACAAACAGCTAAAGGGTTAACTGCTTAGCCCACATCAATAGACCCTTTTCACACATCATTTTCTTGTGAAAACATGTACATACTGTTTTTACATGTAACAAATGTGTATGTATTGCCATGCTTGTTGTTTGGTATTTGCTTTAAGTATAAATATATGACAGTTGTCCCCCTTTGTCCCTGTTATCCCTGACTGGTGACGATATTAATAAATTCCGAGCAGGACTTGGAAGCTATTTTAACTGCCTACTTTGTTACTTTTCTCTGTATTTGTAATAAAATCCTAAGCAATTTAGCTGCAAGAAATACATTTTTTAATGTGGCTTGTGACATTGGCTTACTTTTGGTTGAAAAGATATAAGTACATGTACAGAATTGCAGGGAACATAGTTTGACATGCTTTTTAATTTGTAGATCAGACAAACAAAAATAGAAAATAATGCAAAAGGTAGTACTATTACTATGTATCAGTACTATTTGTAATCTATGGTGAAAAGAAAGTGTGTTCAATTAACACCCTTGAGCATGCATCCACCACTGCTGTGAACAGTACCAGTGGCTGCTTGCACAAGGGTGTTAAACTTGCATATTTTGTATGTTTTGCAACTTTGGCTGTTGGTAACGATTTTGGTTTAGGTGATTCCTACAGGAAGCGCCACTAACAGTCAAAGGGCTAACAAAGGGTAGTACGTATTTTACGATAAGCTTTCTTCCATGTACATGTCGGTAGCATTTTTTAAGAAAAAAGGGATACAGCTGCTGTGCGGTGACTTCCCATGTTCTTATTGTCTAGTGTAAATGGTATGGGCAGCGTTTTTGGTCTCACTGTTTGCGAAGATTTTAGTTCACATATTCATTCACGTGTGAGAAACATCCCCAGTAAGCAGAAGGTTCTTGGGCTGATGTCAGCCCCAGCTGTCCCGTGCACAGCTGTGCATGGGTAAACTGCAGCCAACATCGGTCTGAGGATCATTTGTTTACAGGGACCAAATGGTGATCATATCTGGTGTATATTTTCTTAGAAGGGATGTCATTACATTTAATGGGAGGTATTTTGGCTCACATGCGATGACAAAAGTGAGTCTACGTTTTGACCAGTGGTTGTCCGTCCACTGTGGTAAACGTTAACGATGGCATTTTCTTGGAGAAGATTCTAGCCACAATCTTCAGACTTGGCTGAAGAGTACATGTACTTTGTTTCAAGATCCATCTAATCGTACCAATTTTAGTAACCTCTCTCAAAGGTCAATGTCACATAAATAGCTAAATAAATGGCCATATTTTGACTAAACCTTTTTTTCTTACCCAAAAGAATTTTTTTTCAACTTGACCTAAATTTGTTACGGAGATGCCTAATGTTATGAGTTTCAAATGCATACTAATTTAGATGACCCCTCTGAAAGGTTGAGGGTCACAATAGGTTGGCAGATGTGTGGAAAATGCCTCTTTCAGGGACATTTAATTTTTTATCAGCATTTTTTTTTTCACAAACGTTTTAGTTGAATTTGGCACAAGGTAGTTTATGATGAGTGCTTCTTGTGTATTCTAAGTTGGATTGACCACTCACAAAGTTAAAGGATTGCGAAAGGTTGACAAATCTGAAAAATGCATAAATTTGGAGAAAATATGGGTTTCACTGGTACTAAAGCCAAACTGTCATTTACAGTAAGACATTTGAACATAGATCAGTCACATATTGGAAAGGTCAAGTCGCAGAGGTAAGATTATTTGTGTGGATCAGTTATGCACGTGAGCCATAATGGCTTTGCTATTCTTTTGTTTTCGCTCATTTAGAATCAATTTTTTTTAAAAACCAAGTGTACTGTTTAGGTAATATTTTGTCTGAAATAATATGATATTTAAATTGGGTTGATAGTGTAGAAGTTTTATAAGTTTGTTAACATGCCAGTGAGTAGTTTAAAATCTGCAGCTTAATAGGAATATTTTATGTCTTACACTTCTGTTGCATTTTTATGTTCTAAGAATTCAGTGCAGGTTAGATAAAAGAATGCCCCTGCATTTACTGAAAATCATCTGAGAAAGGATTTCAGTACATGCTTCACACTGCTTGTCTCTCTCATTTTGCTGCGCTGATTAGTACAGTGAATCGAGAGAGACAACCATTGTGTACATGTTCATGTACTTTATCACAGCAAATGCTCAGGCTATCAAGGTGCACATTGCAAACAACCTTGTCAGATTTCATTGACGTATTGTCTCAAATCGTGTGCAATAACAAGAGAGAGTTTATTTGGATCAAGTTATGTACATTTTGTGCTTTGTTACTGGATGTAACTTTGATGTTACAGCTGTTCATGCTTACCCTATATTTTCATAGATCAGCATACGGACAGAGTAAAGAGCATGTGCAGTTGACGATTGTACTTTTTAAAAAAAATATTCTTTTGGGTGTGTTTGTGCTTCATTTTTGTATACTCATAGAAAATTGGATTCAGATGCTCAGACTAGTGCACACTTGGTAAATCTTTGACTTTCCTGTAAGAAATTCTAAGTTGGTAAAATAACATTTGCTTCATTAGAAAAATAAGCTATTATTTTTTCGGTGATAGCTTATTTTTAAAAGGTTGATATGCTCATTAAGTTTGTAACCCAGTGCGCAAAGGCCATCGGACTGATGTCAGCTGTGCGCAGGCCAATGGTGGCTGATGTCAGCCTGATGGCCTTTTGCCCATTGGGTATCGGTAATGTAGAACAGTAGGAACATGCAAAGGGCAGTAACAACAACACTGTCCTTACAAAGTGTTCTTCAGCATTGAGGGCCATTAGGTTTTCCAACGATGAATTTGTGTGGGTCTGTAATTTTAGACATTGCGGCTTGCAGAGCTCTGCAAGATGACAGACCAACACACAGATTTAAAGGCCTTTCAGAAAAGTTCCTTAAGGGCCCATAAAGACTTCATAGGTATCGTATCGTGATGAAGCCTCCAAACATTGGGGGAGATAACTTCATCTGTGCCTCCTGCATGCAGATAGTTAACCCTTTGGCTGTCAGTAGCAGTTTTTGTTGTGATGATTCCTGTAGGAATCATGACAAAAATTGCTACCTAAACGCAAAGGGTTAACATACTTTTTTTAGGATTGAAACCATGTATTGCAAGTACATGTACCTGTGTTTTGCAAGTAGCTGTAGGCTTGTGCTTGCCACATTGGTTTGAAATTTGTTTTTATTATTGCTCATTGAATGGAACCCCAGCGAAGTGTTATCATGACCAGAAGTCACACATACATTTCCCCAGTTTGCCTTCAGTTTCTCTTTTGCCACAAATAAAAAAAAAAAAATTTAAGTTTATTTTTAAAAGAAAACATTGTCGATAGGAAACGCTTGTGGTAATTTTGTACCTGTTGTTCATGCAACATTTTTAGCCCTGTTTTGTACATTACATATATACCCTTCTGTGACCACCTTAGGCACCCGATGTAGAAACAGTACAGCGCAATTGATGTGGTGTATATGCATTGTCAAACATTTGTTTTCATCCATCACGATAACTTGAACATTTTGTTGTACGTCCTTATTTTGTCTAGGTTATCCAAGGCTATGTGTGTGCTGGTCTTTGATTTTGGATCATATGGCCAATTGCCATAAGATCCAAAATCACTGACAAGCACTCATAAATTCTGCAACATAAATAGCCATGGATAAGCAAGATGACCGCAGCTCTTGTTATTTGTTACCATTGTCATGTGAAGTTTACTGAATTTTCTGTTCCTTTTCAGCTATTGTTTCTCTTGCCTGCCAATATACCTCCCCATCCCCACTTTGTTTCCTTATGACAGCCTTTTGTTGTGCTGTTAGAGACAAGTTGAGTTACATACATAACAAAAAGTGTAGTACCAATTTAGTGCTTTGAGTTTTTGGCGCCGTGTTGGTCAGTCACATTATATTGCGTTTTGTGTACCGTGATGTCATCATTGTACAAAACTGGTCAGCCAGATTATTGTGAGTAAATTTTGTTGTCACAAGTCTCTTGTATTTTATTTCAGTGAAATGCTGGTATGTGTATGTGCATATGTGTGTGTGTATGCATGTGTGTGTGTGTGTGTGTGTGTGTGTGTGTGTGTGTGTGTGTGTGCAGGCATATGAAAGTGAGAGTGTAAAAGTGAGAAGTGAAACTCAGTAAGCAAAAGATCCTCAGGCTGATGTCAGCAGCAGTGAGCATGTGCACAGCTGTGAGTGAGCCTACTGCAGTTGACAATCACCCAAGGACTTTGCTTACACTGAAATTGAACTATTTTGGTTCATTTTCTCACCTCTGGGTTTATAATATACTGACAAGCAAAAGAAATGTGACATTTTTTAATCACTGGAACATTTTTTTCAGACATCCTTTGAGGTCCACGTAACAATTTAGAGACAGATCAACCATGCTAGTTCTAGGGTTGTGTCTTAGTTGCTTGGCACCTAAGGGCACTAAGCTATTCTAACACTACCCCTGAACTAGCATGGTTAAGCCACATCCTGTTGTAGCATGTCAGAGCTTTATATGGGTTAATGGTATACACGCTCAATTAAGTGGCTATATTTGAAAGACATGACGGTAGAATTTTGCTCTGTATACTCAAATTGGTCCCTAGAAGGGGATTACAGGTTCAGTAATCGGACTTTGTTCTCCTTCCCTCCGGCAAAAAATCGTTACCAAGCAAATGCGCTTATTTAGAAATTAAATGTGCCTGACTTCCTGTTCTGCAAAATAAATCATGAATGCTCCGTTTGACTGATAAAATGTGAGATTTAGTCTCATTTTATTAGTCAAACTGTACACTTGTAATTTATTTTGTGTAATGGGAGGTCAGGCACAATTTTTAATTTTATTATTCATTTTTATGGTTTTGAAAGCCGTGCTTTTTTAAAGTTGTTTTTTAAAAACTTGAATTGACATATATTCCCTTCAAAGTGGTGTGGTGCCGCAAGCTTTGCCAACTTATTTGCTCTGCTGCTATGTGGCAGAAATGATCACATGTGTGACAGAGACACGTGAACTGAAACAGCCTTGTAACACGTACGAAGTCGGGGAAAAGCATACCTTGTTTTACAAATTACAATTTAGCTTGATAAAAATAATGATCTGTGCTTCATTATTTGTTAAATTATAAAAGAATGATTAAGTTTCTTACAACTGCATCAGACACAACTAAAACACAATGGGCATTTCACGCGCGGTCAATCGATGAGCAATCCAAAGCGCGTTGTTAGCATCTTGTGGTAAATTGATTCGTCACACCGATTCTGTCCCTTGAAAAAAATGGCAGAACAACGGTTCATCTAATGGAAGATTTATAAAGAAAGCGGATGCAGAACAAATAGAAAGATTTCGACAAATGAGCGAACAGCGGGTAGAAGAAAGTCGGTTGAGGAGACTCCTGACTGCTTCTGATGAGTTGAAAAGCACAGAAGGGTTGGTGCCTTGACTGCGCTGTTGCGGCAGTCAGTCTAGCATAATAGTCCTAGAGCCAGACCTGTCTACCGTGCATACACCCCCCCCCCCCTTCCGCCCCCCCCCCCCCCCAGTACTCCGAAATGGGCTTCAAAGTGTACCTTAGTATGTCCTGCGATGTTTAAGTCATGGTCCCACAAAATCCTTTGGAACACACCAGAGATATAGCCGATGGCGCAAGGGTACCCCAATTTGTGCTCTTGTGTATGCTACAGTAATGAGCTTCAGAAACGCCTCCCTCAGTAACTGAATAAATCAGAATTCATCCCAGCAGGCATTATTGTGTTAAGGCACACCTGCATCCTCTTAAAAAAAAAAAAAAAAAAAAGAGAAAAGAAAAAACATTCAATCTTTGGCTCACAGTGACTGACGCTGAGTCAGTTGTGCACCCAGTACTGACTGACTCGGCCAATTCCGCGAAATCGCAAAAACAAAAGTCAAAAATAATCTATCCGATGCCCTCAGATATTTTCTATAGCACTGCCAGTCCATTTCTAGGCTTACAGTCATCAGAACAGGATGTCAGAATTACTATGAACCTGACTAGGTGATGTGATCCCTGTGAGTGCCCCGGCCGTGGCTGTTTTTTTTTTTTTTTTTTTTTTTTTTTTTTTTTTTTTTTTTTTTTTTTATCCCTAACTCCCCATTGTAAAAAGACACAAAATTAATTAGAAAAAAATAATGCAGCCATTCCCCTTCATTTTTACCTCTCTTTACCTACAGTCTGACGTTTCCCAACAATGTGAGTGTGATGTGCAAGAAAATGAGCAAAGTTGCTATTCTTTACGATAAATTTGTTGTGAATGCTGGCTTTCCCCCCCTCAAATCAAAATGCCGAATTGGGAAATGTACGTTGTTTCCGGCGATGCCCTCAGAAATTTTGTGTACAACTGATAGGTCTTAAAATGCCGAATTGGGAAATGTACGTTTTTTTCCGATGCTCTCAGAAATGTTGTATACAACTGGTAGGTCTTTTTTAGGCTTAGATAGTTAGGATATTTAAATAGTTAGGACAGAGTATCAGAGTTACTCTAAATCTGATTTTGTGATGCTGTGATATATTTAGGGGCCACAGTGGCTAATTCTGCTGCCCTACCCCCATTTTAATTGTACGCAAAGGAACACAAAATGCTCATAAAAATTGCTTACGCCATTCTCCTCTAATTAGATATTTATATACCATTTTTTCTTAACGAAATGTGCATATTGTGCATAAAAAAATGTGGAAATTGAATTTGTCACCGATTTTAATGTGACCCATCAATTTAATTGTAACTCTTTGGGGGGGGGGGGGGGGGTGGAGTCTGTAAGGAGGGGTTGCTGCTGAAGCTTCTACCATCTGGATTGGGAGGCATGATGCACCGATGGCTGAAAGAGTTCCTTTTCAACAGAACAATAAGAGTGAAGTTGATGGCACACTCAGCTGTCTTGTCAAACTCAGGGAAGATGTATACATTAATGATATCAGTACATCGGTACAAAGGCATGTCTGGAACACCCTCCACGTGGACGACTTTGCAGTGTTTAGCGCAGCAGAACACACACAAATAGTAGCCTGAATAATCCAGCATGTTGCCAACTGAGTCAGCAGCTGGACAGAAAGATGGCCATTCAAACTGAGCTAGACCGACACTGTCACCACTCTCTTGTCTCATCCAGGAAGGAAGAGGACACCTTGAAAACCGGAGACACAGACAGACAAGCCAACTTTACCTGCCAAAAAAATCCACTGGATTCATGCGAAGGCCTCACATCGAAGCCATGGAAGACAGAGCTGAAAGAAAACTGTCTCTGATGAAGAAACTGATTTGGACCACATTGGCGCAAACCTGGTGCAAGTAAACACCAGCTCTGTCAGACCTGTAATGGGGCACAGATATAATTCCGTAGCATGAAACACCATCTTCAAACGAACAAAGCCGGGCTTGACAAGATGCAGAATATGAGTCATTCTCATGATGCAGTGTTATTCTTAGAGCCATTTGGAGCACCCTAATTTAGGAAATGGGGGAAACTGTGGTTGGAGCACAGATCAGCATAGAACAGCATACAAGAGACTCACTACACTTGAAACCAGAGACTACAGCAGAACCGTCAGAAACGCCCAAGTCTGAATCACCAACTGAAGGACCTGCAAAGGGCACAGGCTGATGTCCTGGAAGCAGGCCCCAAGATGTGTAAAGAGCTCCCTCCAGATAGCTGGACATCTCGAAGGAGCCTTTCAGACAATGTAGACGATGTTGCAAGTCTCATATTCAAAGGCCGCGACACTGCAAAAAGCCCTCTCGCTGGAGATTATGCACGATCACAGCAGCTGTGCTCGCATCTATGCAGGCGGATCTGCACAAGACCGTCTGTGCGGAACGGAGAAAGCGGTGTGTACATCTGTTGTGCAGACCGCACTATTACCTCCCTCTCCTTAGCAGCTGGCGACCGCAGCTTCAACTGTCGAGCAGATCTGCTGGCACTCATCACAGCAGCAGAACACTAGCTAGGGCGGTAAGGCAGCAGGCGACAGAACCTTATCTTTCTCACTGACTCACTGCCAGTGACACTGAGTGTCAGCTGTCCAGACCCTCATGATGCACTGATCACCTCACCAGGAAGCTTCAAGACAGACTGGATGCCCTGTGCAGCCGCTACAAAATAGTGATGCAGAGGATTCCAGCGCATTTTGGAGTAGCAGGGAACGAGGAGGTTGATTGGCTGGCCAAAGCAAGCACCAGACAACTTCATGATCACACCCTCCTGTATACTGGTAGAAACCAGTAGTGACTCAAGCTCAAGCAAGAAAGTAATTGGCAACAGCAGAACGGCGGCTATAATCTGGGGGCAGACGACATCAGCAAGCTGAACAGGAAGAATTAGACCACCAACTTCCATGTACGCACTGATCACTGGACTCCCCTCGAGAGATTGGGTCTTGCGGAAACAACGCTATGCGAATGTGGCGCAGAAGAGCAGTCTCCTCAGCACATTCTCCAGACCTGTCCATACAGGGAAGCTGTCTACCGGCAATTCTGACCAGAAGCCATGCCCCTGTGACCAAACTCTGAGAACCCGCTGCCGACCTCTTGATGGCTCAAAAAGATGACAACACTGACTGGCTAAAAGATATTGATTCTCAGCAGACAACTTCCTGTCAATGGATGGTCCTAGGAGACTTCAATGCTCATGCACCTTTCTGGGAGTCTGGATGTACGATAGTTACAAGCAATCGTCTAGTAGAAAATATTTCAGACTCTAAGTTAATCATTTTAAATGATGGTAGAATCACTAGAATCCCAGATGTATATACCCATAAAGCATCTGCTCTTGATATATCAATAGTAAGCCCAACCCTGGCAACAAATTGCACTTGGATCACTGAGGAAGATTGTTTGGGAAGTGATCATCTTCCAATCATTATACAATTAAACGTTAAAGATAAAGATGAATATTGCAATATTGAGGACAGAATTCCAAAGTTTCAGTATGTCAATGCTAATTGGGAACTGTATGAGACAATCTTGATGTCCCATAACATTGCAAGCATAGAACATGAAAGTATAGATACATTTTATGGAAATATTACAAAAGCTGTTCTTTCTGCTGCGGAGAAGTCAATACCAAAATGCAAAGGAAAATCAAAAGGTAAATACTCAGGTAATGTTTTATGGAATAAGGAATGTGAACTAGCAGTAAATATTAAGAAGGAACACTTTAAAAAATGGATAAGAAACAAATCTGAAGAGAACTTTAGGGAAATGAAGAAAACAAAAATACACTGTAACAGAATTGTGGCGAGAGCCAAAAAGATTCACTGGGCTGAGTTATGTAAAAATGAGGTGTCTGAATAAAAAAAATACATATAAGGTTTGGAAAAAAATATCAGAATTACAAAATGGATACAAATTACAAGTGTATCCAATCGCAGTAGAAGGCAACACATTTCCTAGTGCAGTAGATAAAGCAGAGGCCTTTGTTAATATGTTTGCAGAAAGTAGTCTCGCATCAAGTCTTAGTTTACCAAACATAAACCTCAGAAAACAAGAAGAAGTCAAAGCAGATTATCAAGATCCAGTTTCTAATCATTCTCATTATATCAATGCTCCAATTCAAAATAATGAATTCCTAGACGTGTTACGATCGTGTGCAGTGGGTATAGATGGAATTTCTTACAAACTACTTTATCATTTACCTGAGTCGTGGAAAAAACTACTACATAAATTTTACCAAAAATGTTGGTTTAATGGATCTCTTCCTACTATCTGGAAGCAGTCAGTAGTAGTTCCAGTACTCAAATCGGGTAAAACACGTACATTTATTAGTAGTTATAGACCTATTGCGCTAACATCACAAGCTTGCAAAGTAATGGAAAAGATTATTTTAAATCGGCTATTTCATTACTGTGAAAAACAGGATATAATTCCAGTTCATCAAGCTGGTTTTAGGAAAGGTAGATGTACGACAGACCCTTTAGTTAAACTCACAAATAATATTAAAAAACAATTTTCTAGACGAAAAAGTATTTTAGCAACCTTTTTTGACGTAAAAAAACCCTTATGATAGTGTTTGGCATGCTAGATTATTATACAAAATAAAACAGATTGGCATAACCGGGTTTATGTATGAGTACATTAAAAGCTTTTTGTCTGAAAGATTTGTCTGCAACAAAGTTGGTAAAAGTTATTCAACCTTAAAGAAAATAGATATGGGTATTCCGCAGGGATCAATAATTTCACCCTTTTTATTCACTGTGTTAATTTACGACCTCCCAAAATCTCTATCACAAGACATAACTGTGGTACAATATGCAGATGATATTGCTATATGGATAAACACTAATCTCAGAAAACGTACCCCAAAAAGAATCGTAGATTACGTTAAAAAAAATTATCAGATTGAATTGGACAAATTATCAAACTATATGAAAAAACATGGTCTAGAACTGTCTGGGGGAAAAAACATGTCTAATGCTTTTCAATAATGGGGAAAGTGCTAAAACATTGCCTAAATTATCCCTAAATGGGACGCCTTTAAACTACCAACAGTGTGTAAAGTTTTTAGGTGTACGTTTTACATCAAAATTATCTTGGAGAATTCATATTGAAGCCATATTAAATAAGGCAAGAAAAAGACTTAACTTGTTAAAAATTATAAACTCACAACCATGGAGTCAGGACATTAAAACTGTTTTACACCTTGGTACATCTTTAGTTCGATCAACACTTATCTATGGTCAGGAAGTCTACTTTACTGCCCCAGCTACACTTCCTACAGAAGCTGCAAAGCATTGACAGTAAAGCAGTTAAATTAGCCCTTGGAGTGCCAGTTCATACTAATACTGTAAAAACCTACAAAGAAGCATGTATTCTGTCTTTATCTGACCAACGTAAATTAGCAACTGCAAAATACGTTGTCCGAAGCCTGTCCGTCAAAAATTCAGTACGAGAAGACATATTTTTAGACGCAGATGTGGATTTCCCGAAGAGAGCGCAAACAATCCCGTATCTTTTACCTATACGTAATTATGTCAAAGATGCTATAGAAAACTGCAATATAGATATCAAGTCTATTCCCGTTTTACCAGTAACTCCTACTATACCTCCGTGGGAACATATTAATGCTACTTTCGATATAGATTACACAGATTTGAAAAAAGATGAGGATGTGAACGTTTTAGCAAATTTAGTGAAAGAAAAATTACAGACACCATATTTTAAACATTTGAAAATTTTCACAGATGGCTCTGTCTTAGATTCTTCAGATTGTGGTGCAGGCTTTGTTATTCCAGACGTCAAAGTGAAGAAATCTTTTTATCTCGGTAAATCCCCACCCGGGTCTGCCCTGGGGGACTTGGGTGGGGTTAGGTATTTTTTAGTTCCCAGGGTCACCCTGGTCAGCCCCACAGGGTGGGTTTTTCTCTCTATTCTGGGGCATGTGTTTCTGTCTACCCGAGGTCCATTCATCTGTATTTGCCTTTTTAAAACTCTCCCTACTGTCTGCACTGCCTGTAGCTCTTGATGTTGGATGTGTGTTGCTAAATGGTCTTAGCTTTATTTATGCCCCATGTTGTAGGTTTATTTAATGTATTTGACCGGCTGGCGACATACATTCAATTTTCTGTTTAGTTTTTTTTTCACAAGCAGTGCAGGCACGTCCTGAGAAAGCCTTGTTGCTGTCGGGACGTTAAGCAATGTACAATCATCATCATCATTTATCTCGGTAAAGGATTTTCTATATTTACGTCTGAACTGTATGCGATTCTCATGGCACTATATTTTATTCAACTTCTGCCTTATGATATATTTAACATTTTGATTTGTGTCGATTCTAAATCTGTCCTATATAGTCTAAAAAGCTGGGATTGTAACACTAGAAAAGACTTAGTATATGAAATAAAACATATTATGAGCTGTATTATGTCCAGAGGAATTGGGATCGATTTTCTTTGGATACCCTCACACTGCGAAATTTATTGGAATGAAATTTGTGACAGACAAGCAAAAAAGGGAACTATAAATAGAAAACTCAGCAGTTTGTAATAATATGCAATTATCTCTACACGAAATATACTCTGTGCTAAACAGCTTTTTTCACAGAGATGATATGAAATATACTTATCATGTTCCACCAAGAAAAACGGTTTCATTGATATACAAGTTAAGACTAAATTCTTGGAAAACAAAATTCGCAAAAGACATCAAATGCGAGTGCTTAAGCCCCATCTCTGTTAAACATATAATCTGTGAGTGTCCTATTACATTGAATCTGTTGAAAAAAAAAACAAACATAACAGTTGATCACTTAGCAGAAAATTTGTATGACATCTTACATAGAAATATTGCCATTCCAATAGTTAATATAATAATTCATAGTCTGGTGGGTAAACTATTATAATAAGTAATTTGTGTGTGTGGTTGGATGTTAATTATTGCTATTCTTTGATATTCATAAGTTGTGTGTTTGGTTGATTATATATATATATATATATATATATATATATATATATATATATATATATATATATATATATATATATATATATATATATATATATATATATATATATATATATATATATATATATATATATATATATATATATATAACAGAGGGGCACCAAAGAAGAGATACAAAGACTGTCTCAAGAAGTCACTTAGTGCCTGCCAAATCGACCACCACCAGTGGTCTTCGCTTGCTGCGGACCGTGACACCTGGCGCTCCACCATTTACAAGGCAGCTGTCTCCTTTGAGGACTCTCACAGAGCTAGCCTTAAGGACAAGCGGCTCAGGAGAAAAAACAGAGATGCCGCAGCTCAGAACCCTGGCCATACCTTCCCCTGCAGCCACTGCGGTCGAACCTGCCTGTCTCGGATTGGCCTCCGCAGCCACGAACAAGCCTGCAGACGTCGTGGGCAACTCCTATAAAATCTTCGTTCGCGAAGTCAAGCCAAGCAAATATATATATATATATATATATATATATATATATATATTATTTTGTATTTTTTATTTTTTTTGGTCTAATATCACCAATGTATGAAAAGACGTTAAATAATTCCTAATCCTGATCTTGATGGCTCGCTTATTGACAGCCTACAACACTAAGATTTAAAGACGGCCATCTAGCTGCTTACCGCTGCAGAAGAAGATGGAGGGGAAAAAAATGGGGATGAAGTGGTAATCTCATGGTGGACATGTGGAAATTATTTTCATAACATTGTTTTGATTATGAGGAATCATAAAACTTGACTGGGCATATTCACGCATGCAGTCTATCATTTTTGCCGTTTTTCTCCAATAAAGAAACAGCAAACAAATTGGACACATCGGGATCAGAATACAGTCCAATTTTGCACACTTTCAATGACAATTAACAGTAAAGGATACACGCCACCTCCCTGAGACACACCATGGGCGCATCTTGGTGGGGGGGGGGGATTACAGGGGCTCTGGACCCCCCCCCCCCCCCCGACCCAATTAAAAAAAAAGCTATAACAAAGGGGTAATTTGGGTGATTGGACCTCCACCCCCCCCCCCCCTGCGTTGTTTGATATTTTGGTGAATGGTGAGAGTCTTAACACGCCCACCGCTCCCCCCACCCCCTCCCCTCTTTTCGATTTTTCGGCCCCTGTAAGCAAGGTCTAGCGTCGGCGAGGCCTTTTGTGTCAGGTTGAAGGACCCAAACAAAAAGTTGCCCCCCCCCCCCATTTTTCAAGGTAACTGATCCGCCCCTGCACACCTTCGCTGAGTTTAACAAGACTTTTGAGTGTGCCATTATCTGTCACTCTTGCTGTCCTGCTGAAGAAGAAGTCTTTCAGCCATCGGTATATCTTGCCTCCCACTAGTCACTATAAAAGTTTTAGCAGCAGCCCCACTGTACAGACTTTAAAAAAATCCTTTTTTATATAATTAAAAAGTTTCAATTAATGTGACAGGTCACACTGAAATCAGAGCATAGATAAACTTTCCACATTTGTATGCACACTATGCATACTCTATTAACAACAAACAAACAAACAAACAAACAAACAAAACACCACATCCTAAATAACCATCCAAAATAGAGGGGTATGACATAAACAATTTTTGTGCGGATTTTGCAGTCCTTTGTGAACAGGGGAAAAAGGGGATAGGGCAGCAGAATCAGCCACTGGCCCCTAAATAAATCAAAGCATCATAAACTCAGGAGTAACTGTGGTACTCTATCCTAACCATTTAAAGCTAAAAAAAAAAACTAAAGGATGGAACCTTTACTCATTTTTTTGCACATTATGTCACATTAGGCGGGGAAGTGGCGCAGTGGTTAAGGCGTCTGCCTCCAATGCCAAAGGTGCGAGGTTCGATACCGGGTTCCGGCGTTGGATTTTTCTCCTCTGGTGTCACCGTCTGGGCAGTGGGCAGATGTTCACATCTGCACGGGACATAGACGACCCCGGCCCCCACGAGTCCCCTGCTGCCTTGCAGGCCTGGCCGCTTGGCTGCGGAAAGGCTAAGGGAGGAAACCCCTGACATCAAAGCCCCCGTGTCTCCGGGGAAGGCTTTTGAGCCAGAGACTAAGACAAGGACAGTCTGATATAAAACCTACGACCCGAGGACCTCGATGCCACCGTCCCAGCTTGCTAGGCCATGGCAAACGAACCAAGGGTTTAAAGGGTGGGGCCAGTACTGCGCACACTGCACTCCACCAAAAAGCTCCACCGCGCAGGCTTTAGGAAACGCCCACGGACTATGACACTGAACTTTCCAAGTCCTGTAGCGATGGGCAAGAGGCAAAACGGCAGATGAAAGATGTCACTGGAAGCCGCAGTCTCAAACCTGCATGCAGGCGGTTCAGGATATTGGTCGCCTGATGTTGACCTGGGGATGACAACGTCACTCGGCACACCCTGAACGACCAAGCAGCCTTCTCTAGGGACAGCACTGCTTGCTCCACACGGAGAGGGGCCTAGAAAAGGTGGCCTAACCAAAGCTCATCCCCTCGTAACCCCAGTTGGCTAGCCGCGGTCAACGGGCATCTTCTCATGCGGTCAGAAAACAAGAAAAAACAATGGATCCACTCTCATGACGACCACGACCGGACTCAACGTAGCATGCTGGAACATCCGAACCATGCTCGACACAGCAGACAGCGGACGCCCTGAACGTCGCTCCGCCCTCATTGCCCATGAATTGCGGAGGTTAAAAATCGACATCGCCGCGCTCAGCGAAGTACGCCTTCCGGAGGAAGGCAGCCTCCAAGAACTTGGCGCTGGCTACACCCTCTACTGGTCAGGCAGGCCTGCATCAGAAAGACGGCTCTCAGGCGTGGGCTTCATGGTGAAGACCCCCATTGCGACTAAGTTGGAAAACCTACCAACGGGTCACTCCGACCGCATCATGTCCATGCGCCTCCCACTGAGACACCAGCAATACGTCACCCTTCTCAGTGTGTACTCCCCAACCCTCCTGGCAGAGCCTGCAGAAAAAGACAAGTTCTACTCTGACCTGCGCAGCCTCCTGCAGAGCACCCCTGCAGACGACAAAGTCATCATCCTTGGCGACTTCAACGCCAGAGTGGGCCAAGACTCTGAAGCCTGGAAAGGAGTCCTCGGCAAGCATGGCGTTGGGAACTGCAATGACAATGGTCGCCTACTGTTGGAGCTCTGTGCAGAGCAGCAACTTGTCATCACCAACACTACTTTCCAGCAAAAGGACAGTCGAAAGACCACCTGGATGCATCCTCGCTCCAAACTGGCACCTTATCGACTATGTGCTAGTGCGTCAGAGGGACCGCAGTGACGTCCTCCTCACCAGAGTGATGCCCAGCGCAGAGTGCCACACTGACCACCGCCTTGTTCGCTGCAAACTCAGGCTCCGCCTCAAGCTGAAACCCAAGAAAGGGGGCCCTCCCAAGAAAAAGCTTGATGTTGCCAGCCTTCAGCGTGACGACAAGAAAGCTGCCCTTTAGGCCGATTTACAGCGCATGCTCAAAGACACAGTTGATCCAGCAGACTCCTCCCCTGAAACACTCTGGGAACAACTGAAAACTGCTATTGTAAAATCCTCTGTGGAAGTCTTGGGCTTTGCTAGAAAGAGGAACAAAGACTGGTTTGACGAAAACGACGTAGAGATCCAGGAACTTCTAGCAAAAAAAAAAAAAGAGCCGCCCACCAGGCCCACCTAGCCCAGCCTTCCTGCCCTGTGAAGAAGTCTGCCTTCCGCCTCATCTGCAGCAGTCTCCAGCTCAAGCTTAGAGAGCTCCAGAACGAGTGGTGGTCCAGACTCGCACAGAAGACCCAGCTCTGCGCTGACAACGGTGACTACAGGGGCTTCTACGAAGCACTGAAAGCAGTGTATGGCCCTAGGCACCTGGTACAAAGTCCCCTGCGAAGCGCTGATGGACAGGCACTCCTCACAGATAATACCTCCATCTTGAACCGCTGGTCGGAATACTTTCAGGACCTCTTCGGCGCTAACGCACTGTTCAAGAAACAGTCATCCTCCAAATCCCACACCTTCCACTAAAGGTTGAATTGGACGAACCGCCCACCGCCGAAGAGACCCTCACAGCCATCCACCAGCTCAAGAGTGGCAAAGCAGCAGGCATTGACGGAATCCCGCCAGAGATCTGGAAACATGGAGGCCCAGCACTGCACAACAAGCTCCACGACCTCTTTCTCTGCTGCTGGGAAAAAGGAACACTACCAAAGGATCTCCGTGATGCAGTCATCATCACCCTGTACAAGAACAAAGGAGAGAAGTCTGCCTGCTCTAATTATCGTGGAATTACCCTGCTGTCCATTGCCGGGAAAATTCTCGCAAGGTTGCTCCTGAATCGGCTGGTACCTGCCATCGCTGAAGACCACCTCCCAGAGGGCCAGTGTGGCTTCAGAGCCAACAGGAGCACCACCGACATGGTCTTTGTGCTGAGACAGCTTCAGGAGAAGTGCCGCGAGCAGAACAAAGGGCTGTACGCAACGTTTGTCGACCTAACAAAAGCGTTTGACACTGTGAGCAGGCAAGGTATGTGGCAGATCCTGGAGCGACTAGGTTGTCCCCCAAAGTTCCTCAACATGATCGTCCAGCTCCACGAGGACCAGCAAGGCCAGGTCAGACTAAACAGTGACCTCTCAGAACCATTCCCCATTCGCAACGGCGTGAAGCAAGGCTGCGTGCTGGCACCGACCCTCTTCACCATCTTCTTCAGCATGATGTTGAAGCAGGCCACAGTGGACCTCGACGATGACGACGCAGTGTACATCAGGTATCGTCTCGATGGCAGCCTGTTCAACCTCAGACGACTGCAGGCCCACACGAAAACCCTAGACCAACTGATTCGTGAGCTGCTCTTCGCTGATGACGCTGCCCTCGTTGCACACACAGAGAGAGCCTTGCAGCGCATTACGTCCTGCTTCGTAGATGCTGCCCAGCTCTTTGGACTTGAGGTCAGTCTGAAAAAGACAGAGGTCCTTCATCAGCCGGCACCCAAGGAAGAGCATCGCCCTCCCCACATCACCATCGGCGAGTCCGAACTGAAGTCTGTACACCAGTTTACCTACCTTGGCTGCATCATCACGTCAGACGCCAAGCTGGACAAGGAGCTGGACAACAGGCTGGCAAAAGCGAACAGTGCTTTCGGGCGACTATTCAAGCGGGTGTGGCACAATCAACAGCTGAAAAAAGGCACCAAGATCAGCGTGTACAGAGCTGTCGTCCTCACCACCCTGCTGTACGGTTCCGAGTCCTGGGCCCTCTACCGCAGCCAACTACGACTCCTCGAATGCTTTCACCAGCGCTGCCTGCGTACCATCCTTAGCATTCACTGGAGTGACTATGTCACCAACGTCGAGGTCCTTGAACAGGCGGAAACTGTGAGCATCGAGGCTTTGCTGCTGCGGACACAGCTTCGCTGGGCGGGGCACGTCTCCAGGATGGAGGATCATCGCCTACCCAAGATCACTCTGTTCGGCGAGTTCGCCACTGGACACCGAGACAGAGGGGCACCAAAGAAGAGATACAAAGACGGTCTCAAGAAGTCACTTAGTGCCTGCCAAATCGACCACCGCCAGTGGTCTTCGCTTGCTGCGGACCGTGACACCTGGCGCTCCACCATTCACAAGGCAGCCGTCTCCTTTGAGGACTCTCGCAGAGCTAACCTTAAGGACAAGCGGCTTAGAAGAAAAAACAGAGTTGTCGTAACTCAGAACCCTGACCAGACCTTCCCCTGCAGCCACTGCGGTCGAACCTGCCTGTCCTGGATTGGCCTCCGCAGCCACAAAAATGCCTGCAGACGACGTGGGCAAGCCCTTTAGAATCTTCGTTCGTGAAGTCAAGCCAAGATGATGTCACATTATTGACATATAGGTAAAGAGAGGTAAACAGTAAAGGGAATGGCTGCAATATTTTTTTATATTTTGTATTTTTACACCTGGGGGGGGGGGGAGGGGGGGGGGTTAAAGGATACAAAATTAGCCACTGTGGCACTCACAGGGACCAAGCATCACCTAGTCAAGTTTATAGTAATTTGAACAACCTGTTCTAATGATGTCAGCCTAAAAATGGACTGCCAGTGCCATAGAAAATGTCTGAAGGCATATGATACATTATTTGTGTCATATTTTTTTTTTTTTTTTTTTTTTCCCGATTTCGCTGAATTGGCCGTGTAGTGTGAGCCAGAGATTGACTATTTTATCATTTTTTAAAATATTTATTTTTGCAGAGGAGGCAGAAGGTGTGCCCTAACACAATATTGCCTGATTGTGGCTTCTGGAATGAATTCTGATTTATTTAGAGGAAGGTGTTGTAAAAGATCATTTTAACATTCGCGAAGAGCTTGAATGGGGGTACCCTGTGCCAACGGCTATATCTCTGGTGTGTTCCTTAGGATTTTATAGGAATATGGCTTAAACATCGCAGGACATACCATGGTATACTTTGAAGCCCATCTCATAGAGTACTGGGGGGCGGGGGGGGGGGGGGTAGGAGGGGGGCGGGGGGGGGGGGGGGGGGCGGGGCGGGGATGCACGGTAATCAGGTCTGGCTTATGGACTAATATTCCCCCCTCTCTTGGCTTGACTTCGCGAACGAAGATTCTATAGGGCTTGCCCACGTCGTATGCAGGCATTTTCGTGGCTGCGGAGGCCAATCCAGGACAGGCAGGTTCGACCGCAGTGGCTGCAGGGGAAGGTCTGGTCAGGATTCTGAGTTACGGCAACTCTGTTTTTTCTTCTGAGCCGCTTGTCCTTAAGGTTAGCTCTGCGAGAGTCCTCAAAGGAGACGGCTGCCTTGTGAATGGTGGAGCGCCACGTGTCACGGTCCGCAGCAAGCGAAGACCACTGGCGGTGGTCGATTTGGCAGGCACTAAGTGACTTCTTGAGACCGTCTTTGTATCTCTTCTTTGGTGCCCCTCTGTCTCGGTGTCCAGTGGCGAGCTCGCCGAACAGATTGATCTTGGGTAGGCGATGATCCTCCATCCTGGAGACGTGCCCCGCCCAGCGAAGCTGTGTCCGCAGCAGCAAAGCCTCGATGCTCACAGTTTCCGCCTGTTCAAGGACCTCGACGTTGGTGACATAGTCACTCCAGTGAATGCTGAGGATGGTACGCAGGCAGCGCTGGTGAAAGCGTTCGAGGAGTCGTAGTTGGTTGCGGTAGAGGGCCCAGGACTCGGAACCGTACAGCAGGGTGGTGAGGACGACAGCTCTGTACACGCTGATCTTGGTGCCTTTTTTCAGCTGTTGATTGTGCCACACCCGCTTGAATAGTCGCCCGAAAGCACTGTTCGCTTTTGCCAGCCTGTTGTTCAGCTCCTTGTCCAGCTTGGCGTCTGACGTGATGATGCAGCCAAGGTAGGTAAACTGGTGTACAGACTTCAGTTCGGACTCGCCGATGGTGATGTGGGGAGGGCGATGCTCTTCCTTGGGTGCCGGCTGATGAAGGACCTCTGTCTTTTTCAGACTGACCTCAAGTCCAAAGAGCTGGGCAGCATCTGCGAAGCAGGACGTAATGCGCTGCAAGGCTCTCTCTGTGTGTGCAACGAGGGCAGCGTCATCAGCAAAGAGCAGCTCAGGAATCAGTTGGTCTAGGGTTTTCGTGTGGGCCTGCAGTCGTCTGAGGTTGAACAGGCTGCCATCGAGATGATACCTGATGTACACTGCGTAGTCATCGTCGAGGTCCACTGTGGCCTGCTTCAACATCATGCTGAAGAAGATGGTGAAGAGGGTCGGTGCCAGCACGCAGCCTTGCTTCACGCCATTGCGAATGGGGAATGGTTCTGAGAGGTCACTGTTTAGTCTGACCTGGCCTTGCTGGTCCTCGTGGAGCTGGACGATCATGTTGAGGAACTTTGGTGGACAGCCTAGTCGCTCCAGGATCTGCCACATACCTTGCCTGCGCACAGTGTCAAACGCTTTTGTTAGGTCGACAAACGTTACGTACAGCCCTTTGTTCTGCTCGCGGCACTTCTCCTGAAGCTGTCTCAGCACAAAGACCATGTCGGTGGTACTCCTGTTGGCTCTGAAGCCACACTGGCCCTCTGGGAGGTGGTCTTCAGCGATGGCAGATACCAGCCGATTCAGGAGCAACCTTGCGAGAATTTTCCCGGCAATGGACAGCAGGGTAATTCCACGATAAGGCAGACTTCTCTCCTTTGTTCTTGTACAGGGTGATGATGACTGCATCACGGAGGTCCTTTGGTAGTGTTCCTTTTTCCCAGCAGCAGAGAAAGAGGTCGTGGAGCTTGTTGTGCAGTGCTGGGCCTCCATGTTTCCAGATCTCTGGCGGGATTCCGTCAATGCCTGCTGCTTTGCCACTCTTGAGCTGGTGGATGGCTGTGAGGGTCTCTTCGGCGGTGGGCGGTTCGTCCAATTCAACCTTTAGTGGAAGGTGTGGGATTTGGAGGATGACTGTTTCTTGAACAGTGCGCTCAGCGCCGAAGAGGTCCTGAAAGTATTCCGACCAGCGGTTCAAGATGGAGGTATTATCTGTGATGAGTGCCTGTTCATCAGCGCTTCGCAGGGGACTTTGTACCAGGTGCCTAGGGCCATACACTGCTTTCAGTGCTTCGTAGAAGCCCCTGTAGTCACCGTTGTCAGCGCAGAGCTGGGTCCTCTGTGCGAGTCTGGACCACCACTCGTTCTGGAGCTCTCTAAGCTTAAGCTGGAAACTGCTGCAGATGAGGCGGAAGGCAGACTTCTTCACAGGGCAGGAAGGCTGGGCTAGGTGGGCCTGGTGGGCGGCTCTTTTTTTTTGTTGCTAGAAGTTCCTGGATCTCTACGTCGTTTTCGTCAGACCAGTCTTTGTTCCTCTTTCTAGCAAAGGAAGCAAAGGTTTCCACAGAAGATTTTACAATAGCAGTTTTCAGTTGTTCCCAGAGTGTTTCAGGGGAGGAGTCTGCTGGATCAACTGTGTCTTTGAGCATGCGCTGTAAATCGGCCTAAAGGGCAGCTTTCTTGTCGTCACGCCGAAGGCTGGCAACATCAAGCTTTTTCTTGGGAGGGCCCCCTTTCTTGGGTTTCAGCTTGAGGCGGAGCCTGAGTTTGCAGCGAACAAGGCGGTGGTCAGTGTGGCACTCTGCGCTGGGCATCACTCTGGTGAGGAGGACGTCACTGCGGTCCCTCTGACGCACTAGGACATAGTCGATAAGGTGCCAGTGCTTGGAGCGAGGATGCATTCAGGTGGTCTTTCGACTGTCTTTTTGCTGGAAAGTAGTGTTGGTGATGACAAGTTGCTGCTCTGCACAGAGCTCCAACAGTAGGCGACCATTGTCATTGCAGTTCCCAACGCCATGCTTGCCGAGGACTCCTTTCCAGGCTTCAGAGTCTTGGCCCACTCTGGCGTTGAAGTCGCCAAGGATGATGACTTTGTCGTCTGCAGGGGTGCTCTGCAGGAGGCTGCGCAGGTCAGAGTAGAACTTGTCTTTTTCTGCAGGCTCTGCCAGGAGGGTTGGGGAGTACACACTGAGAAGGGTGACGTATTGCTGGTGTCTCAGTGGGAGGCGCATGGACATGATGCGGTCGGTGTGACCCGTTGGTAGGTTTTCCAACTTAGTCGCAATGGGGGTCTTCACCATGAAGCCCACGCCTGAGAGCCGTCTTTCTGATGCAGGCCTGCCTGACCAGTAGAGGGTGTAGCCAGCGCCAAGTTCTTGGAGGCTGCCTTCCTCCGGAAGGCGTACTTCGCTGAGCGCGGCGATGTCGATTTTTAACCTCCGCAATTCATGGGCAATGAGGGCGGAGCGACGTTCAGGGCGTCCGCTGTCTGCTGTGTCGAGCATGGTTCGGATGTTCCAGCATGCTACGTTGAGTCCGGTCGTGGTCGTCATGAGAGTGGATCCATTGTTTTTTCTTGTTTTCTGACCGCATGAGAAGATGCCCGTTGACCGCGGCTAGCCAACTGGAGTTACGAGGGGATGAGCTTTGGTTAGGCCACATTTTCGAGGCCCCTCTCCGTGTGGAGCAAGCAGTGCTGTCCCTAGAGTCGTTCAGGGTGTGCCGAGTGACGTTGTCATCCCCAGGTCAACATCAGGCGACCAATATCCTGAACCGCCTGCATGCAGGTTTGAACTGCGGCTTCTTGGCATCTTTCACCTGCCGTTTTGCCCCTTGCCCATCGCTACAGGACTTGGAAAGTTCAGTGTCATAGTCCGTGGGTGTTTCCTAAAGCCTGCGCGGTGGAGCTTTTTGGTGGAGTGCAGTGTGCGCAGTACTGGCCCCACCCTTTAAACCCTTGGTTCGTTTGCCATGGCCTAGTAAGCTGGGACGGTGGCATCGAGGTCCTCGGGCCGTAGGTTTTATATCAGACTGTCCTTGTCTTAGTCTCTGGCTCAAAAGCCTTCCCCGGAGACACGGGGGGCTTTGATGTCAAGGGTTTCCTCCCTTAGCCTTTCCGCAGCCAAGCGGCCAGGCCTGCAAGGCAGCAGGGGACTCGTGGTGGCCGGGGTCGTCTATGTCCCGTGCAGATGTGAACATCTGCCCACTGCCCAGACGGTGACACTTACCAGAGGAGAAAAACCCAACGCCGGAACCCGGTATCGAACCTCGCACCTTTGGCATTGGAGGCAGTCGCCTTAACCACTGCGCCACTTCCCCGTCTTCCCCGTCCCCGTCTGGACTAATATTAGTAGTAAGGGTGCATGACATGTCTATGTTGCACTGTGTCAATGTTTCACCCCTTACCGCGGCAGGCCTCTTGCTTACTGCGGCAGGCCCTTTACATTGGCAGACCCTTTACTCGCCCCCCCCCTCCCCTTCCCCCCCCACCACCCCTTCCCCCCCCACCCTCCCGCCAACTCCAGGCGCAAAACTGTCAGAGTGTGTGTATGTGTGACTGTATTGAGGAGGATGGGGACTGGTTTATACGTATTGTTTAGGTGAAAGGCCTGCTGTAGCAATGGTCCTGCTGAAAATATATATAAGTGCTTTGGGAGGGAGGGGGGGGGGGGGAGGGAGGCGGGTGTACATGTGTGTTTGGGTGGGGTACCCCAGCAGCCATACGTCTTCAGGTCACAACGGCCGCAGCGGGCCCGCACACAGTTGTGCGTGGGCCCACTACAGCCGTCATGGGTCTGAATACCTTTGCTTCCGGGTAGTGGGTGGAGGTAAAGGACCTGCAGCAGTTTGCACACACCCGGACAGTTTTGCAGCAGGCCGTTTACCGCGGCAGGCCCTTTACTGGGAATGGTTGGGATGGTGGCGAGGGTAAGGTAATGTGTGTTTGTTAGGGGTGGGGATGGGGTGGAGGGGGGGGGGGGGTTGGTAAAGGGCCTGCCATGGGAAAGTCCTGGCGTAATAAATGGTTTGCTGTTGTAAAGGGCCTGTCGCTAGTGTCGGCTTGCAACTGTCGGCCAGCACTTCGCCGCTAGCAACTGTCGGTACTCCGAATGCAGACATCAGCCCTCCTGTGGTGGAATATTGACATGGTAAAGCATAGACACAGTATAACATAGACATGGTGAAACATAGAGCCGTCCTGTGGTGGAGCACAGACACAGTGGAACATAGACATGATGGAACATAGAGCAGATTCCAACCTACTGGTATGCATAGTGATCCGGCAGTCATGCTGTGTGTGTGTGCTCTTGAAGATGTCCATTAAAAGTTACATGAAATGATATTGCTACCTTACATTGTATGATACTGTAAAGAAAATGTTTCATTGCTGACATATTGTGACATGACATTTTTTCCATACTGATCTATAGAGCAATATAGTTATATTATTTTGTACTCTTCACTTTTTTCAGGACAACAACTGATAGCACAGACGCCCAGGACGATGCCTATGATTTGACAGCAACGTGTGTGACAAATGTACCAATCCAGTTTAAGTGTGACATATGCCACAAAAAGTACAAGGTTCTCAAATACTTTCTTGAACACTTAAAGAAGCCGCACAAACCCTATTTGTGTGACAAATGTGGCAGATCGTTCACAACAAAGCCGCCATTTAGAACTCACAGGCTCATGCATGCAGGCGATTTCCCTTATCAGTGCAAGCTATGCCCGAAGAAATTCAGGATGAAAAGCGTATTTATAGATCATGTGAACTTGCATGAAGGCAAAGGACGCTACTTATGTCAATTTTGCGGTGTGGCGTGTGTGCGCCCCGATCATCTTCGCAACCACGAGAACACGCACACTGGAGTTAAGCCATACACGTGTGTTTTGTGTGGCCAGTCATTTGTGCAGCTCAACAGTTTATATTTTCACAAGCGCAGCAAGCACATGGGAATGATATCAGAGAAGTCGGCAACATATTCCAGGTCTGTGGTAGAAGGAGACGACGACAACGGTCAAAGCCCAACCTGCGTATAGCTTTTCTCAGGGAGACACAATGATAAACACCAATTAGCCCTTTGCATGTCGGTAGTGGTTTTAGTCACGATGATTCCTACAGGAATCATCGTGACTAAAACCACTACCGACACGCAAAGGGTTACGCTCTACACAGTGTGCTTTATCCCCATTATGCTTGCAAACCACCGGTACTGTGAAGAGTGCTGCCATATATATTACATGACAAAAAAACAGTACAAACGTTTTGGAGAGAAATGAGATTTGTTATACAATGAAAATCTGACATTTATCGAAAATGGACACACTGACTTTGCCATGGGACAGCAGAGTACCGGTTGCAGCATCATACAAGGGAGTTAACCCTTATCATTCGGAATACACCAGTGCGTGAAATAAGTTTGACTAAAATAAGTTTGACTAAAATAGGTCAAGGGTAGTGCCAGACAAGCTTGGCGCCTCTAGGCGCCAAGCTATTCTGGCACTACGGCCGGCCTTGAACTAAAGCCATTGGTCTATATCATTATCTGTAAGTACTATCATGAATGTAGCTTGCATATGGCAGTGTACAAATGTGAAGCCCCAATATGATATAGGTTAAGTGAGGCTGCAATTTCAGCACACTTCTACCTCTAGGACAAGTTGCTAGAGATAAGACTGCATCATAAGACCATACGATGCAAATCACAGACTAGCGGGCCTCGGTTGCGTGAGCAAGTTTAACCCTTTGTATATCGGTAGCGTTTTTTTTTTTTTGGTCATGATGATTCCTGTAGGAATCTAAGTGACAAAAACCGCTACTGACACGCAAAGGGTTGAATGCTGGTGGTCTGGATGACTGAGGCACCCATTCTGTTCGGCATCAGCTCACATTTTGTTCTGGGGACATCTGAATGAAACTTCAGGTATTTCTCAAGCATATATATCTCCGTGACATATCCATAACAAAGCGCTGTATAAGTTTACAACAAACAAGTAAGCAAACACAAAGTGAATATACAGATACTTCTGATGTGTGCGACTAAGGCACCCATACTATTATAGAGGCCTTGAATTCATTATTCCTCACTGTAGGACAATGAGTGCCTTAGGTGCCCATTCAATAACAGCTGGAAGTAAAGATCTGTTTGACATTGCACAGGATCATTGGGGTGGAGGTGAATATTTCACTGTATTCAACATCCATGGTTATTATTATTGGTGAGTGTTGCCTGGTGAGCCCTTTAGTTGAGGATAGAATTTTGTTAATACTGTGGAGGTGATTGGTGTTTCTTTTTCCTTTCCTTGTTCTTCAGTTGTATTAGCGTTTTCATTGGAATTGCGGTTGCCTCAACCAATAGTTTGGCGAGTTTCTTTGTATCCTCTTACTTCCAGTTTGTCGTGAAAGCGCTGATTTCTGTGTCCCTTTTAGAATGATTCACGGTGGGGTGAATTCATTAGCATGTCCGGGATGTCAAATGCGGGCAGGCCTAAACCTCTGACAACTTAAGTGGCAAGATGCAAATTACCTTATGTCTAAAGTTACGTTAACATCGCTGCTGAACGTACATTTAGCGCGAAGCGCTGTATATGTGTGTGTGTGTGTGTGTGTGTGTGTGTGTGCTGTGTGTGTGTGTGTGTGTGTGTGTGTGTGTGTGTGTGTGTGCGCGCGCGTATGTATTTAAATACGAGAATCTCCGATATTTCTGTACACACAAGCTTGAAACTTGGCGAAAGTCAATTGACCCAGATTAGAGTCCGTAATTTTTGCCATATTTTTTACTTGAAATTTTGGATATAGCTAGTTTGGAGAAAGACATTGGATGAGTTCGTTTCCCAGCTTTGTACCATTTCAACTTCTTCAGTAAAAATTAATTCTTTGAGAAAAAAAAAAAAAAATAGTAAAAATCTTGAGAAAGTCAGACAGTAGCAGTGATGTAAAAGAAGCAAGTGCGTCACCACACAGACATTGACACAATACTCTAGATATGAAGTAAATCTCTCTCTCTCTCTCTCTCTCTCTCTCTCTCTCTCTCTCTCTGTCTCTCTCTCTCTCTCACTCTCACTCTGACTCACACGACTCGTCACTCTCACACTGACACACACACACACACACACACACACACACACACACACACACACACACACACTCACGCACGCACGCACACACACACACATCAACGCACTGTCAGTGGTTTTCAGAAAAGCAATAAAAATTCATACTGTATATTTTGATCACAGTTGTTTAGTTCTTTTGAATGTCTGTTTTGTAAAATTTATTTTATCAATAACGATAAAGTTCTTTATTGCTATTTGTCGTGGGACATAGGAATATGGTTTGATGTTGTTTACACACACATCTAAATTCATCAAACACACAACAGGTAACAGAAGCTATAATAAAGTCATCTTGAAATGAATATACTATACATGAATTATGCCATTCTTCACATCATATCACATACAGTTTATATTATGGTTAATAGTGTGTGTGTGTGTGTGTGTGTGTGTGTGTGTGTGTGTGTGTGTGTGTGTGTGTTCTCTGTTTGTACATGTAAATCAGTGTATCCAGCTGCATAACAATGAGAATTCAGTGCGAACAATTTTCAGACCTACATGACCTGAAAATCAAACTGAATTTTGAAGAAGAATTATTCTGCTGAGATCGAAAGACGCACATAATTATTGATGGCAAAACACTCGGCAGAGCAACATACCCATACTGTTGACCTTCAGTATTTGTCGCTTAAAACTACATGGCAAGTAAGTCATGGGTGTGAGCGGCGCACCCATACTTTTTATAATTATAGTGCAACTCCTGATTCATATGTTGTGGGTGTGGTTGAAATCATATGTTTGATGTAGGATCATAACATAAAGTGCATCTCTGGTGCAAGCAATGTAGGTCGCTTAAGTAAAACAAAATGCACGCCAGAAACCTAAAGGTCAGTACTGTTGACAGTCAGGAAGTCTTGTTTTGGTAATTTACAAGTGATTGAGATATGAACACGAAAACACTGCGTGTGCACATACACACAATGTATGGTGAAGGTTAATTGATTTAGGCCAATGCGCTACAGCAGGAGACAGATAGAACATGATTGAATGCAAAGGTCCCGGCATCCATCTCCTGCAACTGACACAGTTACTATATACATCCAAATGCGGCTGTGGGCTTAACTGGTTTAACCATTAAGACCTGATACACTACGACAGGCAGAACTGTCTATGATGATTCAAGGGTAGTGCCAGAGTTGCTTGATGACTGCATGTGCCAAAGCTTTTCATGTTTTGGCGCTGCCCGGCCGTGAAGTAGAATGATCGACAAGTCTCTTTAACTGAAATGCCCTCTGAGGATAAGAACATAAAATGTGAATTTCGACTTCACTGGACCTTGCCTTGCATTAGAAAAAAAAAAAAAAAGAAAAGAAAAAGCTAGGCAACATCCAGTCACGCGGAAGCCGAACAATTATACATTCGCCATGCTTTCCGCTGGTGTCACCGATGAAGATACAAGGGGAATAACCGACAGACCGCTTACGACAATGCGTGTTCAATATGGCGATTTTCACATCGAATAGACTCAGTTCGGCCTTCACCACAGTCAGTAAGCGAAAGATCATCGGACCGGCGTTTGCCGTAGGTTTACGTACCAGACCATCTATAACCGGTAGTTCACAATAGTCCGATAAATACTTCTTTGGATTTCACTGTTACTTAAGTCGGGTAGTCGGTGCCGGGCCGAATGGTGCCGGTTCAGCGACGACGCCCTCAGACCCGCTCTCTCTCCCCGCTCTCTCTCTCTTCGATAAATACTTCTTTGGATTTCATTCATTTTACTGTTAGTTATGTCGGGTAGTCGGTGCCGGGCCGAATCTCGGTGTTCAGCGACGACTGACGCCCTCAGACCCGCTCTCTCTCTCTCTCTCTCTCTCTCTCTCTCTCTCTCTCTCTCTCTCTCTCTCTCTCTCTCTCTCTCTCTCTCTCTCTCTCTCTCTCTCTCTCTCTCTCTTTCTCTCTCTGTGATCAATACTGATTAAGAAAATATCCATGTATACCAACAACTCGGCGTTGTTTCTCAAATCCTCAGTACCTCGGAGGTAGAAAACAAAAGGTATTACTTTTGAAGCTTGTGAAGTCAGGTTTGCTCACAAAAACTCCTCAGTGATGTGTTTCAGTAGTGTGTCTGTCTCTATCGTCCTCCACCTAGCAGGAAAAACAACTCTAATGACGCTTCTTTTCTGCATGACTCAGACCTGTTGTCCTCATACAATGACTAATCACACAACCTGTCATAACTGGCGACTTTAATACACACTTTGAAGTGCCGTCTAACACCACTGCCAGGCGTCTTCAAACGATGTTGACTGACTTCAACTTCAAACAACTCATAAGTCAACCGACCCACAAATGCGGACATACGCTTGACCTACTTATTGTCCGAGATGATGACAAACTGCTTCAGTCATTCCATGTCAATGATTTCGCTCTTTCCAATGACAGTGCCATCTTCTTTGATCTTTTTTGTTTCCAGCCCAAATCCCGCAAGCGCGTGGTTATTTCCCGCAATGTAAAAGGAATGGATCTTAATCAATTCCACATGTCTGTGTGTGCTGCCGCTGCAGAGTTAGATTCCTCATCCACACAGTTTTACTGGAGGACTACAACAGGACGCTGCAGCATATCCTGGACACACACTCTCCTCTAACATCCAGACGTGTCACTGACCGCCCCTCAGCTCCTTGGATGACAGGCAAGGTCAAGGACACTAAGAGAGAGCTCCGCCAGTTTGAGCGGTGTTGGCAGTCTAGCAAGTTGACCATTCACCGCCAGCTGTTTGTGCAGAAGCGCAATTGCCTAAAATCCCTCCAGCGCAAAGCCAAGCGTCAGCACTTCTGTTCCCGCCTGCAGGCCTGCTCTAGCACCAAAACCTTGTTCAGTGTGTCTGATGAACTCCTTGGCGTACGCAAGGACATTTCCTTACCCTCCGCCGTACCAGCGTCGGATCTCGCGGACGCTTTCTGTCAGTTCTTTGACAAAAAGATTGAGGACATCCGGCGTGAACTGGATGTTTCTGACGATACTCCTGAGATCACCAGCTATCACGGTCCACAACTTGCAGAATTTCAGCCTGTGTCCGAGGACTTTGTTCGTGACATTATTGCACATGCTCCTCTCAAGTGTTGCTCTCTGGATCCTCTTCCAGCTAGCCTTTTCAAATCATGTATAGCTGACCTGATTCCAGTCATCACCAGAATCATGAATGTGTCACTACAGACTGGTGTAGTGCCTGAATATTTCAAACAAGCAGTCGTGACACCTTTGCTGAAGAAACCTGGTCTCAACAAAGAATGTTTTAATAACTATCGGCCCATCTCTAATCTCCCTTTCTTGTCCAAGCTATTAGAACGCATTGTTCTGTCTCAACTCCAAAACCATCTCATTTCCAACAACCTCCTAGAAACATTTCAGTCAGCTTACAGAAAACAGCACAGTACAGAAACTGCTTTCCTGCATGTTACAAACAGCCTTCTGTGCAATGCTGACAACAAGCTGGTTTCCATTCTTTGCCTCCTTGACCTCTCGGCGGCATTTGATACGATTGACCATACTGTACTTCTAGAGAGACTTAACACATCCTATGGCATCTCTGGCAAAACACTTGGCTGGTTTTCCTCGTATCTGCGTGGGCGTACTCAGAAGGTTGTTGTCAATCAAGCAGAGTCGCAGCCCCTCATGCTGAGATACGGCGTCCCCCAAGGATCCGTCCGTGGGCCCGCCCTTTTCAGTCTTTACACCCAATCCCTCTCTGACGTCATCATCCGACATGCCTGTGAATTTCACAAGTATGCCGATGACACCCAGCTCCACAAAGGTGCTTCTCCGTCTAATTTTCCTGCTCTTGTGAAAGAGATTGAATTTTGTATTTCCTCTGTGAAAAAATGGATGCTGTGCAACAAACTGAAGCTGAACGACGGCAAGACTGAATAACTTTGCGCTGATTCCGACCACTCCCTTAGTCAGGTCCCACCAGGGGCCTCCCTCGTTGTTGGCGACAGTGAAATAACTTTTAGCCAGTCTGTACGTAATCTGGGAGTTCAGTTCGACTGCAGTATGTCCATGCACCATCACATTACTAATGTGTGCAGGACGGCGAACTTCCAGCTGCGAAGAATCAGCTCTATTAGACCATTCATCACCCGGTCCGCCACTGTTCAACTTATTTGCTCCCTTGTCCTTAGACGCTTAGACTATTGTAACTCCCTCCTGGCAGGTGTCCCCCAGAAAGAACTCTCCCGTCTGCAGACAGCTCTGAACAATGCTGCCAGACTTGCTTTTGGCAAATCTAAAATGGACCGTGTAACTCCCCTACTTCAGGAATTGCACTGGCTACCCATTCAGTTTAGAGTCGAGTACAAGATTGCGGTCCTGTGTTTTCGCTGCTTTGATGGATCCCTACCGTCATATCTCTCATCCCTCCTCAACATCTATCAGCCCTCCCGTTCCCTTCGTTCCTGCTCTGAGAAGCGTTTCTGTGTCCCCAGCATTTCCTCTAAGCGGTTTGGCTGCCGGACTTTCCAGTATCAAGCCCCTGTTGTCTGGAACTCCCTTCCCCAACACCTCCGGAATGCTGAAAACATTGACGTCTTTCTCTCTTGGCTTGACTTCGCGAACGAAGATTCTATAGGGCTTGCCCACGTCGTCTGCAGGCATTTTCGTGGCTGCGGAGGCCAATCCGGGACAGGCAGGTTCGACCGCAGTGGCTGCAGGGGGAAGGTCTGGTCAGGGTTCTGAGTTACGGCAACTCGGTTTTTTCTCCTGAGCCGTTTGTCCTTAAGGTTAGCTCTGCGAGAGTCCTCAAAGGAGACGGCTGCCTTGTAGATGGTGGAGCGCCAGGTGTCACGGTCCGCAGCAAGCGAAGACCACTGGCGGTGGTCGATTTGGCAGGCACTAAGTGACTTCTTGAGACCGTCTTTGTATCTCTTCTTTGGTGCCCCTCTGTCACGGTGTCCAGTAGCAAGCTCGCCGAACAGAGTGATCTTGGGTAGGCGATGATCCTCCATCCTGGAGACGTGCCCCGCCCAGCGAAGCTGTGTCCGCAGCAACAAAGCCTCGATGCTCATAGTTTCTGCCTGTTCAAGGACCTCGACGTTGGTGACATAGTCACTCCAGTGAATGCCCAGGATGGTACGCAGGCAGCGCTGGTGAAAGCGTTCGAGGAGTCGTAGTTGGTTGCGTTAGAGGGCCCAGGACTCGGAACCATACAGCAGGGTGGTGAGGACGACAGCTCTGTACACACTGATCTTGGTGCCCGTTTTCAGCTGTTGATTGTGCCACACCCGCTTGAAAAGTCGCCCAAAAGCGCTGTTCGCTTTTGCCATCCTGCTGTCAAGCTCCTTGTCCAGCTTGGCATCTGACGTGATGATGCAGCCAAGGTAGGTAAACTGGTGTACTGACTTCAGTTCAGACTCGCCGATGGTGATGTGGGGAGGGCGATGCTCTACCTTGGGTGCCGGCTGATGAAGTACCTCTGTCTTTTTCAGACTGACCTCGAGTCCAAAGAGCTGGGCAGCATCTGCAAAGCAGGATGTGATGCGCTGCAAGGCTCTCTATGTGTGTGCAACAAGGGCAGCGTCATCAGCAAAGAGCAGCTCACGAATCAGTTGGTCTAGGGTTTTCGTGTGGGCCTGCAGTCGTCTGAGGTTGAACAGGCTGCCATCGAGACGATACCTGATGTACACTGCATCGTCATCGTCGAGGTCTACTGTGGCCTGCTTCAACATCATGCTAAAGAAGATGGTGAAGAGGGTTGGTGCCAGCACGCAGCCCTGTTTCACGCCGTTGATAATGGGGAATGGTTCTGAGAGGTTACTGTTGAGTCTAACCTGGCCTTGCTGGTCCTCGTGGAGCTGGACGATCATGCTTAGGAACTTTGGGGGACAGCCAAGTCGCTTCAGGATCTGCCAAATGCCTTGCCTGCTCACAGTGTCGAACGCTTTTGTTAGGTCGACAAACGTTACGTACAGCCCTTTGTTCTGCTCGCGGCACTTCTCTTGAAGCGGTCTCAGCACAAAGACCATGTCGGTGGTACTCCTGTTGGCTCTGAAGCCACACTGGCCCTCTGGGAGGTGGTCTTCAGCGATGGCAGGTACCAGCCGATTCAGGAGCAGCCTTGCGAGAATTTTCCCGGCAATGGACAGCAGGGTAATTCCACGATAATTAGAGCAGGCAGATTTCTCTCCTTTGTTCTTGTATAGGGTGATGATGACTGCATCACGGAGATCCTTTGGTAGTGTTCCTTTCTCCCAGCAGCAGAGAAAGAGGTCATGGAGCTTGTTGTGCAGTGCTGGGCCTCCATGTTTCCAGATCTCTGGCGGGATTCCGTCAATGCCTGCTGCTTTGCCACTCTTGAGCTGGTGGATGGCTGTGAGGGTCTCTTCGGCGGTGGGCGGTTCGTCCAATTCAACCTTTAGTGGGAGCTGTGGGATTTGGAGGATGACTGTTTCTTGAACAGTGCGCTCAGCGCCGAAGAGGTCCTGAAAGTATTCTGACCAGCGGTTCAAGATGGAGGTATTATCTGTGAGGAGTGCCTGTCCATCGGCGCTTCGCAGGGGACTTTGTACCAGGTGCCTAGGGCCAGACACTGCTTTCAGTGCTTCATAGAAGCCCCTGTAGTCACCGTTGTCAGCGCAAAGCTGGGTCCTCTGTGCCAGTCTCGACCACCACTCGTTCTGGAGCTCTCTAAGCTTGAGCTGGAGACTGCTGCAGATGAGGCGAAAGGCAGATTTCTTCACAGGGCAGGAAGGCTGGGCTAGGTGGGCCTGGTGGGCGGCTCCTTTGTTTGCTAGAAGTTCCTGGATCTCCACGTCGTTTTCGTCAAACCAGTCTTTGTTCCTCTTTCTAACAAAGCCCAAGACTTCCACAGAAGATTTTACAATAGCAGTTTTCAGTTGCTCCCAGAGTGTTTCAGGGGAGGAGTCTGCTGGATCAACTGTGTCTTTGAGCATGCGCTCTAAATCTGTCTGAAGGGCAGATTTCTTGTCATCACGCTGAAGGCTGGCGACATCAAGCTTTTTCTTGAGGGGGCCTCTTTTCTTGGGTTTCAGCTTGAGGTGGAGCCTGAGTTTGCAGCGGACAAGGCGGTGGTCAGTGTGGCACTCTGCACTGGGCATCACTCTGGTGAGGAGGACGTCACTGCGGTCCCTCTGACGCACAAGGACATAGTCGATAAGGTGCCAGTGCTTCGAGCGAGGATGCATCCAGGTGGTCTTTCGACTGTCCTTTTGCTGGAAAGTAGTGTTGGTGATGACAAGTTGCTGTTCTGCACAGAACTCCAACAGCAGGCGGCCATTGTCATTGCAGTTCCCAACGCCATGCTTGCCGAGGACTCCTTTCCAAGCTTCAGAGTCTTGGCCCACTCTGGCGTTGAAGTCGCCAAGGATGATGACTTTGTCGTCTGCGGGGGTGCTCTGCAGGAGGCTGCGCAGGTCAGAGTAGAACTTGTCTTTTTCTGCAGGCTCTGCCAGGAGGGTTGGGGAGTACACACTGAGAAGGGTGACGTATTGCTGGTGTCTCAGTGGGAGGCGCATGGACATGATGCGGTCGGAGTGACCCATTGGTAGGTTTTCCAACTTAGTCGCAATGGGGGTCTTGACCATGAAGCCCACGCCTGAGAGCCGTCTTTCTGATGCAGGCCTGCCTGACCAGTAGAGGGTGTAGCCAGCGCCAAGTTCTTGGAGGCTGCCTTCCTCCGGGAGGCGTACTTCGCTGAGCGCGGCGATGTCGACGTTTAACCTCCGCAATTCATGGGCAATAAGGGCGGAGCGACGTTCAGGGCGTCCGCTGTCTGCTGTGTCGAGCATGGTTCGGATGTTCCAGCATGCTACGTTGAGTCCGGTCGTGGTCGTCATGAAAGTGGATCCATTGTTTTTTCTTGTTTTCTGACCGCAGGAGAAGATGCCCGTTGACCGCGGCTAGCCAACTGGGGTTACGAGGGGATGAGCTTTGGTTAGGCCACCTTTTCTAGGCCCCTCTCCGTGTGGAGTAAGCAGTGCTGTCCCTAGAGAAGGCTGCTTGGTCGTTCAGGGTGTGCCGAGTGACGTTGTCATCCCCAGGTCAACATCAGGCGACCTATTAATATCCTGAACCGCCTGCATGCAGGTTTGAGACTGCGGCTTCCAGTGACATCTCAAGTTTCACCTGCCGTTTCGCCCCTTGCCCATCGCTACAGGACTTGGAAAGGTCGTTGTCATGGTCCGTGGGCGTTTCCTAAAGCCTGCGCGGTGGAGCTTTAAGACCCAACTTAAAACCTACTTCTTTCAGCTTGCGTACCATTAACCCACAGATTGTGTGCGATAATGGGCTGGTCTGCATACATATTTCTGTTACTTATGATGCCTCACCTAGCACCATCATGGTGGCATTTATTACCTCGGTCCTCCTTTTGTTGACCGTGTAGGACCGTCTTGGTGGCTTCACTTTACATCCTTAGTGTATTGACCATTTGGTGGCTCAGACGATCACAGGTCATCTATTTGTAGCACCATCGCGGTTGTGCTGATCTTGGGTCCTCCTTCTGTTGACTTTGTAGCACCATCATGGTGGCTTAGATCATAGGTCCTTCTTTTGCTGACCGTTTAGCACCATCGTGGTGGCCTTGATCTTAGGTCTTCCCTCTGTTGACCGCGTAGCACCATCGTGGTGGCGCATCGGCATGATCAAAATATGTTTAACTTGTGATTGTGAATGGTTTTGTTTTGTTATGTGTGTTTTAGTTGTATGTGTGTGCGTAGATTAAACTTTTTTAAAGGTAGTGAGATTCTGTTTGTAACGCGCTTAGAGCCCACTGCTCCTGGGGATTCAGCGCGATATAAATGCTCTTTATTATTATTATTATTATTATTATTATTATTCTTATTATTATTATTATTATTATTATTATTATTATTATTATTATTATTATTATTATTACTAAATGGCTCATACTCGAATCAAGGGTTAGTGAAGCATGGCGTACCACAGGGTTCTATTCTTGGTCCCCTTTTCCTCTGCTTGTTCATAAATGATCTTCCTCTTGCGATAAAAATGAAAGCGTTACATGTGATATGTTTGCAGATGATGCCGCTGTACACACGCCAGATAAGGATATATCAAACATCAATTCACGACTGCAAAACACATTCAGTGCAAGATATTGATGAACTTGATGGTGCAGTCATAATATTATGATTTTGAACCCGACAAAAACGGAGAGCATGGTAATTAGCACCCGCCAAAACACCAACTCGGCTCTCTCTCACTGTCTGTCCCTCCAAGGCAAAACCATCAGCCAAGTTACTAACCATCGCCTGCTAGGAGTCACGGTGGACAACCAGCTTAGGTGGCAGCCACACATCAGTAATGTTTGTAAAATTGTCTCCAGAAATCTGTACATCTTAGCAAAACTTAAACACATTACTGATATGGAGACACGTCGACTGTTCTTCAATGCCCATATTAGATCACATATAGACTATGCCTCTACTGTGTGGGATGGTTCGAGCGATGCCAATTTGAAAAGATTGAACTCTCTACATCGGAGAGCTGCCAAACTAATACTCCCTGATCCCAGCTTAACTACTGACCAATAATTATCAGCCTTAAAATTTCTGCCCATGAAAGATCATTTAACTTACAATAAGGGAATGATTATGTTCAAGGCATTAAACGATAAGCAACCCCGATATATCACAACGCTATTTACCGTCCAGTCATCAACATACTCCAGATCAAGAAAATCCCTTATTGTGCCGCGTGAAATGACACACTCCGGGCGGCGGTCACTGTTTAACACATGTAGACACAATTAATAAGAAAACGTGTGTACATGAACTGAAGTATATATGTATCGGTATCTGGCACAGCGATCAATGGGCGTCGTGGGTATTTGTTAACCCTTTGGGTGTCGGTATCTGTTTTAGTCGCGTTGATTCCTTCAGGACTAAAACCGCTACCGACACCCAAAGGGTTAAACTACATGCAATTTTATAGCGTTCTTTATTTTGACCTTATCTGATGAGACAAACTAAACCAATTTTAAGTTCCTGATCAACTCGAAGTGCTGAGCTGTTGACGAGGTTTGGTATTGTCATGTGAAGCTGATCAGTGAAATTTACCACGTGTGTGCTGGTCTGTGATTTTGGACCTTACGGTTCTGATCCGCAACCACAGACCAGCAGACATACAATGATTAGCGTTGTTACAAATCAGTAGTAGGTCAACATTGCACGTGTTTCGACGTAATTAGTGGACGATAAGACCGGACATACAGGCGATATCTCATATTTGTCCGGACTATATAACCCACTGTTTTTGTTTAAACATTCCTAATTTGAACTAGATGAAATCATCTGTTGTTAAGACGCACATTTTTGAAATGTTACTGTATGAACCTTAGTTCTAGTACTGAAGAGCCTCTGCTGTCTTTTTAACTGATCAACCACTAGTATTTATTGAGAAGACTCGATCTGACTCACGTATAATGGAGGTCAGGTTCTGACGTACAGTCTTCAGGTGCTGTCTCAGGGCCGTGTTCTCCTGATGGTAGCTGGTCAGCTGGGTCTGTAGGGCCGTGTTCTCCTGATGGTAGCTGGTCAGCTGGGTCTGTAGGGCTTCATCTTTCTGTTCTTCGGAATTTATCCGGGCATCCACAAGAGCAAACCGGGCCTGCACGCCGTCTACGCTGACTGTGGCGCCCCTGTGTAAAGGGGAACCACTCCCCACACACAGACTGGCTGGGGAGGTGTTGTCTATGACACAGGTGAACTCTCCGCTGACGACGGGGTTGAGGACAGACAGCAGGAAGCGGCCGTTGTCGTAGGCAGTGCTGGGGAGGCTCTGTCCGTATGGTGTCTGTCCACATAAAACAGGACATTTTGGCGGTAAGGGGAAATCACCGCTACCTTAAATAATACCTGGTGAAGTTATACCGGGTGAAGTTATACCGCGTGAAGTTATAATTAAGTTATACCGGGTGAAGTTATACCGGATGAAGTTATACCGGGTGAAGTTATACCGGATGAAGTTATACCGGGTGAAGTTATACCGGGTGAAGTTATACCGAATGAAGTTATACCGGGTGAAGTTATACCGGATAAAGTTGTACCGGCTGAAGTTATACCGGATGAAGTTATACCGGGCGATGTTATACCGGATGAAGTTATACCGGATGAAGTTATACTGGGCGATGTTATACCGGATGAAGTTATACCGGATGAAGTTATACAGGGCGATGTTATACCGGATGAAGTTATACCGGGCGATGTTATACCGGGTGAAGTTATACCGGATGAAGTTATACCGAGCGATGTTATACCGGATGAAGTTATACCGGACGAAGTTATACCGGGTGAAGTTATACCGGATGAAGTTATACCGGGTGAAGTTATAATAAAGTTATACCGGGTGAAGTTATACCGGATGAAGTTATACCGGGTGAAGTTATACCGGATGAAGTTATACCGGGTGAAGTTATAATAAAGTTATACCGGGTGAAGTTATACCGGATGAAGTTATACCGGGTGAAGTTATACCGGATGAAGTTATACTGGGTGAAGTTATAATAAAGTTATACCGGGTGAAGTTATACCGGATGAAGTTATACCGGGTGAAGTTATACCGGGTGAAGTTTTAATGAAGTTATGCCGGGTGAAGTTATACCGGATGAAGTTATACCGGGTGAAGTTATACCGGATGAAGTTATACCGGGTGAAGTTATACCGGATGAAGTTATACCGGATGAAGTTATACCGGGCGATGTTATACCGGGCGATGTTATACCGGATGAAGTTATACCGGATGAAGTTATACCGGATTAAGTTATACCGGATGAAGTTATACTGGGTGAAGTTATACCGGATAAAGTTATACCGGGTGAAGTTATAAAGAATAAAGTTATACCGGGTGAAGTTATACCGGGTGAAGTTATACCGGATTAACCTGTTCAGTGCCAGCTGACACCGACTGTGTGTCTGCAATCTTTGTTAATTCAAGACCGTAAAACCCTAGCTGCCCCAGGAACATGGACTCAGAGTGGTTCCAGAAAGAAGCATAGATCCTGATGAGCCCTCGCAACTGCGGAGGCTCATGAGGATCTACACCTGTTGCAGCTGGGTGGTGTTCACATTATCTCAGCACTGAACGGGTATTGTCTGACGCATGTGTTGTCTTGTTATCCCCATGAAGCAGCGAGAGCTTTATTGTCTGACGCATGTGTTGTCTTGTTATCCCCATGAAGCAGCGAGAGTTATCCCCATGAGCACGGAGCTTTATGTCTGACGCATGTGTTGTCTTGTTATCCCCATGAAGCAGCGAGAGTCTTATTGTCTGACGCATGTGTTGTCTTGTTATCCCCATGAAACAGCGAGAGTCTTATTGTCTGACGCATGTGTTGTCTTGTTATCCCCATGAAGCAGCGAGAGCTTTATTGTCTGACGCATGTGTTGTCTTGTTATCCCCATGAAGCAGCGAGAGTCTTACTGTATCACAATGTTTTTCAGCAAAACTGTGACAATCTCCTGGGTAGGGTTAGCTCCTGTCATGTGGGGTGGGTGTGAGGGTGGACAAAGTCCCCAACGTGTTTCGTGACAGACCATGTCTGTATTTAGACCTGTATGCTGTGACGATGTACGCAAGTTGTTAATGAAGATGACCCCTAAGTCATGTGAGCTCGATCCAGTGCCTACCACTTTGTTGTATAACTGTTTGGATAGTTTACTGCCGTATGTTACTCACATTGCCAATGCTTCGCTTGCATCTGGTGTTTTCCCTTCAATGTATAAAAGTGCTGTTGTGAAACCCCTACTGAAAAAAACCCTCATTAGATCGCAACGACCTTAAGAATTATAGACCTGTCTCAAACCTACCGTTTCTGTCAAAGGTGATCGAAAAGATTGTGCTTTCGCAACTTTTGGATCACCTGGCCTTGAACAATCTTATGGATCCATTTCAGTCAGCCTACAGATGTTGTCACAGTACTGAAACAGCACTTTTCAGAATCATGAATGACTTGTTACTTGCTCTGGATGATGGTAAGGTGTCAGTGCTCGCTTTACTTGATCTTTCTAGTGCGTTCGACACAATCGACCACACTACCCTGATTAATCGTCTCCAGCTTGTTTTCGGCATTGATGGCACTGCCCTGTCTTGGTTCCACTCTTACATTACTGAGCGATCACAGACTGTGTCTGTCGATGGGCATGTCTCTGCACCCCCAGCCTCCGTTTTGGGGTCCCACAAGGCTCAGTATTAGGCCCAGTGCTTTTCCTACTGTATGTACAGCCTTTGTCCAGCATTATTGCTGGACACTCTGTTTCACATCACGCATACAGTGATGATACACAGCTTTATAAGTCAGGTAGTGTGAGTCAGGTCAACGAAATCATCCAGAGCGTGTCACTTTGCATTCTTGATGTGAGGCTGTGGATGTCAGAAAACAAGCTCAAACTGAATGAAGGAAAAACGGAAGCCATGCTCATTGCATCAACCAGAATGTCTTCTTCTACCGCTTTGCCTCAGCATATCATGATTGAGAACACGACCGTCAGCTTCTCTCAGTCAGTGAAGAACCTGGGTGTTGCAATTGAGCAGGACTTGTCCATGGATAAACAGGTGATAAACATTTGCAGGGCAGCCTATTTGGAGATGCGTCGTATTAGCTCTATTAGACAGTTCCTTACCTCAGAGGATACAAAAACTCTGGTTTGTTCATTTGTTCTGTCTCGCATTGACTATGCCAACTCACTCGTATCTGGATGCCCGCAGTATCTATTTGATCGGCTCCAGAGAGTCCAAAATTCAGCCGCACGTCTGGTCATGAAAGCGAAAAGGTCAGACCATGTGTCCCCCATCCTGCACGCTCTCCACTGGTTGCCAGTGAAGGAGAGAGTCAAGCACAAAGTCTTGTCCATTTGTCATGTTTCTCTTTCTGGCACTGGACCCACTTATCTCTCAGAGCTCCTTCACTGTTATATTATCCCTTCGAGGCAATTGCGCAGTTCGTCTGACAATAAAATGCTTCGTATTCCTACAGTAAGGACTAAAGGATTTGGGCAGAGATCTTTTTCTTACCAGGGTCCATCAGCCTGGAATGATCTTCCTAAATCATTTAGACACAGCGAGTCTAGCGCCAGTTTTAAACACAGTCTTAAAACCCATCTTTTCCCACTTTGATTATCAGTGTTCATGTATTTAGTCATAATTCTGTTCTTTTGTGTAATTGTACATGTGGCTTTGTCATTTTTTGTGTAATATTTGTATGTTTTGTTCATATGTACGGCGCCTAGAACATCTTACCATGTATTGGCGCCTTATAAATCTTCCTTATTATTATTATTATTAAGCATAAAGAGGGTGGGGGAGTGGTGGGGGGGGGGAGGGGATGGGTTTTGGGTTCAGTTAGCTCACCTTCCAAACCACCCTGGCCCTCGCTGACCACACCGGCAGAAAGTGACCACAGGCCAACTGGAGGTGAAACTGTTGAGTGGAGTTGTCGTACACAGCGTCCGCTAACATCTCCACGTGAAGCTGGCCGTCAGTCGTCACACCCTGGTCTGGAACACACACACAGACACAGGGAGAATTACACATACTGATACTAGCACAGTGACGTGACACAGAGAGAATTACACATATTGAAACTAGCACAGTGACGTGAGACAGGGAGAATTACACACACTGATACTAGCGCAGTGACGTGACACAGGGAGAATTACAAATACTGATACTAGCACAGTCACGTGACACAGAGAGAATTACAAATACTGATACTAGCACAGTGATGTGACACAGGGAGTATTACAAATACTGATAGTAGCGCAGTGACGTCACACAGGGAGAATTACACATACCGATACTAGCACAGTCACGTGACAGAGAGAATTACAAACACTGATACTAGCACAGTGAAGTAACACAGGGAGTATTACAAATACTGATACTAGCACATTGACGTGACACAGGGAGCATTACAAATACTGATACTAGCACAGTGACGTGACACAGGGAGAATTACAAATACTGACACTAGCACATTGACGTGACACAGGGAGAAATACAAATACTGATACTAGCTCAGTGACGTGACACACGGAGAATTACAAATACTGATACTAGCGCAGTGAGTGTCACAGAGAGAATTACAATTACTGATACTAGCTCATTGACGTGCCACAGGGAGAATTACACATACTGATACTAGCACAGTGACGTGACACAGGTAGAATTACAAATACTGATACTAGCACAGTGGCGTCACGCAGGGGAGGCATTGCCCCACTCTTATAAAATCAAACGATCTGGGGGTGGGGTGGTGAAGGGAGTGTGTGTGTGTGTGTGTGTGTGTGTGTGTGTGTGTGTGTGTGTGTGTGTGTGTGTGTGTGTGTGTGTGTTTGTGAGGGGGGGTGGGAGTGGTGGGACAGTGTTCGGTCACCACGAACTACAACATTCTTTCGACGTCATTCTGTGCAATTTTCTTCTGTTGTTGTTCTGAATTTCATCTCTTTTGGACTCCCGGCCCGCAGTGACGTCAGCCTAAAAATAACGTCACACTACGGTATGGAAGATACAAATCGAGAGCTATGTTTCTTGAGACAATCACCACAGGAATATTCCAGAGAATCGCGAATAACGCTTCTGTCGCAGAGTCGGCACCGAGGGCCGGTTGCATAAGTGAGCTTAGTCCTGCGCCAGTCACTAAGCACGGTGCTCCGCTGGGCCCTGAAGTGTAAAAAGCACTACCTTGCAAAGGATAGGTGATCTGCGGAATGATTTTCTTCGTATTTCTTCTTTCCCGATTTTCTGGACTGTTTGATCGGTAGGCCTACCAGGCATCTGTCCTGTATGCTGAACTGGTGTCGGCTGCACTTGGCGAACGACTCTGTCAAATGGATGCTGATGTACGATGTTGGATTGTACGACTTTGTCAAATGGATGCTGATGTACGATGTTGGATTGTACGACTCTGTCAAATGGGTGCTGGTGTGCGATGTTAATTTGTACGACTCTGTCAAATGGATGCTGGTGTGCGATGTTGGATTGTACGACTCTGTCAAATGGGTGCTGGTGTGCGATGTTGGATTGTACGACTCTGTCAAATGGATGCTGATGTACGATGTTGGATTGTACGACTCTGTCAAATGGATGCTGATGTACGATGTTGGATTGTACGACTCTGTCAAATGGGTGCTGGTGTGCGATGTTGGACTGTACGACTCTGTCAAATAATAATAATAATACATAATAATAAGAGCATTTATATCGCGCTGAATCCCCAGGAGCAGTGGGCTCTAAGTGCGTTACAAAAAAAGTATATATGCAGAATCTCACTACTTTTTAAAACGTTTAATCTATGCACACACATACAACTTATAACACGCATAACAAAACCATTCATAATCACAAGTTAAACGCGTTTTGGTCATGCTGATGCGCCACCACGATGGTGCTACACGGTCAACAAAGGGAAGACCTAAGTGATCAAGGCCACCACGATGGTGCTACACGGTCAACAAAGGGAAGACCTAAGATCAAGACCACCACCATTATGGTGCTAAACGGTCAGCAAAAGGAGGACCTAAGATCAAAGCCACCATGATGGTGCTAAAAATTCAACAGAAGGAAGACCCAAGATCAGCACAACCGCGATGGCGCTACATGGTCAACAAATACATGACCTGTGATCGTCCGAGCCAACAAATGGTCAATAAACTAAGGATGTAAGAGTGAAGCCACCAAGAAGATCCTACACGGTCAACAATAGAAAGACCGAGGTAATAAATGCCACCATGATGGTGCTAAGTGAGACATCATAAGCCACAGAAATATGTATGCAGACCAGACCATTATCACACACACGCACACACAATCTGTGAATTAATGGTACGTAAGCTGAAAGAAGTAGGTTTTAAGTTAGGCCTTCAAGACGTCAATGTTTTCTGCATTACGGAGGTGTTGGGGAAGGGAGTTCCAGACAACAGGGGCTTGATACTGGAATACCCGGCAGCCAAACCGCTTGGAGGAAAAGCTGGGGACACGGAAACGCTTCTCAGAGCAGGAACGAAGGGTACGGGAGGGCTGATAGATGTTGAGGAGGGATGAGAGGTATGGCGGTAGGGATCCATCAAAGCAGCGAAAAGCTAGGACTGCAATCTTGTACTCGACTCTAAACGGAATGGGTAGCCAGTGCGATTCCTGAAGTGGGGGGGGGGGGGGGGTGGGGGGTGGGGGGGGGGGGGGGGGGGTTAGACGGTCCATTTTAGATTTGCCAAAAGCAAGTCTGGCAGCATTGTTGAGGACTGTCTGCAGACGGTAGAGTTCTTTCTGGGGGACACCTGCCAGGAGGGAGTTACAATAGTCTAAGCGGCTAAGGACAAGGGAACACATAAGTTGAACAGTAGCGGACCGGGTGATGAATGGTCTAATGGAGCTGATTCTTCCCAGCTGGAAGTTCGCCGTCCTGCACACATTAGTAATGTGATGGTGCATGGACATACTGCAGTCGAACTGAACTCCCAGATTACCGTACAGACTGGCTAAAAGTTATTTCACTGTCGCCAACCACGAGGGAGGCCCCTGGTGGGACCTGACTAAGGGAATGGTCGGAGCCAGCGCAAAGTGATTCAGTCTTGCCATCGTTCAGCTTTAGTTTGTTGCACAGCATCCATTTTTCACAGAGGAAATACAAAGTTCAATCTCTTTCACAAGAGCATAAAAATTAGATAGAGAAGCACCTTTGTGGAGCTGGGTGTCATCGGCATACTTGTGAAATTCACAGGCATGTCGGGTGATGACGTCAGAGAGGGATTGGGTGTAAAGACTGAAAAGGACGGGCCCAAGGACGGATCCTTGGGGGACACCATATCTCAGCATGAGGGGCTGCGACTCTGATTGATTGACAACAACCTTCCGAGTACGCCCACACAGATATGAGGAAAACCAGCTAATTGCCAGAGATGCCATAGGATGTGCTAAGTCTCTCTAGGAGTACAGTATGGTCAATCGTATTAAATTCCGCCGAGAGGTCAAGGAGGCAAAGAATGGAAACCAGCTTGTTATCAGCATTGCACAGAAGGCTGTTTGTAACATGCAGGACAGCAGTTTCTGTACTGTGCTGTATTCTGAAAGCTGACTGAAACGTTTCTAGGAGGTTGTTGGAGACCAGATGGTTTTGGAGCTGAGACGGAACAATGCGTTCTAATACTTTTGATTAAAAAAGGGAGATTGGAGATGGGCCGATAGTTGTTAAAACATTCTTGGGTGCAAAAACAAATGGATGCTGGTGTGCGATGTTGGATTGTACGAATCTGTCAAATGGATGGGGGTGTGCGATGTTGGATTGTACTGACGACTCTCGGCTGTAAGGTCCACAATCACAGATCAACACACACATTGAAACAGCTACAGTCAGCATAAAGCTTCTGTTTTAGCAGTAAATAAATTCATTTACAATGAAGTGTGCCAGTAGATGCCCGTGTCTCACGTGCACGTGCTTGTTGGGCTCAGCTCGCGGCGACACTTTTATCTGAACGGATTGTGAATTGGATAAAGCGCCCACATAATTTGCTGTATTTATTATTATTATAATATTATTATTATTATTATTGTTATTATTATTATTATTATTGGTATTATTATTATTGGTATTATTATTATATTATCACTTTTACCACTATTATTATTATTTTTCTTCTCTTTCTTCTTCTTCGTCTTATTGTTGCTATTATTATTATAATTATTAAGTTCCGAGGGTACATTTATTTTTCACAGTGATTGGTCCTCACCTGATTCTTGCACCTGCACCGTCTGCACCTGTCTGACGATTGTCCCGTGTACGTGTAGATCCAGGTTGACCTGAACGGAGTAGGTTCCAGCGTCCGCTGTGGTAACGTGTTGTAGACGGATACCGGCGTTAGTGATGAACTGCATCTGTTGGTAGGAACCCGGAACAGCCGAAAATACGCCCAAGACTTGTGTGGCCAACAGCGTCTCACTTCCACCTGGAAATTGAACAGGCAACAAAAAGCACAGGACACCAAAGCGGAAACGGTCGTTTTGCTGAATACTTCTAGTTCGGTACTCCAAGTACAGACAACGGAAATGTAAACTTGTTAATGTACCACTACGCATAAATCTGAAGACACATTACAGACACATTTCAGCACCATTTGTGTTTGCTATGCCTTGTCGCCACAGCTTATGAACTTTAACAGAAGTTTGGACACGCAGCAAAAGCACACGCGTAATCACACTTATTTGATCTGCGCTACTGTTAGCGTGTCAGTCTATTTTTACTCACACACCAGATAGGTGAGGCGAGCGCTGGCAGAATTGTACAACAAACCAAGGGGAATTACTCAGCGCTGGACAGACGAACAGTTAGATCCCCTGCCCCCGCCTATCAGGCACCCATTCGCCAGCCCACAGAGAAATACGCAGGTATAGAACAAGACGATCATCTACATCCCTATCTAACTGTTCGTCTGTCCAGCGCTGAGTAATTCCCCGTAGTCTATTTTTAGTTGTTTCTCGCACTGGTAGCGTGGCATTTATAGAACGGAGTGGAGCCATTGTCAGATACTTGAAATAAATACGATGTGTGCTGAACTGTATTGTCCTGTGTCTAAATGATGATGATGACTCGGAATTCTTTTATTTAGGATAAAAAGTTTTAGGCATAGCAATGCCTATCTTCAAAACTATCCTGCTACTCTACACATATAAAAATACATCAGACGATACAGCAAAAGATAAAACACTAAGTAAAAAGACCCCCCCCCCCCCACACACACACACACACACCCACACACACACTCAGAAAAAAAATAAATGAATTAAAAAATAGAAATATATATATATATATATATATATATATATATATATATATATATATATATATATAATATATATATATATATATATATATATATATATAGAGGTATGAACCTGACATATGTTAATACAGACAGTCGAACTATTACAGAATCTGCAGCAACAGTAGAAGAGTATTAGGTAATAGGAAACTTGTCACTAACTATACGAATAGTAACATAAGGGAGCCGAACATACTATTACTTCTGAAATAAATATTTATGGAGGCGATCTTTGAAGACCCTAATCTTTCAAATTGATTTCAGGTGTGGAGGTAAAATATTCGACGCTTTAGCGCCTGAATAGGACAGGCTGGTTTTACGGATGTCTAATCTAATTTTTGGAAGGTTGTTCGAGCTATTTCTCGTGTTTTTCCTATTATTGTCGGAAAATAGATTTTTTAGATAGGGTGGGGCTTTTCCGTGCATGATCTTGTGCAGTAGAACACAGCGCTTAAATTCAAACTGTTTTTTTCAATGTGAATAACTTGAGAGATTTTAATTTTTCGTCAGTCAAAGTAGGACCGGGAAATATTAATTTAATGCCCCGACGATACAAGGAATTAACTTTTTTTCATGTGAACTTCGCTGCATCCATCCCAGACGGTAGAACTGTAGTCACAATGCGTTTTGATAAGCGCATGGAAAAAGAGTTTACGGATATCAGTATTAACTATATGGCGTAGCTTTGATAACAGGAACAGATTTTTGGAGATTGTTTTGCGCATAGAGTCAGTATGCGGTTCCCAGCTTAATTGGTTGCCCACGATAACGCCTAATAAACGATGCCTAGTTACTTGTTCTACAGCCTGGCTATCTAAGGAGAGTGTTAAAGGTGGTAGGCCATGCTGGTGTTTCTGACGTGTAGTAACTAACATGCTCTTTGTCTTTGGAATACTAATAATCATGTGATTATCACTGCACCAGCCCGCTACTTCATTAAGACTTTGTTGGAGTACCTTAATAATGGTTGCGATATCTTTATCAGATGTGTGATTAGTCGTGTCATCTGCGAACAGATCGCAGTTTGCGTCTAAATGAGATATGCACAATGGAAGATCATTAATAAATAGATTAAATAATAAGGGCCCTAGGATTGACCCCTGTGGAACACCGCAAGTTACTAACCCGTCAGAGGAATATTAGCCATTTAGCAGTACTTTCTACGTTCTGTCCCTGAGATAGGAAGATATAAAGGAGACAGTATGTGAGACAGTGTGATAGAATGGTAGTTTTGCTTTTTAGTAGGATAGAGTGGTTGACAAGATCGAAAGCTTTTTTGAGGTCAAGAAAGATTGTACCTGATACTTTACTGTCATTTATGGCAGAGAGCCATTTATCAATTAAATGATTGAGGGCAGTTTGGCACGATTGTAGAGGTCGAAATCCTGATTGTGCTGCAGTTATCTGATGGTTTTGCTCCAGAAAGTATAGAAGAAGAGTATTGATATGTCTCTCGAGCGGTTTTGAAATACAGGATAATATGGAAATGGGTCTGTACTCGTTTAGGTTGCATAAATCTTTGCTTTTAGGAAGAGGGATTACCTTCGCTTTTTTTTAGCTCGTCGGGAAAAACGTTATGTCTGATCGATAAATTATAAATAAAGGTCAGGGATTCGACGACGTAGGACAGAGATAGTTTTAAAATTTGACTAGTAATACCATCTGGACCGCAAGACGATTTGTTCTTTAAACTGCAAATAGATTTGCCTACATCTAGGACAGTCATAAGCGGTACTAATAATGGGCCGCAAGCTCTCTGTTGACTATGGCGACCTAGTTGATGAGAGCAAGTGTAGTTTAAAGGGTTAGGTGTAACTTCGCCAGATTTTGAGCAACAGTTATGAAGTGGGCGTTGAACGCATCTGCAGTAAGATTGGGCGAAATATTAGGCGATCGTTTACTGTTACCTTTAGTGAAATTGTTTATTACTTGCCAGACTGAACGGATGTCTTTGCCGTCGGCAATAACTTGTTCTGCATTTTGCCTCTGTGCTTTACGAACTAGAGATTTGACATGGTTCGCTGCTTCTTGTATTCAATAAATTTCTTGTCTCGTTTTTCATCTCTTACTTCCATTGCTTGTTTTATCATATGAATCATAGCTAGACATTTGCAGGAGCGGATCAATTACCCCGGGAGCGGGTGGGTTCTAACTTTTTGTTTGGGACCTTTAACCTACCACAAAAGACCTCCCCGACGATAGACCTTGCTTCCAGGGCCGGAAAATCGGGGGTGGGGGGAGGTGGGGTGGAGGGCGGGGGGGGGGGGGGGGGTGTGGCGGGGGGAGGTTTGGGGGGGGGGGAGGCGCGTGCGTACTTGCGTGTGTTTAAACTCTCACCATTCGCCAAAAATCAAACAACGGGGGAAATGGGAGGGGGGGGGGGGTGTTTCCAAACATCCCTATAAGGTACTTTGTTATAGCATTTTAAATAGTGTGGGTCTGGAAGTGGGAAAGTGGAAGTGACTTTGCCTTTCCGTCACCATTGCCGGTGACGGAAGGCAGCATGGCCGATGCATGGCCGTGTGCAGGTCGGCGCGCCATTGCGGGTGCTCCGGGACTAAGATATTTTTTCTCGAGTTTGACGTCCAAAGTCGGTTTTTCTGTAGAGGAATGGTCCGCTGGACAGCCTGTGTTGATTTCAAAGCGAACGGCCGACTTTGCCTTTCCGTCACCATTGCCGGGTGGAAGGCAGCATGGCCGCTGCGTGGCCGTGTGCAGGTCGGCGCGCCATTGCGGGTGCTCCAGGACTAAGATATTTTTTCTCGAGTTTGACGTCCAAAATCGGTTTTTCTGTAGAGGAATGGTCCGTTTGGTCGATTCGTCACCATTGCCGGGTGGAAGGCAGCATGGCCGCTGCGTGGCCGTGTGCAGGTCGGCGCGCCATTGCGGATGCTCCGGGTCTAAGATATTTTTTCTCGAGTTTGTCGTCCAAAATCGGTTTTTCTGTAGAGGAATGGTCTGTTTGGTCCATTTTCTTCTGCAGTAAAATTTATTTTAGAAAAATCAATATGACTCCCAGTGACAAGCAAAGTTACCACAGGTGCAAGGTAATTTCCAAACTTGTAAAGCATGACACATGCTAATTTGCCAATTGAACTTGGAACAATCGGGTTGCTTTCAAGGTCGTGTGATAGACTGTCAGTGTCTACCGGTAGGAAGTGACTCACTGCTTTTGTGTATAGACAGACAAGAGATCGACCCCAGATCACGAGTCATTAGTGAAGCGATGTGATTTTCATATTTAGAATGTAGTTTAATTAAATCGTCGGGTGAGAGGGATTCTATATCTTCTGTCATGTACTGTTTTCCGAGATAAGTTTTGGACTTCCCTGAAACAATCACAGACAAAAGACGCTGTTTTTTTAGAGTTTAAGTCTTTGTTTTCTACAGCATTGATATCGTTTAGAAGAAGTCATTCGTCTTGATTCATTTTATAATAAAAAATATTAATTTATGACTTTAATTAAAGTCATAAACTACGCTTTTCAAAATAAACACGCATACAGTCATCGATATACTGTTTGGCTCGGTTGCAGGGGGTGCTGCTTATAGAGATAGAACAATGTATTTTCCAAAACAACCAAATTTATTAACGCCGCATTTACAAACTTGCGTTTATTTGAAATCAATAGGGTAAATTAAAGATGGGGTGGCGGTCGCGGGGTGAATGGAGGGGACATGGTCAAAATGTCGCGATTTTTGTGATTAATGCGGTGTTAATGAATTTGGTGCTTTTGGAAAATACATTGTTCTATCTCTCCATTGCCGGTGACGGAAGGCAGCATGGCCGCTGCATGGCCGTGTGCAGGTCGGCGCTCCATTGCGGGTGCTCCGGGACTAAGATATTTTTTCTCGAGTTTGGCGTCCAAAATCGGTTTTCTGTAGAGGAATGGTCCGCTGGACAGTCTCTGTTGATTTCAAAGCGAACGGCCGACTTTGCCTTTCCGTCACCATTGCCGGGTGGAAGGCAGCATGGCCGCTGCGTGGCCGTGTGCAGGTCGGCGCGCCATTGCGGGTGCTCCGGAACTAATATATTTTTTTCTCGAGTTTGACGTCCAAAATCGGTTTTTTTCTGTAGAGGAATGGTCCGCTGGAGAGCCTGGGTTGATTTCAAAGTTTCAAAGCGAACGGCCGACTTTGCCTTTCCGTCACCATTGCCGGTGACGGAAGGCTGCGTGGCCGTGTGCAGGTCGGAGCGCCATTGCGTGGCCGACTTTGCCTTTCCATCACCATTGCCGTTGTGCTTGTTTCTCGTCCAAAATAGGTTCCCCTCTTCGGCAAGAAGCCTCTGCGCCGATTCTGCAAGTTTCAAGTTTCAAATCCCACCTTGCGTTCCATCGTCAATTTCTGCTGAAAACCAGCATGAATAGCCGGGTGCGGCACGGCGCGGCACGACACCCTGTGTCCGCTAAGGGGGCTGGTGGACGACCAAACTTTTGTGCTTGTTTCTCGTCCAAAATAGGTTCCCCTCTTCGGCAAGAGGCCTCTGCGCCAATTCTGCAAGTTTCAACTTTCAAATCCGACTTTGCCTTCCATCGTCAATTCCTGCTGACAACCAGCATGAATAGCCGGGTGCGGCACGGCGCGGCACGACACCCTGTGTCCGCTAAACTTTTGTGCTTGTTTCTCATCCAAAATAGGTTCCCCTCTTCGGCAAGAGGCCTCTGCGCCGATTCTGCCAGTTTCAACTTTCAAACCCGACTTTGCCTTCCATCGTCAATTCCTGCTGACAACCAGCATGAATAGCTGGGTGCGGCACGGCGCGGCACGACACTCTGTGTCCGCTAAACTTTTGTGCTTGTTTCTCGTCCAAAATAGGTTCCCCTCTTCGGCAAGAAGCCTCTGCGCCGATTCTACAAGTTTCAACTTTCAAATCCGACTTTGCCTTCCATCGTCAATTCCTGCTGACAACCAGCATGAATAGCCTGGTGCGGCACGGCGCGGCACGACACCCTGTGTCCGCTAAACTTTTGTGCTTCTTTCTCGTCCAAAATAGGTTCCCCTCTTCGGCAAGAGGCCTCTGCGCCGATTCTACAAGTTTCAAATCCCACCTTGCGTTCCATCGTCAATTCCTGCTGAAAACCAGCATGAATAGCCGGGTGTGGCACGACACCCAGTGTCCGCTAAGGGGGCTGGTGGACGACCAAACTTTTGTGCTTGTTTCTCCGCACTTTCAAGTCTCAACTCCGACTTTGCCTTCCATCCATCGTCCCCCCACATATATAGTGATCACCTTAGACAGGCATTGACGAGCACAGTATAGTAATATAACACCACACCAAACCCCTCCACACCTCCCCCATGACCGCCCCCATTAGGGGGCGGTCTGTGGCGCAGTGGTTAAGGCGCCTGCCACCAATGCCAAAGGTGCGCGGTTCGATACCGGGTTCCGGCATTGGACTTTTCTCCTCTGGTAAGTGTCACCGTTAATTCGGGCGGACTGTCGGTGGTTCTTTCTCCGGGTACTCCGGTTCTTCCACCCCCCCCCCCCACACTTTGGTACCGGTCTCAGGCCACTTTACAAATTTCAAATACAAGTGATCAAAATTCTCTGTAACTTCAGTAGCTGACTGGCCCTTCGTTTGTCTTGTACTGTGTTTGTCTTAAATGGCGTAAATCCGTGTCTGTTTCGTGAGTGTGTGTGTTGGGTTTCAGGCGCGGCGCTTTGAGTCGATTTCCCCAAAAATTGAGAAAAAGCGCCTATATAATAACGGTATTATTATTATTATTATAAAAAGTCGCAGTGCGCACGCTATCCCAGCATTGCACCACCACCATGAATAGCCGGGTGCGGCACGGCACCCAGTGTCCGCTAAGGGGGCTGGTGGACGACCAAACTTTTGTGCTTGTTTCTCGTCCAAAATAGGTTCCCCTCTTCGGTAAGAGGCCTCTGCGCCGATTCTGGCAGTTTCAACTTTCAAATCCGACTTTGCCTTCCATCGTCAATTCCTGAAGAAAAACACCATGAATAGCCGGGTGCGGCACGGCGCGGCACGACACCCTGTGTCCGCTAAGGGGGCTGGTGGACGACCAAACTTTTGTGCTTGTTTCTCGTCCAAAATAGGTTCCCTCTCTTCGGCAATAGGCCTCTGCGCCGATTCTGCAAGTTTCAACTTTCAAATCCGACTTTGCCTTCCATCATCAATTCCTGCTGACAACCAGCATGAATAGCCGGGTGCGGCACGGCGCGGCACGACACCCTGTGTCCGCTAAACTTTTGTGCTTGTTTCTCGTCCAAAATAGGTTCCCCTCTTCGGCAAGAAGCCTCTGCGCCGATTCTGCAAGTTTCAACTTTCAAATCCGACTTTGCCTTCCATCGTCAATTCCTGCTGACAACCAGCATGAATAGCCGGGTGCGGCATGGCGCGGCACGACACCCTGTGTCCGCTAAACTTTTGTGCTTGTTTCTCGTCCAAAATAGGTTCCCCTCTTCGGCAAGAGGCCTCTGCGCCGATTCTGCAAGTTTCAAGTTTCAAATCCCACCTTGCGTTCCATCGTCAATTCCTGCTGACAACCAGCATGAATAGCCGGGTGCGGCACGGCGCGGCACGACACCCTGTGTCCGCTAAACTTTTGTGCTTGTTTCTCGTCCAAAATAGGTTCCCCTCTTCGGCAAGAGGCCTCTGCACCGATTCTGTAAGTTTCAAGTTTCAAATCCCACCTTGCGTTCCATCGTCAATTCCTGCTGAAAACCAGCACGAATAGCCGGGTGCGGCACGACACCCAGTGTCCGCTAAGGGGGCTGGTGGACGACCAAACTTTTGCGCTTGTTTCTCCGCACCGATTCTTCAACTTTCAAGTCTCAACTCCGACTTTGCCTTTCATCCATCGTCCCCCCACATATATAGTGATCACCTTAGACAGGCATTGACGAGCACAGTATAGCAATAAAACACCACACCAAACCCCTCCACACCTCCCCCATGATAAAAATTCGCAGTGCGCACGCTATCCCAGCATTGCACCACCACCCCCCTACCCATTGCACACCGTAACAACCCCTGGGCATACACTTTTTGACATCACCCTAGTTCACCCTACCGCCTACCGCGAGAGAAACTTTTCCAAGTTTTTCTGGTGGCCCTTTACATTTGGGATTTGACACAAATCTCGAGTCGGAGCCGGAACTACATTTTCTGTTGTCCGCCCTCTCTCGCTCAGTTACTGTGAAGAGAATCCCGAGAGAAGTTTGTCCAAGTTTTGCGGGTGGCCATTTCAACGGCCACTTTGCTTTCCTTCCGTCAATTCCTGCTGAAAACCAACATTGGCGGCTGCAGGGTGGACGACCAAACTTTTTCACTGGTTTCTCGTCGGGAATAGTTTTTCCTGTTGGGGAATAAGCGTCCGCACTGATTCTGCAAGTTTCAAGTTTCAAATCCCACCTTGCGTTCCATCATCAATTCCTGCTGAAAACCAGCATGAATAGCCGGGTGCGGCACGGCGCGGCACGACACCCAGTGTCCGCTAAGGGGCCTCTGTAGATTTCAAAGCGAACGGCCGACTTTGCCTTTCCGTCACCATTGCCGGTGACGGAAGGCAACATGGCCGCTGCGTGGCCGTGTGGAGGTCGGCGCGCCATTGCGGGTGCTCCGGGACTAAGATATTTTTTCTCGAGTTTGACGTCCAAAATCGGTTTTTCTGTAGAGGAATGGTCCGCTGGAAAGCCTCTGTTGATTTCAAAGCGAACGGCCGACTTTGCCTTTCCGTCACCATTGCCGCGTGGAAGGCAGCATGGCCGCTGCGTGGCCGTGTGGTGATCGGCGCGCCATTGCGGGTGCTCCGGGACTAAGATATTTTTTCTCGAGTTTGACGTCCAAAATCGGTTTTTCTGTAGAGGAATGGTCCGCTGGACAGCCTCTGTTGATTTCAAAGCGAACGGCCGACTTTGCCTTTCCGTCACCATTGCCGGTGACAGAAGGCAGCATGGCCGCTGCGTGACTGTGTGGTGGTCGGCGCGCCATTGCGGGTGCTCCGGGACTAAGATATTTTTTCTCGAGTTTGACGTCCAAAATCGGTTTTTCTGTAGAGGAATGGTCCGCTGGACAGCCTCTCTTGATTTCAAAGCGAAAGGGTCACGCAGGGTTGACATATGTGTGAAAACTGCTTGCATTTTCAGAAAACGTGGATTTTGCTGCTGCAGAAGCCAGCCCTCGTCACGGAGGTCACACATATGTAAATCGGTCATACACGGGATTACTCTTTTTATTCTTGTGCAAGGCCCCTTAAACCAAAATTGGGCTGTTTCTGTCCTAATGCAGCTTTGGTTTCAATCTTTCTTTCTTTCTTTCTTTCTTTCTCCAGTTGGCAAATGGAGCCTGGGATGGACCTGAGAATGAGAGTAGTGCAAGTGCATCGGAATACGAGAGCAGTGATGACGAGGAGTTTGTTCCTGGCTCGAGCTCACCGGATTCAGACGGTGTGTCGGCATCAATTGCTGGGATCTCTGACATAGACAGTATTGTATCGACTATGTTAGATTTCATCAAAGTGGCAGGTTCGGGGTGGCCAGGTGTCGGTGACGCTAGTACCAGCAAGGTGCAGTGTGCGTTAGGGGGTGGCAATGAGAATGTGGATAGGCAGAAGGAACATGATGCTGGAAAGAGTGGGGAAAGAGCACTTACAGAAGAAACAGGTGTGCACGTGTCGCAGAGAGGGAAAGGAAAGCACAAATGGGACAAGAAACATGCATGCAAATTGTGTGGCAAGCTTGTCTTGAAAATGAGGCAGACGTTGCTAAAATTTTGTTGATGAAAAAAGGGACAAAGCAGAGACGTCGAGCATGGATCAGACTACAAGATGAGGGTGATTACATGCATAACGTTGCTGTTCTTGAAAACAAATCCGGATGTTTGATTCCTAAGTATCGCACCAAAACTAGTAAGGTATACGACCTTCTCGCCTGTAGCCATTGCAAAGGGCTCTATAAAAAAAGCTGATCTCTGTACACTCAAAACGTTGCTGTCAGAAGCCAGGAGGGTTTCAGATCACTCAGAGAGGGGACGCGGCGCGCCGTGGTCGGCTAATGCTTCCAATACCCTTAGACGTTGAATTTTCCTTCTATCACAAGGTCTTGGCCAGGCAGAGAGATGATGAGATAAGCCGTCTCATCAGAACTGACCCCTTGCTTCTTGAGTATGGAAAGAGATTATTTGACCGCAGGGACATTGAAGAACACACGGCTGGACAAATCAGCTCCAGGATGCGGGAGTTAGGGAGACTATTAAAGATTATCAGAGTGAGGTCAGAAATGAAAATCACAAGTTTAAATGCTGTGATCAATTCAGCTAGCTTTGATCATGTTGTCCTGGCTGTAAAAGAGCTAGCATATTTTGATGAGGACACACATCAGTTCAAAAAAGGCAATCTCGCAATGCGCATAGGCCATGCTTTGAAAAAGTGTTCACAGATCAAACAGTCACAGGCATCCAAACAGCTTGGGCAGGGTTCAGACGACAGGTGGCGACAGGAGCTCTCTGAGGCGCAGCGGTTTGACTCTGTCTTCAACGGGGACTGGTATGATTGTGTGTCCGCTACAGCAGCCCAGTCGGTCGGGAAAATGACCATGAACAAACCCAAGCTGATCCCATCATGTGAAGATGTGAGGAAGGTCCAACAGCTTCTTGAGACAAGGATGGTTTCGGAAGATTATCGGACAGTGGTTAAAGCAACTCTTTGTGCTGTATCACTTTTCAACCGAAAACGAGGGGGAGAAGTTCAGAGAATGAAGGTGTCAGACTTCCAGAATGCTAAGATTGGATCGATCACCAATCAAGATATCTTGAAAGGTCTCACAGAGGTTGAGAAGAAAATGGTGAATCATTTTCAGCGAGTGGAAATCAGAGGCAAGTTTAATAGGAGTGTTCCCGTTTTGCTGACGAAGAAGATGATGACAACTGTGGACAGAATCCTTCAAATGAGGCAATCAGTGCCAGCTCTCGCTGATTCCCAGTACATCTTTGCCACACCTTCTGGTCAGAGGCCTTACAGAGGCCATGATGTTCTGAAGGCCCATGCCCTAGAAGCACGGGTGTCATACCCAGCCATGTTCACATTTACTCAGTTACGGAAGCAGGTTGCAACTTTGGCTCAGTCAATGGCCATCTCGGAGTTAGACCAGGATCAGCTGGCAGATTTCCTTGGCCATGATATTCGGATACATCGCCATATCTACCGCCAACCTCAAGACGTCCTTCAAAAGGCAAAAGTGGCAAAGATTCTTCTGTCAGTTAACAATGGGATGACAGATTTTGAGAGTTGCATTAGAGCTGAGCTGGGCGATGATGAAGAGATTGACTTTGACAATGAAGACACATCAGAAACTGGCAGAGAGTTCTCGGGGGGAACAGCACCTGTGAATGAAGCAAGTAGCAAGTCAACAACACAGGAATCAATGAGCATGACGGAGAAAAGACGTCCAGAGCCTGATGACAATCTAGATAGTTTTGATGATGACAGTACTGCGTCAGCTCCTGTTCGAAAGAAAGCTAGATTTACAAGGAAACCATGGGGGGAAGCTGAAGAGAAAGCTGTTGAAACTCGTTTCAAGATACACCTCGTCATGAACAAACTTCCTGGAAAGGCCGAGATACAGCACGCAATGGCAGAAGAGCCTGCACTTAGACATAGGCGTTGGACAAACATTAAGGATTACGTCCGCAACAGACTGAAAAAAGTTACAAAAGAAATGAATTGAGGTTCCCCGCCACTCGCGGCATTTTCGGTTTCATACAGATTTATTACAAGACTGTTATTATTGGGGTGGTTTCAGCATGTATAGCCTGCTTTTTTATTATCTGATGGACGCCTGGATCATTTTGTATACTGTATAACCTTTGGATTTGCAAATAGAAAACAGCCGGCTGGGGACAAAAGACAATAATAAGATAAGATAAGAAAACCATTGACAACGTAAAGATTGATTACAAGAGTGTTATTATGGGGGGGGGGGGGGGGGGGGTGGGGCCTGGATCATTTTGTAATATACTGCATACCATTTAAAACTCTGCAAACGGAAGAATGGTTGGTTGGGGACGAAAGACAATAATAAAGGCTGAAGTTTCAAGTGATTTCTTATGTTGTCAGTTAATTAATTAATGTCAGTGTTCTGTTCTGTCATTTTAACTCATTTTACCCCACGACCGGAATCCCCAAATGTTGAAGTCGTCTTCAGAAGACTGCGTTGCAGTGCAGGACACAGATCCACCATGATAGTTCAATTTTGCAATTTTCTTGATAATTTTCATGCCTAGGGCTTGCAGGTCACAATTTGACCTAATCCTACCCCAGGGCCGGGACAAACAGCAGGCTTATGCAAACACTGTTTATGAAAAATCATGCGGGTATTAATAAGAAGATAGTGTTTTTTCGTAAAAGAAAAATTAAAGTTATGCTGGCTGTTTTACAAATGACTCCTAAAAATGACTCTGATTTTTACATCTAAGGCATACAGGTCACAATTGACCTAATCGTACCCGACAGCCGAGACAAACTGTAGGCTTAAGTAATACCGGATACGAAAAATCATGCGATTATTAGTGAAAAGATTGTTTTTTTCGTTACAAAAATTCAATTGTTTTAAGATTAACCCGTATAATTTGTGAAATTAATCCCCAAAACGTAAAAATATAATTATGTTTGAAAAAATATTTAATTATCACTCAAAAGGTTCTAGAGGTACAATGCTGGTTAGCGAACTCATTCAATATCCCCCTTTTATCTAGCTATGCGCAAAATATCTAGTAAAAATAAGAAACATTACGGACTCCAGTGTGGATCAACCGGTTTTTGTAAAACGGTCATTTTCTCGACAATGAGCATCTTAATAACAAAAATCGAAAAAAAAAAAAAAAAAAAAGGTCCCGAGATAATTCTTTTAGGGACAATATCCAACAATTTCAAGCTTGTCCGTCCTCAAACGCGGGCTCTAGTCGCTGTCACACACACACACACACACACACACACACACACACACACACACACACACACACACACACACACACACACACACACACACACACACACACACACACACACACACACACACACACACACACACACACACACACACACACACACGGCGCTTTGGCGCCAAATATACGTTCTCTAGCGAGGTATGCGTAGCTAGACGTGACGTCATCCAAAAAACGTCATGTGCTTGCTCAGGAATGCGCTCCGACCAGCCCCATTTCAAAGTCTACCGTATTTTTTAAATACGGTAGACAAAAACAGACAGAAAGAAAGAAAACCGGTGCATTGACAGAAAACAACCCGGCATTCATTCATTCTCTCAGAAACTACCCTCAAACTATCATGATATCACGAGCCAATGGCACAACACAATCAAACGCATCCGTAGCAGATGTGCTGAGAAGGGCATCGCGCGCCGGTCAGATTGGAGAGACTGATTCAGAGTGAACCAGACGAGAATTTGCTCGATATCGAAAGGTTAATTATTTGGATTTAACGCCGAGCCGGCAAGGCAGAAATCACACAGGGACTACGGTTGGGCAGATCAGACGTGAATCAAACCTGAGAAAGCTTTTTCGGGAACAGAGCCAAAGGTACAACACAAACAAAACGTGGAAAATGGCAGCGGACGTTGGACAGACTTGATGGATCCATAGTGAACCAGACCAATATTAGTACAAATTGTGCGTACAGTGTCAAGAAAAGGGTTCTGCACTGCACAGTCCAGGAGTCAGTTGCCTGAGTCAGTTTTAGTCTCGCGCAAGCCACAGAGAGGAGCACCTTGCTGGCTGGCGCAAAGGCTGGCGTAGGACTAAGCTCACTCTTGTCACTGGCTCCAGTCTCGAAATGCATCTCAGTTCTGCGCCGCGAAGGAACCGGTCTGTGAGGAAACTGTGCAATTTTACGACAATTGCTGCACTTTTTAATGTATCCTCCTTCATAAAAAACGTCAGCTGTCAGTATAAAGCGACGCACACCCTGTAAGCGAATAGGTCACAGGGCCTGAGTGACCTATCTCAGATTGGAGAGACTGATTCAGAGTGAACCAGACGAGAATTTGCTCGATATCGAAAGGTTAATTATTTGGGTTTAACGCCGAGCAGGCGACTAAGACCATCTCACAGCGGGATATCGAAAGGAACTCTGGGAAGACTTCTGTCGGTCTGCTGCACAGGACATGCTGGAGTCCTAGGCAATGACCGAGCGGACACCCTCGCCGGCAAGGCAAAACTCACACAGGGACTACGGTTGGGCAGATCAGACGTGCATCAAACCTGAGAAAGCTTTTTCGGGAACAGAGCCAAAGGTACAACACAAACAAAGCGTGGAAAATGGCAGCGGACGTTGGACAGACTTGATGGATCCATAGTGAACCAGACCAATATTAGTACGATATCGAAAGGAGCTCTGGGAACAATGGGATGAAGTCCACATGAGTCTCTCCGAGTTCTTGCTCAATTTGACAGAACTGAACTGAACTGAACTGTCATGATAGATATCGACCCACCATCTCTCAAAACGGGTTTGTGCAGTCTCCGACCAGAAGATCGAGTTGAAAACCCTTTCTGTATCCCGATTAACCCCTTGACTGCCGAAAAAAACCGAGCACGACCCAGCTGCAGGAGACATAGATCCTCAACAGCCCCCGCGGTTACAGAGGCTCATGAGAATCTATGCCTCTTTCTGAGACCAATTTGCATCAACGTTCCTCGGACGGTTATGTCTTTAGGTCGCTGAATAAATAAAGATTTCTGAAACGAAATGTGCGTACAGTGTCAAGGAAAGGGTTCTGCACTGCACAGTCCAGGAGTCAGTTGCCTGAGTCAGTTTTAGTCCCGCGCAAGCCACAGAGAGGAGCACCTTGCTGGCTGGCGCAACGGCTGGCGTAGGACTAAGCTCACTCTTGTCACTGGCTCCAGTCTCGAAATGCATCTCAGTTCTGCGCCGCGGAGGAACCGGTCTGTCAGGAAACTGCAATTTTACGACAATTGCTGCACTTTTTAATATAATGTATCCTCCTTCATAAAAAAAAAACCAACGTCAGCTGTCAGTATAAAGCGACGCACACCATGTAAGCGAATAGGTCACAGGGCCATTTAGGCTGAGATCGGCCCAAGAGATTTTTGTTTACTGCGTGAGTGGGTAGCCTAGTTTCATGAGGCATGGGCGAATGCGATGCGCCGCAAATTACAAGTTATGGCAGTCGTCAACGACTTGCATGATGTCTGAAGATTTACAATGACACCACTCCATGCCCAGTGCGCAAAGACTACCGGGCCGATGTCGGCCGCCGATGGCCCGCGCACGCCTGTGCCGCGCGGGCCAACGGCGTCAGACGTCGGCCCGATGGCCTTTTACGCTTGGGTATACTCAGGCCGACATAAAAGACTAACCGACACACACTCTGACGAAATACCGTCAACACCTACACCGGCAGCGGCGTGTGTTGGTTGGTTAGTTCGGGTTTAACGTCCACAGCACCGAGGTGATCATGGACGGCCCTGATGGGCGGGTTATGGGGGGCAGGAAAATTTATTGCCTATGGAGTACGACCTGAACACTGATCAACTCAGGCGCACTCCAACTGTGCCTCTTAGATTTACCAGGACCTTTCAACGGACATGCTATTGAACAAATCCGTTTTTTCCCCCTGGATTGTGAGTCCAGCTACCGGGGCCTGGACGGGATTCGAACCCACAACCCGGCGATTCCCTTCGCTCTCCTGCTCCGACGTTTAACCGCCTGAGCTATTTCGGACTCTCAGTGGCGTGTGTGAGTTTCAGAAAATCATAAATACATTTACGGACTGTATAAAATTAAAATGCCGTTTCACTTCTTCTTTTTTTTATAACACACATCCAATTATTTCCTGGGGTCAACAGGAAACTAACAAGAAAACACTTCATGCGAAGATATTACCAGTAAAACCGTTTTCGGGAAACTAAATCTTGTGCAATCATGATTCTGTTTCGCAAAGGTAAAAGATAGCATGTCCAAAGTGTAAAGTGGACATATTACTGTCTCTTGCCTTCCTACGGCAACCACCCAGGGCGCAAAAGGCCATCGGCCTGACGTCAGCCGCCATTGGCCCGCGCACAAATATGCGCGGGCCATCAGCGGCCGACGTAGGCCCGATGGTTTTTTGCCTCACTGGGCAGACTTCGGGCCGCGGTTAGCCTCTGATTCAACCTGGGACGTTCATGATGACAATGACGGAGTCAAGTCTTGACGGGTCACAACTGACCAAGGTGATTTTCTTACGGTCTGAGATGCAGAGCTGCGACTTTTACCAGCAAGAGGCGTAGATTCACATGGGCCCCGCCATCTGCAGGTGCTCATGTGAATCTGCGCCTCTTGCAGCTTTTAGTATATCATTATCTCGAGTTGAGGCTATCGCCGGTCGACCAGGTGACGTGTCAGAACATGATGACTTGATTGCCATGGCGTGCACAGACGTAAACCATAAACCACACACACACATACACCGGCACACACATACACGCACACACATACACACATACACGCACACACTGCACACACACACACACACACACACACACCATCACACACACACACACACATGCAGGCATATTATCTACGTTATACAACCAGGGATCAAACGCCGCACAGACATTGTCTGATCAGTAGTGTACAGACGGAAATTATTTACCGGGGGCGTGTTTATACGATCATGTCTGCATCGTCAGGCGCAAAATCAGAGACCAGCTTTTGGCTTAACCCCTTCGCTGCCAGTAGACGCATCCACAGCCATTAAAGAAACATGGACACAAAGGGGTTTCAGCTAGAGGCATAGATCCTCATGAGCCCCCGCGACTGCGGGGGCTCATGAGGATCTATGCCTCTTGCATTTGGGTCCGCTTCGCCTTTTCTCGCCAGTGCGGAAAGGGTTAAACTGTGTTACAAGCCAGTCAAGAAGACGATACTCAGCTGATAGCCCTGCACGCGGAACTAGGCAAGCGTTCAGCTATCTCGGCTGTTTAGTGTCTCCTTGACTGACGTTACGTGGGCCGATAAGCTGGCTATTGTCTTCTAGACAGATCATGGACACAGTTTGTATAAACTACAACAGTTAAAGCCTCTCCATCTGTACAAGGCTGGCATAGACCTCCGGTTTGTTTTTGTTTTTTTTCCTAGGTTCTGAAGAGCAATCTGGTTCCAGACCTCAAAGAAACATGCTGTTAACCCAATCAGCCCTGACGCACTACAGCAGGAGATGGGCGATCCATCTCCTGCAACTGGTGCATAGTCATTAGATGACGCCTCCAAAATTTGGGAAATACGGCGGCCGTCGGGCTGAATGACTGAGAATAATGCCTTCACTGCCGAGAAAAAACGTTCAGTTGAACACCATACCAATGCAAGAGGTATAGATCCTCATAAGCCCCCGCACTTGCGCGGGTCCATGAGGATCTGTGCCTCTTCCTGAAACCGGCAATTTGTATAAGTCCATGTTAAGGCGTTTGACCCCAGATGATGTTTGGCGATGGAGTTACAATGATTTCGAAAACGCAACCTGCGTCCACTGGCTGTGAAGGGGTTGATGTTCATTTTTGTCTTGCCCGGTTCGAAACAGGGTTCGCGATAACCGGTAATTATCGGTATTTTACCGTTTGAGAACAGAGAATACCGGAATTTTGTTAAGCTGCCGGTCCCAGAGACCGGTTTTATTTTGACTGGACCGGTTAGTGAATTCTGCCGGTGAAAGCTTATGTCCCTTGTCTACCGGAAAACATTTCCTGGGGACCGGTTTTGCGGATCTAAACTGGAAAAGAAACAAGAGGGGTGGCAGATGGGGGGCGCGAAACCTGTACAATTTATGGCTGCGCGGAAATTCAGACGAACACTTAATTGTGTAAGCGTATCATGATTTGGAGGCAACACACAAAACCTCACGTCGGATAAAAAACTTCATTATTACATCACATTGCCCTGTGCCGGGTCTCCGAAAGGGGAAACCAGCATAAGTATTCGCAGGTTGAAAGCAGAAAAAAAAAGAAAAGAGAGAGAACAAAATTAAGTCAGTCTCCCCATCAGCCAGAGGCACTCAGTGACGTGACATCTGCAAGGGACACAGATCCTCATACGCCCTTGCAGCTGCAGCAGGCTGATGAGAATCCACCTCTCTTGCTCGTCAGATTTGGAGTCAGTATTTCAGTCTTCATGTCTGTTCCTCAGTCAGGCGCCTGTATTCGCATCTACAGTTATAATACGAATATGTTACAATGCACTGGGAATAGGGACCTAAACAAGTTTCAGCGAACATTGCGTATGTCAGTCGTACCAGCGTGGAGTCAGTCAGATTCGCCGCGGCTACTGTGTGATACGCCGAGTAAGCAAAATGTCATCGAGCCGACGTCGGCCGCAGTGGGACTACGCACGTTCGTGAGCGGGACCACTGCGGCCGACGTCGGACCGAGGACCTTTTGCTTACAGGCCAGGATTTGGCCGCGGCTGCCGCCGCGCCGGACGGCACGATTGTAAATGTCGTTCCGGCCGTCTCTCTGACTGACTCTCTTTCCTCTGTTTATTGGCAAAGAAACGAAAACGAATGCAGCAAGGTTCCTGTTTGCCTTCAGTTGTTTGTTTGGTTGTGTTCAGTGCTGGTTGGATATGATATGCAAGCTGTGGAGTCTGTCTCAGTGGAATCTTTGCCGGGGAATAAAAATAGTACAGACACTGAAGGTGATTATCGTCGCAGAGGAGAGTGGCTGCTGGTCTTTTGAAAGCTACACGGCTGTGTAAGGACTGTCACAGTATATAATCAGGTAGGGTTTGTCACACAACAGGATCTGTTTGAGCGATCACCCTGACTGATGAGAAACCACCTGACATTAATAATAATAATGAATAACGATGGGTATTTATATAGCGCCTAACCTAATGACGGAGCTCTAGGCGCTTTACAGTGTTTGCTGATGTTACTTTGAAATGGGGCTGGTCGGAGCGCATTCCGGAGCATGCACATGACGTTTCTGGCGTGCGGGGCAGAAATTCTGGCAAAGATGTAACAAGATAAAAATGACGTCACGTTTAGCTAAGCAAACCTTGCTAGAGAACGTCTTTTTGACGCCAAAGCGCCGTGTGTGCGGTGTATGTGTGTGTGTGTGTGTGTGTGTGTGTGTGTGTGTGTGTGCGTGTGTGTGTGCGTGTGTGTCAGTGTGCGTGCGTGCGTGTGTGTGTGTGTGTGTGTGTGTGTGTATGTGTGTGTGTGTGTGTGTGTGTGTGTGTGTGTGTGTGTGTGTGTGTGTGTGTGTGTGTGTGTGTGTGACAGCGACTAGCGCCCGCGTTTGAGGACGGACAAGCTTGAAATTATAGGATATTGTCCCTAAAAGAATTATCTCGGGACCTTTTTTTTCGATTTTTTAAAAATTAAGACTCAATAATCGCATGATTTTTCGTATATAGTATTTACATAAGCCTACAGTTTGTCTCGGCTGTCGGGTACGATAAGGTCAATTGTGACATGTATGCCCTAGATGTGAAAATCAGACAATGTTCTGCACCACTTTTTAGGAGTCATATGTAAAACAGCTAACAATAACTTTAATTTTTCTTCTATCTTCTCATTAATACCCGCATGATTTTTCATAAACAGTGTTTGCATAAGCCTGCTGTTGGTCCCGGCCCTGGGGTAGGATTATGTCAAATTGTGACCTGTAAGCTCTAGGCATGAAAATCAGCAAGAAAATTGCAAAGTTGATTCTCTGATACGTCAAATGTTAGTACTGCGATGAGTGACGTATAACATCGAGTCGTCACTATGAACACGGCGTCGTGGGACTAATGCCATGACGTGAAGCTTGAAGTGGCGTCATTTCGCTGCTCGTACTATTATTCTTCTTCAGAATAGCTATGCTACTCCAAACCCCAGAGCTTACGAATGGCGGGAATCGCCGTTTGTCCGTCTTTATTTTTGTGTGCCAGTGTGTGTGGATCAGAGGGTGGGTTAGAGCAGAAGGAGATGAACTCCTGTCGCTACACGAGCCCACAGCGCATACTAATGGCGGGAAGTCCGTGTGTCTAAGTTATTTGTGTGCGCCGACGTGTGTGTTGAGATCAGGGGTTGGCTTAGAGAGGAGGGAAATGGCCTAAAAATATGAACAACTCTGAATGTTCCTAAAAGATAAACGCATCTGAGCTCTAAACAATACGGTAGACTTTGGGATGAAATCATCATCTTCTTTTAAATATAATGCAGACATAAATATACAAATAAATAAATATTAACAAAATAAAAGAACAAAACCAAACAACCACAAAAACACTGGTGTGTAAGTGCACATACACGATCACACACACACACACACACACACACACACACACACACACACACACACACACACACACACACAACACAACACAACACTACACACACAACACACACACACACACACACACACACACACACACACACACACACACACACACACACACACACACACACACACACACACACACACACACACACACACACACAAGTCATAAGTCATCAGCAGGCAGATGCGTTTTGAGTGAGCCTTATCATTCTGATACACCCATTGCTTGAAATAAATTTGACTGATAGTTCAAGGGGCTCAGGCGCCAAGCTATTATGGCACCACCCTTCAACTAAAACAGTTGATCTATCTCCTAAACGGTAATGTAGCGGCCTTCATAGGACAATAAGCAAATTTCACAAAATCAGCCTCACGGGGTGAAATCGGTTAAACGAATGACTGCCCTGTGCGTAGCGTATTTCTTGTGGGAGGATGTTCCAGAGCTGTTCCATAATGACCTCCAGATGGTCTTTAAAGCGATCTGCTCTAGACAGCAATGGGTTCACAGTCTGCAATATTTCCTTCATCTAAATATGCATAGGATGTCTTAGCATAATGTTGGACAAAAGCGCTACCTTCATTCGTGAAGTTTAAATGTCGTACTGAACTAAATGAAAGACTTTTCTGCTTTTCTTCTCTTTTGTACACAGGAGAGCTCCTTCCGTTATGCTCAAAAGGGAGTGGGGGAAAAAGGCCTCTGGCACGTGTGACTATCACGGTCACATGACGGAGTTAGGAAACGAGAGTCTTATAAAACATAAATTAATAAATTGTGCTGTCACCGGCTTTTCTAAGCGTGTTTCTTTCTCTGTTGGGTTCTTCTCTTATCATAATAACATAGTTGGCAAGACAACAATCATAACCCGTTGTATAGGTGGATTTTAGCAATCAGCACCTGCCATTGAGCAGATCACTTTAATGACAGACCCTGACACCTTTTGCCCTTTCAATAAAATGTGCTAGCTCAAAACAGGTTCTTCTGCATTACGTACCCAATGCGCAAAAGGCCATCGGGCCGACGTCGGCCGCCGTTGGCCCGCGCACGGACGTGCGCGGGCCAAAGGCGGCCGACGTCGGCCCGATGGCCTTTTGCGCATTGGGTAAGTCTTCATACGTAATTCACTGAGTGAAATCCAGACCAGAAAGGTGACTGCCAAGCGTGTAAAACGCAGAGAATAAACTAAACGAAGAAAGAAACACGCTAGAAAAGACAGTTACAAAACGATTTATTTAACAATTTATTGTGTTGTAAGCGTGTTTCTTTCTCCGTTGGGTTCTTCTCTCCATGGATAATTCACTGAGAAATGAGTTATTGCTGGACTGAAATATTGTGCTGAACAATGACAGGCACAGTCAAATATCAGCACGTGAATAACGTTGTACTTCTCTGTGATTTCTCACATCACAGCCGGCCGGACCAGCGCACAAGTTGTAATTATTTAAGATCGATCCACGCCCCGCGGCTTATACACGGTCCTCGTACATCCGCACTTGGCTATACAAACCACGTCTTTGGCGTGCATCATGTCACGCGCTACAACAGCCTCTCTACAATGAACCGGTGGGCTATAGGGCTGGATCGGGAGCAGTAGTGGCGTCTCCAGTAAGCAAACGTCGCCCTATGTGGGCCGTGCGCGGGCCCACTGTAGCCGACGCCGGCCCGAGGACCTCATTTGGATTTTGACCCCCGCACATCAGCACTGGCTATACAAGCCAATATTTGACGTTGACAAGTTTACGTGCTATAACAGCCTCTCTGCAGTCAATTCAGTGTGGCCCGGCGAGAACTGGAACAGTAGCAGACAGGCGTAGGAACCGGGAATAGGGGGGGGGGGGCAGGGGGGAGGGAGAGGGGAGGGGGAGAGGTGTGACGTCCTCCTCCCCAAAAACCTATACGGGGAAGGGGCAGAGTATCTTCGGGCTATCTCGTTACTTTTGGAGAAAAAAAATCGTTTTTGATTTTTAAAATTTTATTTTTACTGGTTTTTCTTTTGTGGGGGGGGGGGGGGGTGGGGTGGGGGGGGAGAGGTGGGGGTGGGGGGGGGAGGGGTTTGGGATGTTAGGCTGTAAAATAACATGTGACATATCAACCTGACACGCTGGGCCCTCGCCATTAAAAAAAAAAAACCCAACTCTTCTTCATACACTAGGCCTACTAACCGGTTACAACTCAGCGGAACAGCAGAGGTCAGAGCAAGGCACATCTACATCGATTATTCGTCTACATGGCCCAGTGCAATTGACTAAATGATACATGCATCCGTAGACTGTATTCCAAATCACAAAGTAGCAACGGTCGATTCTCGACGCCATGGACGATTATGTTAGTAATATAGCCCTGACGTACTACAACAGGAGATGGATCGACCATGATAATTCAAGGGTAGTGCCAGATTAGCTTGGCGCCGCCAGGCGCCAAGCTAATCTGGCACTACCCTTGAATTATCATGGTCGATCGATCCATCTCCTGCAACGGTACATAGTCGTTAGGAGACATCTCGAATTGCGTCCGTGATGTTGAACGGGTTAACATAGCCGATTGCACGTCACGAGCTACAGCCTGTTGGTGAATTGAACGGATATTGCGTGTCACGCATTACGGCTGCGTATTTCGCATTGTAGGCGACTAACTGGACGTCTCAGTTGCAGCATCAGTTTTGCCAGTGAATGCTGATTGTCGGACAGTCGATGCTCCTGTGTCATTTTACTTGCAATAATCACACCCTTGTCGACAGTCTGCATCGGGGCTGGCATTATGTTAACCCTTTGGCTGTCGGTAGCGCTTATGTTCGCGGTGATTCCTGTCGGAATCACCGCGACCAAAAGCGCTACCGACAGCCAAAGGGTTTGCGATTGCTTCTGCAAGAGGCACAAAATTGAATGTTCCCCTAAAAGATGCATATATTTCCACGTGCCCCCTGCAAGAGGCTTAGATCCCCATGTGCCCATCAGTGCAAGCTACAGAAATTCGCATGTGCCCCTGCTGAAGCAGGGACGCCATGCAAATCTGCGCATCAGTCTTGCTCTAAAAGAATTAGTCAATTCTTGCGCCCAGAACTGAATCGGCCGAAGTACATCCCCAGAGAGGGAAAGTTTGATTGGCCGGTTTACATCTACGATTGTTGTGCACTGGAGGTTCCATTATTGAATTAGGCGGGCGCCGGCGTACGTTTTGTTTGTGCACTGGCCTCTTGAGGGTCACGATTGATTTTTTGATTTAGAAAAAGACGGGGCGTGTGTGTATATGGCAGGAACATTGCTCTCACATATAAATCTCTGAGCCTGTTCACCTCCGCCTTCCCCCCCCCCCCCCCCACCTCCAACGCCTACGCCCAGGCAAAAAGATGGGTTTGTTCTGTAAAGCTTGTCCGTAAATCAAAGCGGAACAGTTGCAGTGCGCTTGAATTGATCAGTGTTCAGGTCGTACTTCATAAGCAATTGCTGTCCCTGTCCCCCAAACCAGGCCCGTTCGGTGCCGTGGACGTTAAACCCATACAGCCCAAGGCGCATTTACCAAATTGTAGATATATCACTTAATAGGTATGTGCCAGTTCCTAGAGATGGGTCGACCATGATAATTCAAGGGTAGTGCCAGGTAAGCTTGGCGCCTTCAGGCGCCAAGATAATCTGGCACTACCCTTGAATTATCATGGTCGATCCATCTCATTTTGTAGTGCCACGGGTTTGAATGGGTTAAAACCCATACCAACCCCTTCTCCCGCCACCTTCCTCTCGTCTCACACTATACCATAATGAATTTCACGGTTGATCTCTTTTGACCTGCAACGTCTTCAGAGTGCCCATAAAAATGTTTTCAGCATTTTCCCTAGCTTCAGGGTATGTAGACAGGACTACGCCTGTGCACGTAGCGTAAATAAAGACTACGTCCCGTACGACCCACTAGGCTGCAATTTGTGCTTGGATCAAACAAATTGTAAGTCAATGTTGTTCATGTTAAGCATCCTCTAGCTGCAAATAGATTGGCGCACCTGTAGCTAGTTGCAGAGGTAAAAAATGTGGCCGCAAACTGTCATAATTTGATAAAATCGGGGAGATTTAAGTGTGCAAAATTTGATCGATCACGTGTCCGATTCGTCAGGCCAGATTCTGCTGCTTAGCTGCGTCTACATAGTACTAAATACACGTGTAAACATTCTTGTGGGCTGTACAAATACCGTCGTCAATAAGTGGTTAGGTTAGGGAATTTTAGTGTCCTTCGAACTGAAAAAGGTTATTTGATGTTGAGACTACGCTGTGCAAAAGACAATCTCGATTGTTCAGAAATGGCCTACGGTGTGAAGGATTTGGGACTACACTGTGCACATGACAGAAACAGGAAACATATCTTGTTTGAAGTACTTGCAGTGCAACTAGTACTCTAGTAGGTACAGGGTTGGAAGATTTAATGATATAACGAATCAACGATTTAACAAATTAAATTTTTGGTTAAAGAAAATTTAACGTGTTAATGTTTTTAAAAAGTTAAAAAAAATTCAACGAATTAAAAAATAAAAGTAACGATTATCGATTTCTTTCGTTAAAAATTTCGTTACTTCAGTTCGTTTTTCCTCCACGAACAACAGGTGCCTATGCGCAAAGCCGGTTTGACCCAGTTGCAGCCGGTTTGCGGCGGTTTGGAGGATGTATGCCTCTGGGTGAAAAACTTAACGGATCCCCTTTGCTTGAGAAGATCACGAGCGTAGATTATCCCAGGAAGAGGCATAGATCCTAACGATCCCCCTGCAGTTGCGGGGGCTCATGAGGATCTATGCCTCTTTCAGTTGGGTGGTTTTCGTTTCAGGAGTGAGAAGGCAGATGGCACTCGTACAGCAAAGATTGGACAGGTGAAAAACTTAACGGATCCCCTTTGCTTAAGAAAATCACGAGCGTAGATTATCCCAGCAAGAGGCATAGATCCTCACAAGCCCCCGCAGTTGCGGGGGCTCATGAGGATCTATGCCTCTTTCAGTTGGGTGGTTTTCGTTTCAGGAGTAAAAAAGCAGATGGTACAGCAACGATTGGACAGGTGAAAAACTTAAGGGATCCACTTTGCTTGAGTGAAACAAGAGCGCAGATTATCCCAGCAAGAGGCATAGATCCTCATGAGCCCCCGCAATTGCGGGGGCTCATGAGGATCTATGCCTCTTGCAGTTGGGTGGGTTTCGTTTCAGGAGTGAGAAGGCAGATGGTACAGCAACGATTGGACAGCACAGGTGAAAACCTGAACGGGCGCATGCATACATTTTTAATAGTAGTAGGCATAGATCGTCATTAACCCACCAACCCCCCCGCCCTCCCCCCCCCCCACCCAAGGCTGCTGGGGTTCTTGAGGATCTATGGCTCTTGCAGATGAGTGGATTTGTCAGCAGCGTGAAATAAGATCAAACAAGCCTGAATTGGTCCATTTTTAGCCGCATGACTTTTTCTTGCGCTGTGCAGTTTTCCGAGTTTTTTTTCTTTCATCCCCCTTCTCATAACCACTGCATGTATCTGGCCAGATAGTGTTTTAGATAGTGGGTAGAGAAGGAAATCTGGTGGCGTGTCACTTTTCAACTGCATGCCACTTTTTTTGTCTGAGCTGAGCAATAAAGGATCATTCATGTATTTAACGCAAATTTATTTAATTAAAAAGAAAAATTAAAGAAAATTTATTTCTTTAATTTTCAAAAAAAAAAAAGTAAAGAAATTTATTTCTTTAACCTTTTACCAGAATTAAAGAAAAGTTATTTCATTAAAGAAAAAAAGTTATGTCTATCAACCCTGAGTAGGTATGACATTTCCAAATGCCAAAACAAAAAAATAATATTTGAAGTAAAGCAAATATGGTATTTAGGCAAATAATGTGTATTATGTAAAATAAATTATATTTGCAAAACAACAAAGTCGGTAAAAACATAAAGATGTGACCAGCTGTTCTTAGGCATTTTTTAAAAATGATGAACTGATGCAAGATGATTCAACGCCTCAAACTATGGTGGGAATCTATTGTATTTACGGCTGAATAAAAAGGTAAGATTTGTCTGTAACATGACTGACAGTCTTGTAACACAACTGACAGTCTAAACCATACATCCAGATCTGCACCAGTGTCCCACATGCTGCCTCAGGAGACAGTCAGGATGACACCGTTCGACGGGCACTCACCCTAGCCCTGATCGACGAACAGTACCCAAAGGAGGCATGGATCCACATTTACACTGATGGATCAGCAACAAATGCCGTTTCTAATGGAGGTGCTGGCATCCTGATCCAGTTTCCAGGGGGACATACAGCCACATCCAGTGTAGCCACCGGCAAACACTGCACAAACTACAAAGCAGAAACCGAAGCACTTATGCAGGCCGCCTCCATGGTTCAGAATTCTACAGACCCATGCTATCAAGTTGTCTTCTTCTCCGATGCCCTTTCAGTCCTTCAGGCCCTCGAGAACGACAAACTCCCCCAGCTGACCAGAGCTTTGCAGAAGGTCAGACAAACCAGAAGAGTTGTTCTCCAGTGGATACCAGCCCACTGTGGGGTACCAGGAAATGAAAGGGCAGACGAGCTGGCGAAAGAAGGAGCCACAAAAGATCAACAAGAAAACAGCGTCAGCTCTAGTGAGCAAAAGACAATCATCAAGGCATTGATGAGGCCGAGGTCAAACAGAGACGACTACCACATAATGACCAGAGATCAGACTTCGTACCGGCCACAACAGACTGAACGCTCACATGAACATAAAGCTCAAGCTGGCGCCATCACCAACCTGCGCCTGTGGTCAGGAAGACCAAACAGCGGAACATATTCTCTAGAGATGCCCCCTACTGGACGATGAAAGAAAAGAAGTGTGGCCGTCGCCAACTCCACTGCAGACCAAACTCTATGGCAGTCGAGAAGACCTGGAGAAAACGACGTCATTCATCGCCTGTGCTGGACTGACCGTATAGCCCACTGCGAACGAAAAGAAGAAGAAGAAGAACTGACAGTCTCATAACACGATTGACAGTCATCTTGTCAGGCATGTTGCGATTTACATCACAATAAAGATACAGAATATCTTGTTATTTCACAGCTTGCAAGCTTTTCAGCTCAATTTATATCTTCTTTAGGTGAAGCTTGTAACGTGACCATTAGAAAAATCAGAATGAGCATACCCACAGCTCTTTGTGTCTTGTGTCTTTGGTAACACAACTAACATCAGCTGTTAGTCGTATTACCATATTACTTATGGCTAAAAAACAAGCAAGGTTTGTAAATCCAACCGTATTTCTTCTTCTTCATTTTCTTTTTGTGGGAATATTCTGCCCGGATTGAAGTGGTTCACCATGCACTTCTTGGCACATGTGCGATAGCAAAAGTAAGTCTATGAAATGGGCCCGTGGTCGTCTGTCCGTCGTAAACTTTAACGATGGTATTTTCCATTCAAGACACAGACTTCAAACGTAGCTCAGGCCAGACCTTTCTAAACGTACCAATTTTAGTGACCTCTCTCAAGGTCAGGGTCACAGGATATCGGGAAATAGGTCAAAACTAGCAATATTTTGACATAAGACCTTTTTTTTCCTCACATATTATTCACATCTCGAAGCCCAAACTTAGTACAAAGATATCTCTGATGGTAAGACCTTCCTATGCATACTAATTTGAATGACCAAGGTCATGGTAAAAGAGATCAATAAATAGGTTTGTCAATAGGTATGTAGATTCATATAAAAATGTTTCCAACAAATTTGGAATAAAGTGGTTTTCAGACTGACTTTCTGTCATCTGGAATTTCGTGCAAATTTGAAAAAACAGTCATATAGTTCAAGGGGGACCTAAATAGGAGTTAGTTACTGTAGGGGTTAGTCAATAAACATCCATAAGTAACATAAGCCATTGCATGCAGCTGACATGACTTGGGTGCAACTGTGTTGTGTTTGTTGTTCCCACAAATGTTCATGTTGATCAGCCTCATATAAAATAGACAACATTCCAGCCGGGGTATTTTAGCAAAGCAAAACGCATTCTGTCATAACAGACACTTTTCTTTTTGCCTCTATCATGCTTCTTTTTCTGGCATGTATCTTTATTTGACTTTTTAATGGAATTTCAACTAGTTTATTGACAATATTAATTTTACTGTATATTAAAATCAGACAGCTACATAATGAATAAATGTAACAATTCAACGTAGGCTAGAGGAGTTGCGATTTTTGCACAATGTAGTCCCACATTCTTCACACCGTAGGCCATCTCGGCGCAACCGCGACCATCCCTGCACATCGTAGTCCCAACATCATTCACCCTTTTCAGTTCAAAAGAGACTAAAATTTCCTAATTCAAACACAGAATACCACTTGTACAACCCGCAAGAATGTTGACAAGTGCATTTAGTGTAGTGTGGACGCTGTTTCGCAGAATCTGTCCCAAGGAATCGGACACGTTATCGATCAAATTTTGCACACCAAAAGGTCACCGATTTCTTCAGATTATGACAATTTCCCGCCAGATTTCGAAATTCGGCAAAGAGCTGCAGGTGTGCCAATCTATTTGCAGCTAGCAGATGTTTGAAATGAACACCATCAACTTATATTTTGTCAGATACAAGCATAAATTGCAGCCTAGTGTTTCGTTGGCGACGTAGTCCCGCCTTCCACACCGTAGTCCTGTCTACATACCCTGCTTGCGCAAGTCCACAGCTTACGATGACATACGAGTAGAGCGAAATGGCGTGCTAAAAGGACGTTATCAGAAAGTGATAAATACCATAATGTATTCAGTGTTATACCTGACACGCCATCAGCCAATACAGATGTTCATGTGCACCTGCAGATTGCGGGAACTCCGGCACTTATGTCTTTTGCTGTCCTTAGTCTGAGTCTTGGGACGTCATGATCACCTGATACCGTGTTATCTGTTCCAGCCATTGGTCCGCAGACACGACATCACTTCTAGTATGTTATTTCCCCAGGCATGTGATGGTAAAAGTGTTATGCGGACTTCAGGCATCGAGGGTTACATCGTGGTATTGTAATCCCATGACGATGATGATTATCAGACCGACGCGCCTTCTGATAATCATCGTCATGGCGGATTACAATACCACGATGTAACCCGAGAAGTAACCCAACACAGACGGTTCAATGCCATTGTCGAAATCCGCGTCCACAGACAGTCAAGGGGTTAAGACGAAGAAAAGGAAGAATAACTCTTTCCCCCCCCAAGAACACACACACACACACACACACACACACACACACACACACACACACACACACACACACACACACACACACACACACACACACACACACACACACATATACCTCCTTTTAAATTTAGTTTTAATATCATCCGAACCCCTTCGGCCCTGCTGAGAAACTGTGAACACCACCACCCAGCTGCAAGAGGTGTAGATACTTATGAGATCCCGCAGCTGCGGGGGTTCATGAGGAACTATGCCTCTTGCTGAGACCAAAATTTGTATCCGCGTTCTTTGGACGCTCGCGGCTTGTAAACGATGGTTTCAAAAACAAAAATATGCGTCCCCGTGGAAGCAAAGGGGTTAATTTTTAGCGATGTTTAGAAGACGTCAAAATCAAAGCACCCCCAAAACTAACTTCCCTGGGATAGCGTCTGTCGCGCGTGTACTGCTCTGTGATTCTGGAAGTGACGGGTTGAGGCCATATTTATTGGACACTTATCATCAAAGATGCACGTGGACTGTACAGAGGCTGACGCAACCATGACTGTGCCGGTGTGACATAAAATCAGATGTCGTCAGGAACCAGTCAATAGAACTTAGAAATGAGAGCCTAGCAGTGAAGCGTTAGCTCCACGGCCGAGGAACAGTGAACACGATCCACCTCCGCAAGAGACATAGCTCCTCATGAGCCCCCGCATTTGCGGGGGCTCATGAGGATCTATGTCTCTTGCTGAGACAAATATGCCGTTTGTGTCTTTTCGTTGTTGAATGCACAAAGATTGCAGAAAAAAAAAGAGCAGTTGCAGAGAAAGAAGTTTAATTCCCTTCGGCAGAATGTTATGGCGTAATTATATGGCACAAAAATAGAGGAACAAACATGGGCATAAGACGTCAGTCTGTGCGGTACAGACTGACACAGACCCTGCCTCACGAAACCTTTGAAATGATTGGTGTTCAACAAGCACGGAACCTCACATTCCAGCCGGGTTGCTGCTAGCTTTTCTATGGCCGGCGTCCAAAAGGATATTGGAGATCCATAGTAAATCAGACCTATTGCCGGTGTTGGTGCGATATCGAACGGAACTTGACACTGAAAAGAATAATATTGAGGTAGTGTGGTCGGAGCGCGTTTCGGACCGAGGCATATCCGAGGAGCGCATCATGCAAAATCAGGCTTAAAGTGACCTGCTTATACTACATTTCACGCTGGTTGTCTTTAGCATGCGCAGCACTTGTATCGAGGGAGACAACGAATGTGACTACATTCAGTAGGTCTGCATATTGGATGTCTGTCTTTGTCTTTATGAAAGTCTGTTTCGGACTGAAGCATTTTCGCGGAGCGTATCAGTGTAGATTCGATTTTGAACTGAACTGAACTGAACTGAATTCTCTATGCTAAAAACTTGTCCTACGCGTCACATTGGTTGTCTCTCTCGAGTGTTGCGCTGATACTGAAGCGCAGCAATCGAGGTGAGACAAGCATGTGACTACATGTATGTATATAGGTCTATCATATGTCACTACTTGTCTTGTCGTTATGCAAAAGGTCTGTGTCGGACAGAGGCATTTTTCAGTCACACCGGGCGTTTCCATAGTAGATTTCATTCTGAACTGACTTGAACTGAATTCCGCTCTATGCCAGAAACCTACACTATGCGTCACACTGGTTGTCTCTCTCGATGGCTACACGGCTAAGCGCAGCCATCGAGGGAGACAACCAGTGTGACTACAGGTGCATAGGTCTTTAATGTAGGTCCGCCTAAAACAGACCGATGGACGACCTCGTGTCAGCCTTCAACTGATCGTTGACTGATATCTGCACTCCAGTCAGCATGTTTTGTGCGATTAATCCCAGCACCGAGCGAAATGTCCACGGGCCGACGATTGCACTCGTAGCCAGCACGCGCGCGGCTGTGCACTGACGTGCCAACTGCGGCCAAATCGACCCGAGGACATCTCCCTCACTGGTTAACGACTCCTGGGCACCATGTTTAGTTGTGGGTTTTTTTTTTTTTTTTTTTTTTTTTTTTTTTGTTGGCGATTTAACGGAGGACGTGGAACAACAGTGTGTGCTGGTCTGTGATTTTGGACCTTACGGCCTGCGGCCGTAAGGTCCAAAATCACAGACCAGCACACATGAGTAATGGCCATGAAGTGACATCACTTCTGTATTGCGTCAGTTCAGACAATGATGGAGCATCAGCTGTCGCAATTTGTTTTCTTTTCTTATTGCGGTATATAGCTTCCCAGGTTTATTTGCATATACAACGAAAGAGCTGAGCATACATATCCTGCAAGGCAGATGGCCAAACAACCCGCCGCGCAATCCATGGGAAGAATAATAGCCGCAATACAAAATAAGGGAAATGCCCTCTGGCAATGGGTGAATGAATTCAAAATATTTAATGCAGGACATTAAGCTTAACGTCACTGTGTGTAATTGTATGTGCATAGGGATATTTTCTACATTTAGCCCTATACAGCATTTTTTAGATTATTCAACTGAACATCATAGTGACGCGTATCACTTGCATTGATTCGTTGGAGGCATTGTTGTTGTATTCTCTGGGTTACAACACTGAGCCTGCACAGTTGGAGTTGTCCTCTGATGAATGCACACACCATGATGTTAAGGTTAACTCACGGCGCCAAGCTAATCTGGCACTACCCTTGAATCATCATGGTCCTGCTGTAGTGTGTCTGAGCTAAATGGGTTAAAACTGGCACTAAGATGGTCCTTACTTTGTTTATCTTCTGGAGTGGCAAGATTTCACGCATTTACAAAACGATGTCCATTACGCGTAAATAGATTACCGGACCCGTGGAGCCAGTTGCATGAGCAAGCTTAGTCCTGCGCCACCCGCTAAGCAAGGTGCATAGCGGCGCACCTAGCTTAGTGGCTGGCACAGGACTAAGCTCGCTCATGCAAATGACCCCCGTGGCCGATTTATTTTTCAACTCAATTATCGTGTCAGCCACGCGTTAAACATCGAACAGGAACGGCCGGCTCATATGGTGCGTCCCTGAAGCCTCTTAATTGAGGTCAATAATTAACATCAGCAATTCACCACAATTGCATACACTCAACGGTACACAGTTTCTTGGCGTCACCGACGTCAGCCACAGTTTTAAACATCGAGCAGGACTGGCCGGCTCATGTGATGCCACTTGAAAACCGGCTCTGAATAAAAAGTCAATAATTAACTCTTTGGTTGTTGGCAGCGCTTGTAGTCGAGGTGATTCCGGCAGGAATCACCTCGACTAAATGCGCTACCGACAGTCAAAGAGTTAGCATCAGTACTTCACACACTTAATTACATAGGGGCCTGACAATGGTGCTTTGACTAAATGCAAATCCGCTGCGCCACCGCGTGCGCGCTACCGCATCTTGCTCAATTCAGGCCCATATGCTTAAAGGGGCACGCCCGACCTTTTTTAAGGCTTCAGTTCGCAAAAAAGCTTTTACTGGGATTCAGTATACGTACCCACTTAGACAGTGACCACCCTATTGTCCCACCAAATGATTTTTTTTTTTTTTTTTTTTTTTGTCCGTTCAAAGCCGGACTGAAAAGAGGCCCACCGGAATCTTTTGACGTATACGTGAAAAGATTGCTTCTGATAGGCGATGGTAGCTGACGTCATAACTATTCTTTACGACCTTAGATCATCTGCATAATTATAACCAATCAGTGACAAGATGGCGGATGAACCAGCGAAGAAAAAACAGAAAGTATCATGGGCGTCGACTCGCGCCGACAATGACAGACTCGGAACTAAACGGAAGAAAGAGGAAGAGAGACAAGATAACCCTAAGTAGAACTGACATCGGACAAGGGAATATGGACATGTGGCAACGCATAAAGCAAGAGCGTGGCTTGACCGCCCACCCGGAAATTGTCGCTTTCCTGCTGAATCAGTAAGTAATCTACCGTCGGTCTTTGTCGATCTTCCTGTAGTTCCGAGCGCTAGTGATTTTCAGAATTCTCGAGTCATGATCTTCAGTAGAATTTATCTCTTACTAATTTCGCAAGACTTTAAACCTGTTTTATCATATAGTTACCAGCTAGTTATCACATTTTATGCTGCAGACATCTGAAAACTTCGGTTTGTGTCAAAGTTGCACATCGCTGGTCGTAACATAATTTTGTCTGTGCAGGCTCTTATTCACTCGATTCAGAGAGGTAGTGTTTCTGCTGCGATGGTCCAATGATGCTTTCAGTTAAGTAGACTTAGATGTGTGAGATGTGAAATTGACTGCAGTGCAGAAAGTGGGTATAATACCAATGTTCTGTTTCAATGATGGTGTTTCCTAGGGGTAAAGGATCAAAGGTCAAACTAGGCACGTGGGGATTCGCTTTGCATGCACGCCCTCGGTGCACCGCTACTGTACGCACGATCGCTACTAGTAAATACTAGCAGGTCGAGCGGCCGGAACCTGCATCACTTGTGATTTTGACAGCATAGCGAGTATGGAAGGTTTATTCTACTCATTTCTCGTGAAAAATTACGTCATAAAGGGATGCCGGAGAACATCAGTACACGTGTACACTGACACGTGTGTACACCACACCGATGACTGACCTCAGTCGTGACCTGCAGTATTGCGATACACTGATAGTAGTCGGCCGGGTTCTGCCTTGTGAAATAGGCTCATAAATATGCGCCATATTAATTCCAAATGAGGCCGATGCAGACGATAAATCCGCGACTCGGGTACAGAAACACTTTACACCCTCCAAACGATGAATCATTTCGACATTTGGCATTGTAGTACTTAAATCATAAAGCTCTAAGATAATACGCAAAGGCGGACCCATACACATACTGTCAGCAGTGGGTGTTGCAGACACTGAGTTTTCTGACTGTGTTGAGATGCTTGATCCCGGGGAATATAACTTTAATTACACACACCACACAAGTCTCAGTATCACGTTGTTTTCTGGTTGACAGTACAGGAAGGGTTAACCAGCACGTCAGTTGTAAAAGACAGTCAGTCACGTCTTTTTCGCGGATTGCCACACGGCCCGCGACAGCCGGCACGGACTATGGCCTATCACAGTCAGTTCACCAGCCCATGTTGCCGCCGTGTAAAGACTGAAGTGACAGGTCGTAGATGGTTAAACCTAGCACGTGCCGCGCAGTCATAAATGTACGAGCCGAGAACTCTGACGCCCCCGGCTTATCGGTCAGTCTGTAGATCTGCAAGATGCATAGATTCTCATGCGCGGACTCTGCAGTCACTTGAACAGGCACGTGGCCTGGCTGCTGTATGGCAAATTCCGGTCGACTAACTAACCGCGTGCCGCTAACATCAGTGCGGCCGGCATAAGGCAATCGGGCCGAGTCGGCCGCAGTGGGTCAGCGCACTGTCGTGCGCGGGCCCACTACGGCCGACTTCGGCCCGATTGGCTTTGTATACAGTGTAGACTGACATAGTGTGTTTTCTCACTGAGTATTCAGTCCCGGCGTGACTGATAGGAAGTTATCGCTGCTGAAATTCCAACAACAAACAGCCTGCATCTGCTATTTTAGCATCGTTCAGTTTGCTCTAGGCCCGGCCGCCCAATTTACTGACATCGTTGCTTCTCAGACGAAGGCAGACTTACAGGTTTGACACTGACTAGACGGCAGCAGAAGGTCATATTTTACATCTGTGATACCGAAACAGAGTAAGTTTGCGGTAAGCGTGCGACTGCTTGTACTGAACAAGAGAGAAATCCAATTCTCACGGCAGAAGCTGTTTCAGTTATTTTATTTTCATTGTGTTTATTTTACGTGTGTGCCATAGGCGCCTGATAAATGCAATAATACGATTTCTCTGAGGGAGCGCTCGGCGCCAGAGGTATTGTACAATCAGTTGAGTATGTACCGTGCGCGCCGAGACTGACTGAGCCCACTTGTATCCACAAATCGTATTTATTGTCAGTATACATATCAACACGCACTCCTCATACGCCTATGCCGGTCTCGGCTGCTGCGAGGGAGGATTTGGTAGGGGGGTTTGTGTGCGACCGGGACTCAAACGAGAAAGAGCTTCAGCCGCTTTTCCACTACAGACGAATATTGTGTGTGAGACAGAAGGCATACCGCGACAGAGGAAGCGATAAGAGTTTTGAGTATACTACCGACTGTAGCGATAAAACTGAGCTACAGTTTCTCAGCCTCTGTGCCGCATCAGCAGCTATTGTGTGAGGCAGAAGCTGCTGGTAACACTTGCCGTACATTGACCGGCGTTACCTGTGCCAGGTTAGTCCAAGTCAGTTTTTAAAATCGCACGTGTGTTTGTTTTGTGACAGAAAAGAAAAGAAAAAGGAACTTACAGCAAATGATTTCCAGCTACTGACAAGAGGCATAGATCCTCACGAGCGGTCCCGCCAGAGGTGGGTTCATGAGGATCTATGCCTCTTGCAATGCCACTGGGTTCATGTTCATCAGTCTTTTGGGATTCTCGGGCAGGAGCCGGCTGAGGAGCCGCCGTGTATCAGGTTTCCAATCAGTACCTCTACCACGGTGTGAGCAAGCAGATCACCGTTAGACTAACGTTAGACGGACGATAGACACTGAGAGGAATATATAGGATACCGGTCGTAGTTCGGAACTTGAATAACTGACAGACTACACTACCCACACGGTAGGTGTGGCAGGGAGTCTAACGCAGTTTCCAAACATTTCTCTCAGCCTTCTGCGGTTTTCGCACAGGAATTTTCTGTTAGTGAAGCCTGCTCTTTCCACACATATCTGCTGCTCAGTCAGTGGAGTAGCGGCTCCGCGAGTAACCTACACGGACACACCGCCGACTCATTGCACTCAACAAACAGTCCAGTGGTGCCGGTCTGGTGCTTCGAGGAGCTAGACTGCTTTTTTATATGCGGTTCAGTCACTACCCGGAACAACACTGAGAAACTGTGTCAGTGTCACGTTGCCCTTCTGCAATAGTTATTAATCAGTGTGTGCTCTTTGTGTTCTACGGCCTAATCGTAAGTGCCTTTTGGTATGTGACTCAATCGTTGTTTTGCACGCAAACTGTGCATGACCGTGACTTCAGCTCCCGTGGTTTTGTTTTGTTAACCCCATCACACCCGAGACAAAAAGTGAACACCACCCAACTGCAAGAAAATGATATAGATCCTCATGAGCCCACGCAATTGCGGGGGCTCATGAGGATCTATATCTCAGTCTTGCTGAGTGACTGACCAATCAATTCAGTCAGTTGTTTCTATTTCAGTCGAGACCCTTGTATTGGTCGGGCATTCAGTGTGGCTTTAAGTTTGGCCGTTGAATGAACTTAAAGATCACAATTAATTTCAGAAACACAAGGGCAGGGAAGAAATTAACATATTATCAGGACTTTTTATTTGTCCTCAGTGTATTAACAAATCGGCACTGTAATAATACGGCATTGCGACACACCGGCCGTTGTAAACACGTGTTGACTGACACTTCTACGTTGTAAATGTGACAGCGCGCATGACATGATGATAAGTAGACAGGGATTGTATCTAGAGCGTGTGGCCTTACCCTAGCTGTTACACACATGCATCATGTTCTTTAAAAAAATGTTGATCAATGACTGGTAGCCTCAAGGTGTATGCACACGCCTGCGGCTAATAGCCGTGCCGTATAGAATCATAGATGAGCATGCGGCATGTGTGATAATGACACATTGTTTGTCATCCTTGGACTATCGGTAGCTCTTTTTGTCGAGGTGATCATTTCCCGCTATAACTTGATAACTCAGTCGATGGCTGCTTCCTTAATCCTTAGCGACACAGTTTCTCAGTAATTCAATCTTTAGTCTCAGTAACCCACTGCGTCAGTGGCCATGAAAGTGGAAATATCTCAAACCATCGCAATCGGACCGTGACTGATCTCAAGATGAGCCATCTGCTTATAAACATAGCTTTTAACCCCTTCCCTGCCACTGGACGCAGATAATGTTTCTGAAATCTGTGTTAACTCCATACCAGAAAGACCTATTCAATGAATCCGCAATGAATCTTTATTTTACAACGGTGAAGATATTAACACAGTCAGTGACTATGTCATTTTTCGTACCTGCCGTTGCATTCGCCTCATCGAGCATGGCCGATACAAAGTGGTGTCAGCACGAGATCTAGATCCTCATGAGTCCTCGCAACTGTCCCATCCGGCGTCTCAGGAACATGAATACAAAGTGTTTTCAGCAAGAGGCATAGATCCTCATGAGCCCCCGCAACTGCGGGGGCTCATGAGGATCTATGCCTCTTGCAGTACGGTGGTGGCCACTTTTTCTCGGCACTGAATGGGGTTAATGATACTGGCCAGCAAGAGGAATACAACAGGCATGAGGAGATCGTTGCGTAACCGATCGATTGCCTCCATAACATGGGTAGGAGAATGAATAACACGTTTCTTACTACCCGTGTTATAGAGACGATCGATTATGCAACGATATACCATGCCTGTGAATGAAACAGACCCAAATGAGCCTTGCGACTGCGGTCGGCTCATGAGGGTCTGTGCCTCTTGCAGTTGGGTGGGTGGTCACGGCGTTGATCAAGTCACTGTGTCCCCGACAGTGAAACAGTTAATCGTCTTTCTTTCAAGCTTCAACTTTCCCGGTGAGTGTCAGATCACTGACTTCGTGAAACAGTAATTTATCCTCTCGTATGATCGCCAGGAATAACCATTTCCGCAGTGGAGGTCGTGGGTTCATTATATCATATAACACGTAGTGTCATAGAATCGTGATACGGTCGTTTTCATTGGTTTCTGACTACTGATATTCACTGCGTTGTCGGTGAAGATTCAGTGTAACTTTTTGTCACACGTGTAAGTCAGTTTCACAACTGAACAACTAAAATATGGCGTGTCTGTCTAATCTCGTATGTTTGTTTTATTGAACCTGCCCGTCCGAGTGTTGCAGGCCTGTGCATTCAGTCCATGTCTCTGATAGGCGTATCTTGCATTATGTTGTTATCTACGTGTTTTGTCTTGTCTTGTCTTAGCCTGTTCACTGACAACGAAACGCGAACTGCAAGAGGCATAGAACCTCATGAGCCCCCGCACTTCAGTGCAGGGGCTCATGAGGTTCTATGCCTCTTCCTTTCTGCGTGGGGACCTTTGGTGTTGAACTTACAATGATTTCAAAACGCAAATGGAAGCCTCCGGGAGTGAAATGGTTACTTTTCTAACAGGCCGGTAACAGACGAGATTAGTCGTCACACATTCCTCTTGAGTTACGATGGCGTCTGAGCCGCTGTAAATATCGAACCATCTCTCGCCTAATCTGGATTTATGATCCGTTGTCGCGGACTTATTAACGACTCTCTTTGATCATAGAGGAGACCTCTTTGAAAACTGAAGAAAGTTTTGTTTAGCTGTAGGGGCCTAAGCTTCTCCACGTCGGTGTCGGCTGCAAATTATGTGGTTGGACTGACCGACTTTGGACATGTTAAACGATGCAATATCAGTTTTGACGAGCTATGGCAGAGGTAAGATAATTTGTGTGCTGGTCTGTGATTTTGGATCGTACGGCTGGAAAGCTGTAAGGTCCAAAATCACAGAACAGCACACATTTAGTATTTGTGTAAAAACAAACAAAACAAAGTATGTTTGTAAAACGTTTACTATGAAAAATAAATAGTATAAAAATATGTGTAAAAATATAGTATGTGTAAAATGTTTAGTATATCTGTAACAAAACAAAACAAAACAAAACAAAACAAATTAAATGCCTGGAACAACAACAACAACAAACAAACAAAAACCAAACAAACAGACAACCAAAACTGCTTAGTGTATGTCTGTAAAAAAAAAAAGAGTATGTCTGTTAAAAAAAAAATGTAATATGTCTGCAAAAAGAAGGGCATTTTTGTATATAAAGAGGGTTGATTGATGTCAACAGGGGGCACAGATCGTCATGAACCCGCTGCACGTGCTCATAAGGCTGTATGTCTCGTGCAGATCCCGGAAGACATAGCTGATAGGCTAGATCACTGACACAGAGAAATGTTCATGACTAGATACAACAGGTGCAGTTTGCGGTTGGGACTGTCAACAATTGTAAATCGATATGTATGGATTCTCATCTTACCCAGTGAGCAAAAGGATCGGCGGGCTGACATCGGCCGCTGTTGGCCCGCGCACAGCTGTAGGCGGCGCGGGCCAACAGCAGCCGACGCCGGTATTCCCGCTGATATTTTGCTTACTAAGCACTTGATGTATTGTGACGCGTACAGTGCAGGGGACATCTGGCTGGGATTTGTTTTCTGGGGATAATGTGTAGGAGTTTGCACTAAACTAAAACTAATAAATCAATTTAGTGGTCAACTATGACTATATAGATTCGGAGTATCTCAGTAGAAACAAAATCATTCATAATAGAAACAGTTGCCACGTGCACTGAGGTGTGAAAATAAGTGTGTCAACCAATGATTGATTAGCTGAACATCTCTCTTCTTTATAGTATGTTGATGACATGTTTAGGTCAAATACAGACCAAAACTGTGACTGCCAATCCCGTGAAATGCTAAGAAAATTGTGTTTAATAGATCTTTCTGAACGTGTTTATTTATTGTTTATGTCAACCACTGACGACACTTTTAATGGTATATCTGATACAGTGTGTAAAACTGAGATATTCTGTAGAAATGCGTTTAAATTATTATTACGAAATACATGTTTTGCTTTATTTAGTACCAGTACTTTCGAAATGACTTCTACTGGACTAGAGGTTACCCCTAACTCAAAAGTAGGCCGGACATTTGCACATACTTCAAGTACATTTCGTGGATTTATCCAGTCCGCTCCATCTGTGGGAGAGGCGCGTATTCTCATGAGCCCCTGCAGCCGCTGAAGCAGTTTTCGCAACTGAGGACTGAGTTGATTCAGTGAAATCCGCGGTTTGAGGTAATGGTGAGGTCACGTTTACGCCGAACGACTCCCAACAACGAACGAGAGCGACGTCAGTCACAGCGGACAGGCTGATTCCAGTACCAGCATAGAGACAACTCCAAGCATCTCCTAGAGGATAAGGTCCTCACGAGCCCCTTGGGCTCGTGAGGACCGTTTCCTCTTGGAGATGCTTGGAGAGTCGCCTGTGCTTGAGGTACAAGCGGGTGTGTGTTCATTCCTACGTCACACGAACAAATCCGGCATTATCGCAAACCGTACCATGTGACCGCGCTACAAAACCCTTGCAGCGACTAATGGTGGTCTTTTTGTAGCACTCTTTCTGACGCGTCGTGGGTATCAGTTCAGTTTGTTGTATTAAAGATCAACAAAACGTTCCAAAGTACAAAGTTACTTAGTGTTGTTCGAAACAATAGGCATACTACTGGAGACAGCAACGTCATGACAGATTTTAAATTACGTCATAAATCTATTCTGTATAAATGTATATTCCTTTGACGTCAGTCATGTCTGGCGTGATCCAGGTCGGAAGATTTCTTCTTGATTTCTTTTAAGAAAATATTGGAGAAATGAAAAACAAATACGTTGTTGGTAGCAAGGGCTTGCTGCACGGACCCTTGTAGACCTTTTGGAGGTCAAAGTACCATTGTACCCCTTAGGCCTTCGAGGTACCATGGTATCTTTGACCTCCAAAAGGCCTACAAGGGTCCGTGTATCAAACCCTTGCTACCAGTAACTTATATTATACGGTGACTTCGCCGCTCTCGTTCCGTTTGGACTCGTCTGACGTAAACGTAACCTCGCTATTACTGAACAGTTGACGGCTTCTACGGGGACGGACGCTGCAGTGATGATAGGGGCGATCCAGCGGTCCCTTTAGTCCTTACCATAAAGGGGATCAGCCTACTGTCTTTGACCTTACTCTGACTCAGTTTAGTCCCAGTCCTATTAACTTTTGCTGACTCCGCTAGTCTGCATCAAATACGACTGTTTTTTGTTTAGTTTTTGTTGTTGAGCGGAATGTTTTCGTGCTTTGACTTCCCAGTCGTTGGCCTGACCTTGTGACTCGACTGCGGAAGGATAGGACGGCGTCACCGGCGTCCGGCGCGTTAAGGCCCATCACTGCCAGTGCACGCAGACTTTGTTTCTGAATTCTTTGTTTCCATCCATGGAATTTCATGGATACACCGCTTTGTGTTCAGCGAGAGGCATAGATCCTCATGAGCCCCCCGCAACCGCGGGTGCCCCTGAGGATCTGTGTCTCTTGCAGTAGAGTCGGATTCATTCTCAGTTTTCCTCAGCAGCGAAGCAAACACTGATGCTGACCCGCTCGTCTCAACTGAGAAGGAGAGATGTAAGTTAATATAACCATTTTTTTCAGCAAGAGGTATAGATTCTCATGCGGAACCCCAGCATTCGCAGGGGCTTATTAATTAACTGGCCGATAAAACACCATATTGCGGTTATACATTCATGTGCGTCAGCACCACATCGAAGCAACTGAGACAGCGTGTTTCATCATCAGCTTGCCGAGTACGGCCGCGAGGAAACTAAACGTAATTGTGTCCGCAGCCGGCGTGTGTGATAAAAGAGGTGGATGAATCTCCGCTCCGCTCTCAGCGTGTACGATATTATAATGATGATAGTAATAATACACTGACGTGGTTGGCATGCTCGGACTACCATGCGGTGGATAAGTGGCTAGACATCGTATCTGTATCTGATAAAACCTCCTTTATCATCAGTAGTATACTATTGACTACCACGTGGACGAGTCATTTTGTTTCATCGCGAGTGTTGCATGTGATAACTGACGATTCTTTACATGTACATGTGCTGGACGAGCAACAGAAATGCGACATTGACATTGACGTGTTTCCCTATTCCAGAAATGTCACTTTGCTTTTGCTCGTCAGTATATATTATATGGGTGTCATGTATGTGTGCATAGTGTATCTGAATGCTGTGGCGACCTTCAATTTGTTTTGCTGAGATTCTTTTTACAATGCCGGAGCTTGAATGGTCTTGCTTCCAGTATCGAGTGGCTGTTAAGGACTTAAAACCGCCACAGCCGCATACATGTCGTGGGAGGTAGATCGACCTTGATAACTTGAAGTAAAGGTAGTGGCTGATTTGGCGCTGCTCAGTCTTGGGTTAAGATAATCGGGCATCGTCCTTAAATTAAACCATTGAATCGACATATTTTCCTCTTCAAATACCTTCAGAACAACGTGATGACACGATGTCTTGCACATGACTGAGCCGCTGCCAACTTGTGCTCCGCCACAGTGACCATTATGTGGCATCGCAACGAAACGGCCCGTCAGCAGTGCGGCGGAGATAGCGCACAATTTTTCCGGCACTAATTGTGCCGACGGGCACAGCTGTGTGACATGTGGTCGGGAAAAAGCGTGCGAGCTGAATACCGGCGTTAACCCATAATTATTATAGTATACTGAGGCTAAAAGCTTCAAATTTGTACACTGCCCACATTATAATACTTACAGATAAGCCGATGGCTTTAGTTCACGGGTGGTGCCAGAATAGCTTGGCGCCTAGAGGCGCCAAGCTATTCTGGCACTACCCTTGAACTTTTTAGTCAAACTTATTTCACACACTGGTGTATTCCGAATGATAAGGGTTAAATTAAGCCGTGCCCAGATAATCGGACGCTGCCTTTATTGTGCGGTGGCCCGTGACTGATTTGGGACTTTGCGGCTTAGGCTTAGACCCGTAACGCCCCTAATCACAGACGAGCACACAATTGCGTCATCACGATCACTAAATCTGACATATATCTCATTCTAATGGCGTTGGAAGCGTATGCGTGACGTGTTTTGTGGTATCTCAGGCTGTTGTTGAATATAAGTTGTTTGAAGGTGGTCGGTCCCAACATCGAGCGGTTGACCTCTTGCCTGGAATTGCTTCAGTATAAACTGACATGCTCCAAATTCTATGAATCTTTCACCCATTTAACTTCACGGACTCATTTCTCCAATTTTGGAGGTGTCGTTTAACGACTATGTACCAGTCACCTATGTCACGCTGGCTCTAAGTGCTTAAATATAAACCGTAGAGACAAAAAGAACGAGACGCGACAAAACACAACTGAGAGGGTTTAATGCTGACAGTGAGTGATGATGAAGAACGATTAAAGACTAGCTGCCAGCTTTGAAAGATAAAGGGCTAGACAGACGCATCAGCTTTGGGGAAAAAGGTACGTTTTAAAATTGCTTTTGAATGCCGGAAGAGGTGGAGACTGCTGCAAGGTGAGGGGAAGGGCATTCGCCAAGTCAGGCGCCAAGCTAATCTGGCACTACCCTTGAATTATCATGGTCGATCCATCTCCTGCTGTGGGGCGTTGGAGTTAAAGGGTTTAACCTTTGGCTGTCGGTAGGGATTTCTAACCCTTTGGCTGTCGGTAGGTTGCTTCTAACCATTTGGCTCAGTGTCGGTAAGTGATTTCTAACCCTTTGGCTGTCGGGAAGTAATTTCTAACCCTTTGGCTGTCGGTAAGTGATTTCTAACCCTTTTACTGTCGGTAGCGCTTATTGTGAAGGTGATTCCTACAATAATCTCCTCGAGAGAAAAAAAAGCGCAACCAACATCCAAAGGGTTAAACGTCTGGATATACATGTACGCACTTAATAATAAATCAGTATACTTGTGAAATATCGAACTGGGCGCGTGTGTGCAATCGATCTTGCCCCGATATTTGGCCTGTGTTTGTGAATGAATCGATCGCCACAGATTACACTTAACGTTCTTGTGCATGCAACCACAGGGTGTGTGTGTGTGTGTGTGTGTGTGTGTGTGTGTGTGTGTGTGTGTGTGTGTGTGTGTGTGTGTGTGTGTGTTGTAAACAGTACGGATGTCAGCATGCACAAGGGGGTTAATGTCATTCAAGGTGCCCCGCATCAATAGCTGCAGAAGTGTCGTATACTTCCGCAGCTATTGATGCGGACGCCTTTGAACGCGTTAACGTTATTGTGTGATTACGTTTGGTCATTGTGTGTGTGTGTGTGTGCCCTACCAGGCTGGATGTGAATATGCTGTGCGACCGATGCTACTTGCGTGAGTCTACTACCGTGTGACCTCACCCCGTGCAGAAAACCATTTTCTTTGATTTGGTTTGAGTGGATCGATGATTTGGCCGATCAAAGTGACAAATGTTCTAGTGAATATTCCCTGGAAAACACGAATGTGCCTTTGTGTGCTTGAATAAGTTGAACGATTGATTCTACGTCATCGGTGTACACGACCCTGCGTTATATACTGTGTTGAACGCCTGATTGTGAATTATCAAAGTACACGACCCCTGCATCGTCCTGCGACAGGAATCAGTGTATGAATCTTGACGTCTGCTTCTTGGATTCAGCTCCTCAGCGAATCACCATTGAGTGCCTAGTCTTTCCTTGTTCATCGGTGCCTTGTTCTGTGTTCTTGTTGATCTGACTGGGTTATCAAAGTCCCTTGAATTACCTTTGATTACAATAACGTAATTGGATTTACAAACCCTTTCTTCCTGGAAATCGCACACATTTGTGTTTCACTGATATTTTTTTCTATTCTGAGTGACGTCACGAGAGTTTTCCGGTGTGACCTTTCTGGGTTTTGGAGTATCTGATCCTTGGATTGCCTTCATTATCTTCACACGAAACCTCGGGTTTCCAGGATTTGTGATAATCGACACCTTGGATTATCTGGATTTGGGATTATCTCACCTTTGGCCGTTGGATTATCGAGGATGGAGGATTACGACGTGACCCCTTCGCGCTACCTGCAGGAGAAGCAGAAGCGGCGGCTGGCAATGGACATGGTGAGTGCCTTCCGCTGTTTTCTGCATGTTGTTAACCCTTTTAGCCCCGGATCCCTACAGCAGGAGATGGCTTGACCAAGATAATTTAAGGGTAGAGCCAGATTAGCTTGGCGCCTGAAGGCGCCAAGCTAATCTGGCACTACCCTTGAATTATCATGGTCAAGAAAATCTCCTGCAACTGGTACATAGTCAAGCTAATCTGGCACTACCCTTGAATTATCATGGTCAAGAAAATCTCCTGCAACTGGTACATAGTCGCTAGGGAACACCTCCCAAATTTGAGAAATGGGACTTTGGGGCTAAAAGGGTTAAGCCCTTCACTGCCTAGAAAAAAGCGAACACGACCCAACTACAAGAGACATAGATCCTCATGAGCCCCCGCGAATGCGGGGGCTCATGAGGATGTATGTCTCTTGCTCTCTCTATGTCTCTGTGAGTCCGCTGTGTGTCCTTGTTCTTTGGTCGGCTGGGGCTCTTTGACGTAAGCAGACCACCCCAGTTTTGGTCCCGTGGTTATCATTTTGTTGCCTGACGTCTTTGTGTAAGGAGACGGTCTGTCTATGGCCTAAGGCGTCCATTTTTTTTTTTTTTTTTTTGCTGTTCCCTTCGGTGGTCGCTTTACCCAGGTTTGACTGCGTTAAACTTTAAAATGGTCTCAAAAATCTATTTTTTTTGTTGGTTCGCTGGCAGTGAGGGAATTATAACCTTTGGCGTTGTTCTTCTTTCCTTTAACCTCTTCACTGGTGCTGACGATTCCGTTCAGCGGAAAAGACGCGTCCGTTCAGCGGAAAAGACGCGTACTCGCGTCTTTTTCGCTGAACGGTATCGTCAGTAGCAGTCACGGGGTTAAATTATTTTTCTTTCTTGATTATGACCACAGGCATGGGATGGTCGTTGCGTAACAGGTCACCTCTTAGCACGGGTAGTAGTAAATCGAGAGAACAAACCCGTCTCAGCGCCGAGAAAAAATTGAACACCACCCAAATGCAAGAGGCATTGATCCTCATGAGCCCCCGCAGTTGCAGGGGCTCACGAAGATCTATGCCTCTTGCTGACACCACTTTGAATTAGTGTTCCTGGGACAGATAGGAATTTTTTTTTGTGTTGAAGTGACGAAGACAGCAGAAACATAGTCTGCGTGGTGACCTGTGACGCAACGATCTTCCCTTGCCTGTGATCATGAACTGATTGTACCAGCAGCGCATCGTTTGTACCAGCTTGCCCCAGATTTTCTAATGAATCACATCGATATTCTGCATTATAGTGTCCTGTCTCTGATTTTTAACCTTACGGCTCACGATCCTGAGGTACAAAATCACAGATCAGCTCACAGTAAGTGAACACCCTCCTCTTTTGGCCTGCATTTTTTTTTTTCTGCTAACGAAAATATGAGGGATTCAGAAAGTCAAAGAACCTATCACTGGGTTCACTCATACCCTACGTCAGCCTTAGCAGGGCCGAATCAATCAGTTTTCAAAGGGGTGGGGGGGTGGGGGGGGGGGGTACTCAACTTTTTTTTTCTATTGCCATATATCAAAACACCACAACCGAAACTGTTCTAGGGGGTGCTGCAATGACATTAAAGCACCCCCCCTCCTTCTCGGACCATGTTGTGGACTGGCAGTGAATGATTTTTTTTTTTAAGCCGAGGGGTGGAGGGGGGTGGGGTGGAGGGTGCTGTAGCACCAAAGCAACCACCACCTACTCCCCCCCCCCCAACCCCCACCCCCTGGATCCAGCCCTGCTTGGCTAGTCGTGCTCAGGCGGTCCGTGGCGCAGTGGTTAAGGCGCCTGCCACCAATGCCAAAGGTGCGAGGTTCGAAAACAGGTTCCGGCGTCGCATTTTTCTCCTCTGGTAAGTGTCACCGTTAATTCGGACGGACCGTCGGGGGTTCTTTCTCCGGGTACTCCGGTTCTTCCACCCCCCCACCCACCTCTCACTCCCCACACTTTGGTACCGGTTTCAGGCCACTTTACAAATTTCAAATACAAGCGATCAAAAATCTCTGTAACTTCAGTAGCTGAACTGGCTTGTACTGTGTTTGTCTTAAATGGCGTAAATCCGTGTCTGTCACGTGAATGTGCGTGTTGGGTTTCAGTTCGCGGCGCTTTGAGTCGATTCGCCCAAACATTGAGAAAAAAGCGCCTATATAATAACGGTATTATTATTATTATTATTAGGCCAGCTCTGACTGACGTCGTCCCGAGTACATTTTGCATTTTTTGTGTAGTTTTGTTTTGTTCCATCTCATTGACACTCACTCGCATTATTTATATTTTGCTAATAAGTGCATGTGTCTTTGCGAGTGTGTGTTGCGTGTGTGCTCAGCTTTGCTGTTCGTTCATAATTATGCCCGCATACACTAGTACACCACAGAGCCAGACATATCCAGCCGTACCGCCCGTAACTCAGCGTGCGTTGGTCTGTGATTTTGTAGCTTACAGCTGAGAGCCGTAAGGTCCAAACTCATAGATCAGCGTACATTATACATACGACTTTAATTCTACATTGGACTCGCATTCCATTAGGTATGATTATGAATTTTACATGAGATGCAATGACATTTATATGACCGTGGCTAATGCCTTCTTCATTCTCCAAGCGGCACTGATTCTCATGAGCCCGTGCAATGTGCAGGGGCTCATGAAAATCTTTGGTTCTCACTGATGTGGATTTTTCCCAACTTCTGTCCACAAACAGAAAATGTTTTTGGTTTAGGATTTTGAATAATGACGTAAATGTTCTGAAACATGTCCTGATTAACCCTTTGGCTGTCGGAAGCGCTCTTTGTCGTGATTACTGTCGGAATCATCGCGACAAAAAGCGCTATCGACAGGCAAAGGGTTACAGATGTAAACGAAAACGTGCTTACTGGTTGCGCGGTACAATATGTAAGTCTTTCGCGATTTGTGGGATGGTGATTCAGTGGTAGTATCTCGGAGGGCTGCTTGCAACTACTGAATGCCCTTGATTTCCACATATATACTGACAACCCATTCAGGACCAGTGCACGCAGACGGTACTTCTGAAATGGTTAATTCAGTGCCAAAAAAAACCCAGCCGTCCAAGGAAAAATGGACACACAGTGGCATCAGCAAGAGGCTTAGATCCTTGTGCGCTCCCGCAGTTGCGGGGGCGCATGTGGATCTATGTCTCTTGCAGTTGGGGTGTCTTGGCGTTTCTCGCTAGTTAACAGAGTTTACTGAGTTGGCAACCAGTTGTAGTCCTTACTGCCCCCCCCCTCCCCCCTCCCCACCTTCGGCCCCCCCCCCTTCCGGTGACGAGCACAAGAAATGCGACAACACTGAGACATTGAAAACACTTTAGTTCCAGTGTTGTTGCCGCATTTCTTTTGCTCGTCGATGAGTGTAGCAGAAGTGGCCCCATCCAGTGCTTTGCGAGTCTGCAAATTTGCTTATGCCGTTTAAATGTCGGTGAAAGCGTTACGTCATTTTACGCAATAACCGAGTACTACGTGATCGTACTTCTCTGCCGGAACAGTGTATTTGAGCTGGTCTGTAATTTTATGCGTTACGACTAAAAGCCGTAAGGTCCAAAATCACAGCCCTGCACATAATTCAGTACATCTTTCTCGGTAGTTCTAACGTTCCTGGCAGTGTTTAAGCGATAAACAGTCACATATGCCTACGGATGTTAGGTAGATAAATTATGTACTCGCCGAGTGGCTTTTTACCCTTTGTTCGAAACGCTGTTGAAAAGAGTAATAATACTATGCTGGTCTGTGCGTCCTAAGAACCAAACTCACAGGCCAGGCTTGCACAACACAGTTTTTAACAAAGTGAGCCCTAAGGTCTAAACTCACGGACCCGCATACAAATGGCCGTCGAGGGACACATCACGGGTTGAATTAGAAAAACGCCACTTTGTGGAATCCGGCAAAAGGCAGTAAGTCACGTTTGTTTTTAAAAGCGAGATTTTCACCGTAATACAATGAAAACCTCGCTTTTCACAAAAATGAACTTAATGCCTTTGTGTCTTCAAAGGACAGCGTTTTCCAGCGTGAAGGCAAAAGTAGTAAGTCCATTTTGTGAAAAGCGAGATTTTGACGTCAATGCGATGAAAATCTCGCTTTAAAAAAAAAATCGACTTAATGTCTTTTTGCCTTCCTGGAGCAGAACTGCAATTTTCCAGAGGCATCCAGATTGTCTGTTGATTCTCTCTGGAGGCAAAGTTTCGCAATTGCACTGAGAAGCACATGACAAATTTGCATGTCTTGTTTTCAGAAGCCGGTGCTATTTACATCCCTAGACTAGAGGGAGTAGTCAGTGGTGCCAGTGAGACAGTAAACTGAATGAACGGAGTAGTCGCTGGAGGTCTCTCGTCGACGGCTTATACCCGGGGAGGGGTGACAGGCGTAAGTAAGTAACTAGAGGGAGTGATTCGGGTTAACCCCGCCACCGCCAGACGGTCGCAGATGGTGTTTCTGAAACCTTCGCTCATTCAATGCCAGAGAGACCCAGCCATCCAAGGAACAAGGATACACACTGACATCAGCAAGAGGCACAGATCTTCATGAGCCCCCGCAGCTGCGGGGGCTCATGAGGATCTGTGCCTCTGGCTGATGGGGGAACCTTGACTTTGCTCGCCCGTTAAGGGAGTTATGTGAGTTTACACCCGGTTGTAGTCCTTAACGTTCCGTTCCAGTTATGGGGCAGTTGCGTGAGTGAGCTTAGTCCTGCACCAGCCACTAGGCAAGGTGCACCGCGGCTGTAGCGGAGCACCTTGCTTAGTGGATGGCGCAGGACTAAGCTCTCTCGTCAGTGTAACTGGCCCATGGGGCTTTGGGGTTCAGTTTCCATTTCCATTTCAAAGAAAGGAAGACTTGAACAAAAATCTTGTATACACTGTGCTTCCACATTCCATGCCATATTATGTCAGCGCTTCGCTTCTGACCACCCCAGGAGTCAGCTTCATTACTATTTTACATCCTGTACTTATTACCTATTTGCATACTAGTCATATTTCCCGATCGACCCGTCTGACTTCGCAATGGGACACAGCGACACTGAAAAGAAGTTAATAAAAATGTGTACATTATCAAACTATGACTAAAAAAAAAAAAAGAGGTATACTGAATCCCAGTAAAGTTTTTTTTTTACGACTGTACTAAAGCCTTAAAAGATGGTGAGTTGTGCCCCTTTAACAAAGAAGGAAAGACACCTAGAAAGAACAAGTACAACCACACTATACTGCGCACCTCTTGTAATATAGTCTTCACTTTAACTCATTCAGCCCGGCGACGGCCGTATTTCCCACATTTTGGAGGCGTAATCTGAAGACTGTGCACCGGTTGCAGGAGATGGATCGAAAATGATGAATCAAGGGTAGTGCCAGATTAGCTTGGCGCCGACAGGCGCCAAGCTAATCTGTCACTACCCTTGAATCATCATTTTCGATCCATCTCCTGCTGTAGTGCGTCAGGGCTGAATGGGTTAAAGGAGGTCGGATAAATAACAAAAGTCGGATATATAACAACACTTCTTTCAGAGGTCCCGACAACACTTCTCCTGTGTAAATTACATCGCTTATAACAAACTTCTGATATATAACAACACTTCTTTCAGAGGTCCCGACAACACTTTTTCTGTGTAAATTACATCGCTTATAACAAACTTCTGATATATAACAACATTTCTTTCAGAGGTCCCGACAACACTTCTTCTGTGTAAATTACATCTCTTATAACAAACTTCTGATATATATATATATATATATATATATATATATATATATATATATATATATATATATATATATATATATATATATATATATATATATATATATATATATATATAACAACACTTCTTTCAGAGGTCCCGACAACACTTCTCCTGTGTAAATTACATCGCTTATAACAAACTTCTGATATATAACAACACTTCTTTCAGAGGTCCCGACCACACTTTTTCTGTGTAAATTACATTGCTTATAACAAACTTCTGATAAAACGACATGGAAAAATTAGGTTGGAGACGATTTGTTTACATCCGAAGTTTGCTGTAGTGTGTAATAGTCTTCACAACTGTCTTGAAGTTTTTTTTTTTTTTTTTTTTTTAATTTGCTGTATGCGTTTGTGCGGCCTTTTCATTTTGGCGTTTTCAGGATCTTAACTAGTTTGTACATGAAGTGCCGGTGGGTTGGAGAACTAATAAACATCACGCACCATTAACTCACTCGCTGCCAGCCGCATCCGGATGCGGCTGGCTGCGAATGAGTTAATCCGACAATAATTTTCAGCGCCGGCGCCGGCGTTGAAGGCTGGTCGGACGGTCAACACAAAGGAAACTGAACGGAACTCGAGGCAAAACTGGATCTGGATAGATGAAACCAGTTTCCCTTTCTGCCAAAGGAAACGCTCACTGATTGGCTTATCAACTGCTACTGACGAGATCGCTTGGCGGAAAGGACACGTCCTCTTACGACTGTGTGCCGCGGCAGTTTCAGGAGATGGATCGACCATGATAATTCTAGGATAGTGCCAGATTAGATTGGCGCCGACAGGCGCCAAGCTAATCCGGCACTACCCTTGAATTATCATGGTCGATCCCGGCGTCTCCTGCTGCCGTCGGGCGTCTGGGCTAATATGGGTCAACATTTATTGTTTGGCCGCCATGGGAGAGTACTTGTACAGCGTTTATCCTGTGTCCGTCGGCAGCAGTTTTTGTCGCGATGATTCCTGCTTCCCGTCAGGCGCCAAGCTAATCCGGCACTACACTTGAATTATCATGGTCGATCCTTCTCCTGCTGTAGGGCGTCGGGGCTAATATGGGTTGAAACGTTTATTGTTTTGGCCGCCATGGGAAAGTACTTTTACAGCGTTAACCCTCTGGCTGTCGGCAGCGGCTTTTGTAGCGAAGTTTCCTGCAGGAATCATCGCGACAACTGAAAACCGCTACCGACAGCCAGAGAGTTAAACCCGATGATCTATCAACCAAGCAACGGCAAATCAGTCGGTGTCATTAGCACCTTTTTCAGCGGCAGATAGGGTAAACTGAATCTCTTATGTCTTCTTCTTCTTCTTCTCGAACGCCGTCACACTTGGAGTTTGGCTCTCAAAATGAAATCTGTGGTCTTCTGTAGCGCCTCCACAGGCCCGTACAGTTTCTCTTGTAGAGTGGCGGGCTTCGGCCATATCTCCTCCCTCAGCGGCTGGTGGTTCTCACAGTCCTGGAGGATGTGCTCTGCGGTCTGCTCTGCTTCTCCACAAGGGCACAGGGGAGATGGCACGAGGTGGAAGCGTCTGTGCAGGTGGAAGTCGGTTGTGCCCGGTCCTCAGACGAAAGATGGTCACCTGCTCTTGTCTGGACACCTGATGGTAACTGTCTAGGGGCCGTTGTGGTGGTCTGTACACAGACTTAATGATGGTCTTCATCTCTTATGTCATTCGTACAATTTGTCGGTTTAACACATTCTACCCCAGGACCGAAATCCCCAGTTTTTTTCGGTCGCCCTCTGAAGGACTGTATTACAGCTCTAGAGACAGACCGAGCATGATAGTTCAAAGGTGGTGCCAGAATAGCTTGGCGTCATAGGCGCCAAGCTATTCTGGCACCACCCTTGAACTATCACGCTCGAACATGCCTTGCTGTGGCGTGTCGGGGGTGAATGAGTTAAAGAAGATGAGATGTATAACTGTTATATATCTCACCAAAGACGGATAAATGAAGCATTGTATACTTGTCCCTATGTCCATTTTGAAAAAAAAAAAAAAGAAGAAAGATTTTGACCCGAAAATTTTAACAAATTACGTTGTAATTGTTCTACATAATAGTGTTTGTTTCTTTGTGGGGACTTTCTTTGCATTTTACACGCTTGGCAGTCGCCCTTTTTGGTCGGGATTTAATAGCTGGTCCATGCATTCTGTTTGTTATTCGTACACATGCTTAATTGTTTCTCCATTCGTTGGCTACACTTGTGCACTTCCATTGTTTGCAGTTTATGCACGTCTACATCACGGTGTCATTTTTCTGCATTTATTAACTTTTTTGTCACACGTCTAGCTGGCGTTCTCGTTACAACCAACCGTTCTTTTCATACACACATAAAACTGTGCCACCAGCTGAGAAAGCGATATTAGATATGATCTCTGTGTGCATGCATGTTCCTATCACTTTCTCGCAAGAGGCATAGATCCTCATGAGCCCCCCCCCCCAGCAATTGCGGGGGCTCATGAGGATCTATGCTTCTTGCAGTTGGGTGGCATTCACGGTTACTGCGTGAGAAAGATACCTTTTTGTAGTATAGATACTAGCACAGTTTACTGTCAGATGTCTGTAGGGATAGACATATTGTACGTAACTGCGGTCGATTGCTGTTCGAGGTATTATTTACACAGTTCAAACTTCTGTTAGGTTTTCCGCTTAGATGAGTCACACAGCAAGCATACTCGAACTTTACAGTGACTCGACATGGAAGTCGACACTGATGGCATTTACTTAGGTGGTTGGCATTGTTTTGTTTCAGCAGAAGAAGAAGAAGGGGGGGGGGGGGGGGGGGGGGGGGGGAAAGGAGAAAAACATACGTCTAATACCATATTGTGGTATGCCGGCTCTAATAGTCATTTTTAGCCAATAACGAGGTTTCGTTTGGACCGAACGACTTCCAACAACAAAGGAGTGAGAACTCTCAGCGGGTAACCAGCGTGTACGATGCGCAAAGACCGGCTCTGGAAGATCTGTCTCTTGGAGATGTTTGGAGTGTTGTCTGTGCGTCGTGACTTCACATTCATTTGTCGTTCGTTGCAAACCCTCACTAATGTTGTCTGTACCTATGCAGATCAATTTTGTCGGCACATTTTTCTTCTCTGTGCATGCTCTGCCAATGTCTTATACTATCTGCCTTGTCTTTCTTTTTTGCGGTTGGAGGAGGGTTGGGTGGGGGTGGGGGGTCCTTAACCCATTCAGCCCTGACGCACTACAGCAGGAGATGGGTCGATCATGACAATTCAAGGGTAGTGCCAGATTAGCTTGGCGCCGACAAGCTGTCAGCGCCAAGCTAATCTGGCACTACCCTTGAATTATCATGTTCGATCCATCTCCTGCAACAGGTGCATAGTCGTTAGATGACGCCTCCAAAATTTGGGAAATACGGCAGTGGGGCTGAATGAGTTAATCCTATTTCTGCCTGTTTATTCAGAACTGAGAAGTAATTTGCCAACTGAGCACATACTGACCTGAATATTGCCGCCACTTACTGTTAAAAAAGGAAACGTACAAAAACAATGATATGGGAGAGAACTGTGCAAAACTGATGGCCATGACTGACCTCTAAATACCGTGTTCTATTTAGACTAGGGTCTTCATGCCGATGTCTGCCATTGTTGACCCGTGTGCACTAACTGAAATCCGACATTAGCCCAAGGACCTTTTGCTCACCCGTCAATCTGAGCACGCCAGTGGCAACTGATAGATCTGCTACTTCTTTAAATTTCACAATTTCACTTGTAGAGCCAAATTAACCCTTTTGGCCCCACGGTCCCATTTCTCAAATTTTGGAGGTGTTGTCTAATGACTATGTACCAGCTGCAGGAGATTGATTGGCCATGATAATTCAAGGCGCCAAGCTAATCTGGCGCTACCCTTGAATTATCATGGTCAATCAATCTCTCGCTGTAGAGACTCGGGGCTAAATGGGTTAAAATGCTTGAACTCAGTTCAGTTCAGTCAAGATGGGATCATCTGCGCTCGGAAAATCCCACCCATTAGAAGTCTTCCCAGAGATCCTTTCGATATTGTGCCATTTTTCGTCTGGTTGTCTATGGTTCTATCATGTCATTTCAAGTCTTCCCAACGCTCGCTGCCTTTCTCCACACCTCAGCTTTGGAGGCGATCGACTGCGTGGTGTCCATAGCTCACAATGAACAGTTTAGCTAGCAAGAACCGACAGCTGTCGAGCGCAGTAGCTGCCCAGTACGCAAAGCGCCCTCGGGTCGACGTCAGCTCTAGGGCCCTTTGTTGACTAAGGGTGCGGCCTGATTAGCAAGGCACACGTCCAGGTTCCTAGTTAAGACACCACCCTTGAGGTCTCCCGCATCTCGTGCGGGTCGTTCAGACAGCAAGGGTGATACGACCTCTTAACAATCACTGTCACTGAGAACGGAAGCTAGTCATTTTGCAGTAAAGTACTCCATAGGCAAAAGATCCTCGGGCCGAACGTCGGTCGCAGTTTCCCCGCACACTCCCGTGCGCCGGCCCACAGCGGCCGACTTCGGCCCTACGACGCTCGCTTCCTGAGTAGTACCTCAACCTGAGCTTCAGTTAATTAAGACGGTGGCCAGGTTGTGTCGAGCCGACGTCTCTTTAACCCATTCTACCCCAGACACACCACAGCAGGATAAGGATCCACCATGATAGTTCAAGGGTGATGCCAGAATAGCTTGGCGCCTACGGGCGCCAAGCTATTCTGGCATCACCCTTGAACTATCATGGTCGATCTGTGTCCTGCACTGCAATGCAGTCTTGAGAGGACAGGGGCAAAATTTAAGGATTTTGGTGTTGGGGTAGAATGAGTTAAAAAATACCTTTGACGCTTTTCCCCTGACGAAGCAATTCCGTTAGTTAGAGTAGCGACTTAGAAAAGTCTTCTGCCTGTTACTGTACTTGTAATTCCCAACGAAAACCAAAGCGGCGACCAAAATAAGGGGTGGTCTAAGATTTTGAACCTTACGACCTGAGACCTTATGTTCCAGCAGCTCAAGCTAAGCCACTAACAGCATTTCGTTCTAGTCTGTAAGGTCCAAATTCACAGGCCAGGACAAAAATAGATAGCATTTATTCCCATCAGGCGAGGGCGCGTGTGGTGGCAGGCTCGGGTAATAACTGATTTTCTGACCGACTGTTTGCCGTTGTGCTGGTCTGCGATTTTGGATCTTACGGCCCGTAGGCCGTAAGGTCCAAAATCACAGACCATCACACACATTAGACGGCTTGGAGCTACCGCGAGCAAACTTGCTCACAGGCGGCAGTTGAGAAATGAGATTTGTTTTGCACGATGTGTGTGGATTTTCAACGTAAATTACCTCTGTTCCACTGTCGTACAGTCACTATTCGTATCGGAAGTTCAAAGTCAACTTTATTTTTCAACAAGATTTGTCCTTGGCTTCATAACATATACATACAAGCTTATGCCTACAAACGAGGTTAACCCTTTTACCCCCATGGTCCCATTTCGTACATTTTGGAGGTGTTGCCTAACGACTATGTACCAGTTGCAGGAGATGGCTTGACCATGATAACAGGAGATGGTTTGACCATGATAAGGGTAGTGCTTGGCTAATCTGGCACTGCCCTTGAATTATCATGGTCAAGCCTTCTCCTGCTGTAGGGATCCGGGGCTGAGAGGGTTAAAAAAGACCTTCAGTTGCTTAGTGGCTTGTGCAGGTAGAAACGCGTGCATATGGGAGCGCAGGTACTAAGCTAGTGCAGGACTAAACTCACTCATGCAACTGACCACTACAGCAGAAGAAGCTTGCGCAGTAAATCGCTACACATCGTGAATAGTGCATTTTTTCCCTCTTCTTGTTCACATGGAGAGCCCTCTAGTTAGAGCAATATGACACAATGACTTACTGCGCCAGTATACATTTGGACGTCTTCGCATCTTGACCTAGGATGGCCCGTAAATAATGTCACAGTGGTGCTGCACTCATTAGGCCTACATGTAGATTACGTTATATGTCAGTGGTGTGAGCCATACATTCACTACACGTAGATTACATTTTTTTGTGCTGGTCTGTGATTTTTTAATTTGCGGCTAAGCCGTAAGGTCCCAAATTACAGAACGGCACGCATTTCTCAACGATGGTCTTGCTGTACCGACCTGCAAAGACGGCAAGTGCATATTTTTGTGAAAAGCGAGATTCATATTGCAGTACGATGAAAATCGCGCTTTTCTTAAAAAAAAAAAAGACTTTTGCATCGACAGGGCAGGGTAGGTACAGTCATTAGCTTACGTACGTGTCAAAAGCGAGATTTGCCTTGTAGCCTTATACAATGAAAATCTAGCTTTTCACAAAAATGGACTTGGTAGCTTTTGCTTTGACAGAGAGTTGTAGGGCCTACCTGCAAGTTTATCAACACGTACCAGTATATTACGTTCTGTCCATTCTGCCCTCTCTTTTCACGCTTACCAGTTTAACTCATTCGAGACGCGCTGCATCTGGATACGCAGTGTAAACCCGCGTTTCCGGATGCAGCACGTCTCGAATGAGTCAACCCATTCGCTGCCAGTCATCACGAATTGGGCTTCTGAAACCACTGCTGCACACTGACCGACATCCACGTGAAAGGCACAGATGTTAACCCATTTAGCCCTAGGACGCTGCAGCAGGATATGGATTGATCATGATAATTCAAGGGTAGTGCCAGATGAGCTTGGCGCCTTCAGGCGCCAAGCTGATCTGGCACCACCCTTGAATTATCATGATCAGTCCACCTCCTGCAACTGGTACATAGTCGTTCAGTAACACTTACAAAATTTGGGAAAAGCACCTGTGGGGTTAAAAGGGTTAATATGAGCACACATTGAGTTTCGTCTTCTCTTCGTGAAAAGATTACTACCAAACTGTGTGCTTGTTTGTATGTCTATTTTGAAAAGAAAAGAGGGGTTTAACCCGAAATATGAATACATTGTGTTGTAACTGTCTTTTATAAGCGTATTTTGTTCTTCTATGAGTTCTTCTTCAGCACATATAGGGCTAACAAGTGACATAAACCCTCATGAGCCTTCGCAGTCGCGGAGGCTCATGAGGATTTATGTCTCTTGCAGATAGTTCGACTTTACCCGGCAGTTAAGAAGTTAAATGGAGAACCACCATACTCTGCATAGTTTAGGCATCATGAATAAACTGTAAGTGAAATGAAAAGAAAAGGGGAGACTAGGGGAGACATAATTATATATTATACACTGTATGTAGTTCGACTTTACCGTGAAGTCCAAATGCCACAATCAGATCCTCTGGGATGGTTCATCGTCCAGCCCTGGGTGAGTTTGTGGGCTCACGAGGGTTTATGTCTCTTGCAGCTGCGTGAGCACCCCCCCCCACCCACACACCCCCCGCCTTGTCCAGGCGGTGAAGGGGTTAAAGTCTTGGGAGTCTGCCAGTTCTTATTAGCCCACAGTTCAAGTGTCGACGCTGCTCATCTTCCAAACTTGTTTATCGTCTGGATGTCGTTTTTGTTGCGCGCAAGGACGTACGTGCCGCCATGCCAAACCCGTATTAGTGAGGTTTCGTTTGAGACGAACGACTGCCAACAGTGGACGAGAGCGAAATCATAGATCAGCTTAGACCATAGACAGCACTCCAAATATCTCCAAGAGGCATAGATCCTCATGGGTCCTCCGGGCCCATGAGGATCTATGCCTCTTGAAGATGTTTGGAGTGTTGTCTATGCTTATGGTACACGCTGGTTATCCGCCGTGATTTCGATCTCGTCCGTTGTTGGGAGTCGTTTGTTACAAACGGAACCTCACTAGCTAATGCTTTCGTTGATACACGCCATTACTTTCTTTGTTTTATCCTTTATGCAATGTTGAATATTTTTCCCCAGTGTGATCAATCAGTTAATGAGTCTTCCTTTCTATTCTTTTTATTTGGGCATTTGTGTGTGTGTGTGTGTGTGTGTGTGTGTGTGTGTGTGTGTGTGTGTGTGTGTGTGTGTGTGTGTGTGTGTGTGTGTGTGTGAGAGAGAGAGAGAGTTTGCTGCAGCTGCAAAATCAGTTTCAGCAATACTGATTTGGGAGTGTTTTCTTCTTTTTGTTTGTATACATATGCTAAATGATCAGGGAAATGCGGACACACGCGCGCGTGTATGTGCGTGGGGTGTGTGTGTGTGTGTATGTATGTGTGTGTGTGTGTGTGTGTGTGTGTGTGTGTGTGTGTGTGTGTGTGTGTGTGTGTGTGTTTGCTGCAGCTGTAAAATTTCAGCAATACTGATTTGTGAGCGATTTCTGTTTTGTGTATGTATACATATGCTAAATGATCAGGGAAATGCGGACACGTGTGTGTGTGTGTGTGTGTGTGTGTGTGTGTGTGTGTGTGTGTGTGTGTGTGTGTGTGTGTGTGTGTGTGTGTGTGCGCGTGGGTTCGTGTTGTGTGTGTGTGTGTGTGAGTTTGCTGCCGCTCCAATATTTAGGCAATACTGATTTGTGAGCCATTTCTTCTTTTTGTGTTTATGCTAAATGATCAGGAAAATGCGAACACACACGCGTGCGTGCGTGTGTGTGTGTGTGTGTGTGTGTGTGTGTGTGTGTGCGCACGCGCGCGCACGTGTGTGTGACACTACCTTTCGATATTTCTGTCTGGCCTTTAATCTTTTGTTCATGCCTTTTAGCACCTCTCACTGCTGAACTGCTGTCAACTCGTAATGGATTGGAAGTGAAAAACACACATTTTCCCCTTCAGTCACCACGGCAGTAGGTGACCGTGTCGGGCGCCAAGTTAATCTGACACTGCCCTTCAAGTATCACGGCCTGTCCACTTCACCGTGCTGTTATACAGTCTTCATAGACACCTCCATGGCCCGAAGTTACAAGCCATTTTTAGTTCTTCACTGTCGGTGGAGGCAATTGTGTTGATGAAATCTTCCTTAATTCAATGCCAGTGAGCCCCAGCATCCAGAGAACATGGATGCAATGTGTTTTCAGCAAGAGGCATAGATCCTCATGAGCCCCCGCGACTGCGGGGGCTCATGAGAATCTATGTCTCTTGCAGTAGATTCATTCTCACTTTTCCTCGGCAGCGTAGGTGTTAGGCGCGAATGAGTCAGCCATTAACCCGTTCAGCGCCGAGAAAATCTGAACACCACCCAACTGCAAGTAGTATGGATCCACATAAGCCCCCGTAACATGAGGGCGCATGAGCATCTATGCCTCTTACTAAAGCCACTTTGAATCCATGTTCCTGGGACATCTACGTTTTTTTTTTAAATTAAAAAAAAAATTAAATTAACGATGATTGCAGAAACTCGGTCTGCGTCAGCTGGCAGTGAACGGACCCTAAGAATGCGTCCTGCGAAAACTTGCGTTAGCTGTGGGAGCTCCATCGAGCAGGAAAGTTCAAGGGTAGTGCCTGATTAGCTTGGCGCCTGAAGGCGCCAAGCTAATCAGGCACTACCTTTGACCTATCACGGTCGCTCCATCTCCCGCTGTTGTATTTCAAGGCTGTCATAATTCAACTACATCAGCGTACGGCTCTGCCTCTGACAATAGCCGTAAAGTGCTGGTAGCGCAAAGCGTTTTACAGGTCTGCCTTGGGACGGCAAAAGGCACCAAGAACATAATGGTTTGCGAAAAGCGAGATTTGCATTGTAATACAATGAAAATCTCACTGTTCACACAAACGGACTTGCTGTCAGTCTTTTGTGAACGCAGCACATCAGATTGAATGGCCCGCTAATGTGTGATTTGAAACGGTGAACAGTCGGAAACAGTCGGGTGTCCTATTGATCTTTGTGGTGGAGGAGGCTTGTGTAATGTGTGCATTTACACGTGTACATTCGATCCGTTTGCTCTACAACAAACTCGAAGTCTCCCTGGCTGTCGGCGCCAACTTGGTTTAAAAAACAACAACCAAAAACTGATTATTCAATTTCGAATCACTACAGAAGGAGATGGGTTGACTATGATAACTAAGGGGTAGTGCCAGATTAGAATGGCGCAACCAGGCGACTATATACCAGTTGCAGGAGATTGATCGAACATGATAATTTAAGGGTAGTGCCAGATTAGCTTGGCGCCGTCAGGCGCCAAGCTAATCTGGCGCTATCTTTGAATTATCATGGTCGATCCACCTCCTGCAACTGGTGCCTAGCACGCTGCCCACCCAATACCTCCCCCCCCCCCACACACACACACACTGCCCCGCCTCCCCTCCCCGCCACACTCCCCTGGCTGGGGATCTTTGACGTGATATTTACAATGATTTCAAAAACACAATCTGCGTTGGCTGGTTAGTGCAGGGTTTAACGTCCAGGACACCAGAATGATAATGGACGGCTCTAAAGGGCGGGTTTTGGAAAACAGGGGCAGCTATTCCCTATGTAGTACGACCTGAACACTGTTCAATTCAGGCCTGAACGCTGATCAATTGAGGCACCCACCAACTGTGCCGCCGGCACCTTTCAACGGACCTGCTGTATATAGCCCGTCTTTTTGCCTTGGTCATAATCTGCCTCACTGGCCGTGAAGGGTCGAAGTGTCCTGTGATTAGGGAGAGAGAAGGACGTAAATCTCATCAGTACTTCCCGTGTTTGTGACTTAGACAGAGTTTACCAGTAGCATCCGAAAATGAGAATCCCCAATGCGCAAAGGCCTTTCAGTTGCGCATTGGGTCAAAGCTGCCTCTCCACATCATTGTACACGTATGCTTGCTTGCGCGCATCAATATGGGTCTAACCGATGAGCAGAAGGTCCTCGGGTCGACGTCACCTACAGCTGGCCAGCACAGGCTGATGTTGGCCAGAGAACCTTTTGCTTGCTGGGCTGTTTATATGTCGTGCCCTGACTTTGATTGTCGTTGACCCAAGGCAGAAGCTGGTAGGTCATATAGGCAATACAACAACTACAGACAGTTCTGACTGCCATCGGCCCGAGGGTTATTGGCTTACTAAGCCTTCTGTTTGTCGTGTCCTGATACGGATTGCCGTTGACGTAGGAAAAATGTTTGCAAAGCTGATTGTATGGTCATTTTGGCCAATCTGTTTTTCGCGCTGTTATATCGGTTCCGGGTAGGCGGACATTGGCCAAGCGATAGTCTCTAGGACACGGGCCTGACCAGGAACTATGCACGTTGAATGTACGTGTATTGAATTTTTCATTTTTTTTTTCTATCTCCTGACCGGCGATGAACTAAGAGGCAAATTAGGAAGAAAAAGAAAACTTTCCCGTTTTTTAAAGGCCCACTACTGCCGTAACTTTTTAAAGATACGCTTCTGCAACAGATGGTTACGAAACGCTACACACAGGTAGTTCATTTAGTCACAAGACAATCCTGTTCAGCACATGTCGTCTTTTACAACTATATATTAAGTACTAGAAACAGCTAAAGATAGATTGACACACTAACGGCTGTGCAGAATAAATAGCTGCGGTTATGCGTGTGATTTTGCTGCGTGTCCCAACTGCTGTTAAAGTTCATTATGTGTGTCGACAAGGCATAACAAACACAAGGTGCGGAAATGTGTCTTCAGATTTACTGATACGTAATGGCACTTTAACACAATGAACCCTACGGGTCTAAATGTATTCGTAAATTTTGAAGTAATTCCCTGAACGCTTCATTGCAGTTCAAGAGACTGGTCGACCATGATATTTCAAGGGTAGTGCCAGAATGACTTGTCGCCTATAGGCGCCAAGCTATTCTGGCACCACCCTTGAACTGTTGTAGTCGAACCATGTCCTGTTGATGATACATCTCCTATTAAAGTAATCCGCTGAAAGCTTCATTGCAGCTCATGAGACTGATAGACTACAATATTTCAAGGGTAGTGCCAGAGCACTACCCTTGAACTATTATAATCGATCCGTCTTATGTTGTAGTGTATCAGGGCTGAATTAGGTTTTTAAAAAAATTGCAAGGACGGTTAGAAGCAATACGCAAACGAAAACAACTAGAGTATAGATATCTCTTGTAGAACTTGTATCGTGTTCACCTTTCCTCAGCAGTGCAGGGGTTAACGACTTCATCGCCGGAACGCAACAAACAACATTCATCTGAAAGAAGCATTGATGTTCATGAGCAGACCCGGCAGGCGTTTCCCGTCTTGACTCTATCGGCAACGTCCCCTTTTTAATATAATTATATTATCTATGCCTCTCATAAGCCTCTACAGGATGTAGGATCACGAGGAACTAAGCCATTTGTTGGTCTCATTTATATCTGGCTGATGGGTCATCCAGTAATGATTAGCGATGGTTTCACATATCATTTGACATTTCTAGCCGCTTGCAGTGAAAAGCTTGAAGTGTCGTTATTTGTTAAAAGCTCTCGAACCTCGTCTGTAACGTACCTTGCTTGATTTTTGGGGAGGAGAACATTTTGAAAGATAAGAATATCGAAGAGGCCTCAGTGGATCTAAAGTGCAAACACTTGTAGCCCCGAGCTCTTTGGAGAGATACGTTGACCATGATGGCTCCAATAGGCGATTTCCAGAAATAAGAAGTATGTTTGTCCCGGGCTGTAAGTCCACTGTTTTTGCCAAATCTCGTGGATTTTTTTTGACCGACTTTTGATTTTCGAACAACAGTCTATTACTGCATGCTCGTGTTCAGTGCTTGAACAGCGGGTGTTGCGCACCGGTAGTCTTCAACTCAGTAAGCAAAAGGTCCTCGTGCCGTCGTCGGCCGCAGTTGGCCCGCGCACGGCCGTGCGCGGGCCAACTGCGGCCGACGGCGGCACGAAGACCGTTTTCCTTACTGGGATATTACGATGGTCGATCTGTCTCCCATGACGGTACTAATATGGCGAGCTTAGCAGACGGGTTGAAAAGTGAGAGCTATTTGGCTTTATAATGTGATAAAGCAAAGAAAATTACCACTCGGGTGAAAGTTGTTTATGGCGATCTGATCAGATGCACTTTTACCACCACATTAGAGCGCCGGCTCCTGTCATCCCTTCAAAAGCGCAAGAGGCATAGATCCTCATCAACCCCTGCTAGGAGTCATAGATTCTCATGAGGCCCTTTAGGTTTTAGGGGTTGATGAAGATCTATACCTCCTTCACATTCGATGCTTTTGTCGTTTTCCACAACACGCTCCCCTCTTTACTTCATCAGCAACATCCCCTTTTAGTATATTTGCATGAGGCACAGATCCTCATGAGCACCTGCAGGATGCAGGGGTTTATGAGAATATATGCCTCTTGCTTTATCGTTTGGTTTATCAACAACAAAAACTCATGACAATTGTTGCTAACTTGATCTGAATATTTTGTACACTTGCTTATCTCTAGTGTCTATTTTCCATGTTTTGAAGGTAAAGCGCAACAGAATTTTGTTTAATTTGTAGGTATGAGAGGATGTGTGACGTAACAAAGTGCGTGCTCTTCTGTGGTTTTGGATCTTACAGTCCAAGGCCGGAAGGTACAGAATAACATGGCTGCATACAACTAATGCTTTCTCTCCCCCCCCCCCCCCCCCAGAAAAAAAAATGGAACCCCACCCAACTGGAAGAGACATAGATCCTCATGAGCCCCCGCGACTGCGGGGGTTCATGAGGATCTGTGCCTCTTGCTGAGGCCAATTTTTATTCATGTTCCTTGGACGGTTGAAGCTTTGGTCGTTGAATGAACGAAGGTTTTCAAAACAAAATATGCGTCCATTGGCTGGGAAGGGGTTAAGCCTTCTATGACTTTGTGTGTGTGTTTTTATCATTGCATTTGATGGTGTAATGTTTATTGTATCCATGAAACTTACACCTGTTGTGATATAGCCTTGTTTTTGGCGACACGTGAAAGAAGAACTTTGCCGGCCGTCATTTGGCAAAAGACAATACATGTAGATAAATATGTCCTTTTTTTCAAGCGAAATTTTCCTTAACATACAATAAAAATATCGCTGTGTAAAAAAAAAAAAAAAAATGAAAAAGACAGTTGACAGTATGCCATTCTTTTAAAAAAGCTAGATTTTCATTGATATACAATGAAAATCTGGCTTTTCTCAACAACAACGACAACCACCCAAAAATAAAAATAAAAATAAAATATATAAATATATGTATATATTTTCTTTAAATTAAAAATGAAAAAAAAAAACAAAAAACTACTGGCTTTCGACAGTGTGTTCATTTCGGAGAAAAGCAAGATTTTCATACTTATACAATAAAATCTCGCTTGAAAAAACAACAACTGGCTTTAGCCAAATGACAGCAAAAACCGGAGGGCATTGCGGACGTCCATTTTGACTGCCGACCAGACAAATACAAAACGCCGTGGTCCAGCAGTGCAATCGAGAACCGCATGAAATCGCTCTTGCTGCTTCGGCTGGGTCCCGGCGGACCCGTTCTGATGATGGGGGTCGCGGGTCGATTGTAGATGAAAAATACTTTCTGACAATGCTGCCTGTTATTCTCCTTTTTTGCAAGCCACAGGGGTAAGTTTCATTTGAACGCCTGCAACTCCTGATATTTGCGTTCAGTGGGAGACGGCTCGACCGTGATTTAACCCAAGGGTAGTGCCAGATTAGCTTGGCGCCTTAGGCGCCAAGCTCAAATCTGGCACTACCCTTGGGTTAAATCATGGTTGTTCGACCCACTTTTATTTTTGTGTATGTTACCCATACGATTCTTAATCACTTCACTAACAGCGGACGCAGATTTTGTTTCCGCAATTTTCGTTAATTCGATGCAAGGACAATGATTCAAAGTGGGCATAAGCAACAGGCATAGATCCTCATGAGTCACCGCAATTCAGGGGGCTCATGAGGATCTATGTCTCTTGCATTTGGAGCGTGTTCACTTTTTCTCTAGTCAGTAATCTGGTTCAGGTTACACGATTACTTTGACTTCGTCAGAAATAAAATACGTGTCAAGACGGACTAGTGGTTCCAGATGTGAAGTCATCAGTTTGTGTGTGTGTGTGTGTGTGTGTGTGTGTGTGTGTGTGTGTGTGTGTGTGTGTGTCTGTGTGTGTGTGTGTAATCTTTCAAAGCCGGATTAACAAATTGGAGACGTACCGCATCTGGATACGCGGCGGCAAATAGCCGCGGCAATTAGCCATGTGACCGGACGCAGCCGGCATGTCTCAAATGAGTTATATTTGCCGCGTATCCGGATGCGTCACGTCTCCACCAACTAGATGTTCTGGACGTAAAAGGATTATACCTTCTTTTTTGTCACAGATAAGGTCATGGCGGAACTAGAAAACCGGCGTTTTGCACCGTCTAACACGGTAGTTAACTATCTTGTCTAACTGTCCGACTTCACAATAAGGCCAATTACTAGATAAACACGTACACATCTCTCTCTCTCTCTCTAACTGTCCGACTTCACAATAAGGCCAATTACTAGATAAACACGTACACATCTCTCTCTCTCTCTCTCTCTCTCTCTCTCTCTCTCTCTCTCTCTCTCTCTCTCTCTCTCTCTCTCTCTCTTAACTGTCCGACTTCACAATAAGGCCAATTACTAGATAAACACGTACACATCTCTCTCTCTCTAACTGTCCGACTTCACAATAAGGCCAATTACTAGATAAACACGTACACATCTCTCTCTCTCTCCCTCTCTCTCTCTCTCTCTCTCTCTCTCTCTCTCTCTCTCTCTAACTGTCCGACTTCACAATAAGGCCAATTACTAGATAAACACGTACACATCTCTCTCTCTCTCTCTCTCTCTCTCTCTCTCTCTCTCTCTCTCTCTCTCTCCAAGTGGACATCAGCAAGAGTCATAGATCCTCATGAGTCCCCGCAACTGAGGGGGCTCATGAGGATCTATGTCTCTTGCATTTGGAGCGTGTCGGAAGTTTGGAAGATAGGCAATTCTATGCCTAAAACTTTTATCCTGAATAAAAACGTTTCATCATCATCATCGTCTCTCTCTCTCTCTCTCTCTCTCTCTCTCTCTCTCTCTCTCTCTCTCTCTCTCTCTCTCTCTCTCTCTCTCTCTCTCTCTCTCTCTCTCTCCAGTAGTCTACAGAACATTTGCTGGTGTTAAAGGGTATTCTGAAATATACATTCACACATTCGCCTACGAATGTTGGTGCGTGTCATTACGACAAACTTACATCTGATATTTCTGTGTATATGCCGGAGACCTCGCAACAACATTTTCTGAGTTCTCAGTCCTCGCTCTCTCTTTTCGAATATCTACACTAAGACAGCCCTACGAATGCATCTTTTACCCACCCCCTCCCTCACACACACACACACACAAACATACACACACACACACACACACACACACACACACACACACACACACACACACATACACACATACACACCCACACACCCCACCCAGTCACTCCTACTTCATTTTTGCAGTTTTTAGTCCTTCGTGTTGTTTGTTCAGTCGGGCACAATTCTTGACTCAGCTTCGATCCATCATCCTCTATAACTGTCTGGGCGAAATATGTGTACATGTATTTGTTAACTCATTCGAGACGCGCTGTATCCGGATACGCGGCGTAAAGCCGCGTATCCGAATGCAGCACGTCTCGAATGTTTTTAAGAAGCTGCATTTCTGACGAAAATGCTCACGGCCGGCAACAAATCACCCGGTATTAAAAATCCATCATTTTTCAGTCGTCTGCGGTCCTTGTTGACCTCGCTTAGTATGATTTACGTAGGCGAGGGAAATGGGAAAGATTATGACGTATAATCCGAGAGTCACGTGACTGTTTTCAACAGGTTTCCTTAGGTGATTAACCCCTTCGCTGTCGGTGATCGCGGATTTCACGTCTGAAACCAATGCAGACTGACCGACATAAGCGAGGAGAACACTTGCGAAATGGGGCAAAAATTGAGCGTAAAGAGCATAAGACTAACAAGAGACATAAATCCTCATGAGCCCCCGCGACTGCGGGGGCTCATGAGGATTTATGGCTCTTGCAGATGGGGTGGTGTTCGCCTTGCCCTGGTAGGTAAAGGGTTAATGTATCAAATGGCTTACGGTTCACAGGCGCTAAATTGGGGCGGTCCGTGGCGCAGTGGTTAAGGCGGCTGCCACCAATGCCAAAGGTGCGCGGTTCGATACCGGGTTCCGGCGTTGGACTTTTCTCCTCTGGTAAGTGTCACCGTTAATTCGGGCGGACCGTCGGGGGTTCTTTCTCCGGGTACTCCGGTTCTTCCACCCCCCCCCCCCCCACTTTGGTACCGGTCTCAGGCCACTTTACAAATTTCAAATACAAGCGATCAAAAATTCTCTGTAACTTCAGTAGCTGACTGGCCCTTCGTTTGTCTTGTACTGTGTTTGTCTTAAATGGCGTAAATCCGTGTCTGTTTCGTGAGTGTGTGTGTTGGGTTTCAGGCTCGGCGCTTTGAGTCGATTTCCCCAAAATTGAGAAAAAGCGCCTATATAATAACGGTATTATTATTATTATTATTATTATTATTATTATTATTATTATTATTAAACGATGAATCGGCTGGGAGCGCCTGTACTCGCGCCCAGACAGAACGCTAACGTCACGTCGATGGCCTCGAGGGTTTTTGTGAAAGCGTTGCGCGTAAAACATACAGTGAAAGGAGTTTTGCGCAAACTTGCTGTCTGTTATAGGCTACAGTAATCTGTCACCAAAAAAGGAACTACGGATAGGTGTTCAGGGAATGGCGGATAGTGTCATAGCGCGGTGTATACTGATCAGTGTGCGTGTGTGTGTGTGTGTGGGGGGGGGGGGGAGGGGGTGGGGGGGGGGGGAGCGGGTGATGGGGCCTGACTTGTTAGTTACCAGTCTCCTACAAATGAAACAAAATGGGGGTGAAGGGTGGTGGGGCGGGGGGGGGGGGGGTGTGTGTGTGGGGGGGGGGGCGGGGGGGAGGGGGGAGGGGGGAATAGAACAATTCAAACTTCAAAACAGAGAGCATCAAATCATTTCATTTTTTCTCCAAGAATTTGAAAAAAAAAAACCTTCGATCTTCTGATTTTCTTTCCTCCTAAAATTGTTATCCTCCAATTTTGTTTAAAACAAATATTGTAAACAGGGGAGGAGGGTGGGGAGGCAGGAGATACTCTTCGCCCCTCGCCCCCCCCCCCTCCTATTTTCATTGGAAGTCTAGGGTCCCCTGTTCCCCCCTTTGCGGCTCCTCTGTACAGCTGACATGACCAGAGACACCTCCTTTCGTTTTACACAATACTACGAGTGAATCCTGGTGCGCCCTGTACAAGCTCAGACAAAATGACTGCGCGATGGTTCACTCGAAAAAAACACAACAACCTTACTTTTGTATTACGGGCGCCTTTGGATCTGGCCCCTCGCGCCTGGTTTGACCGCTGTCATGCAATATACCGTTGTGGCCTGCGCAATGGAATCATAACTTGAAAAGCAACATCATTTTCAGCAAGACCTTCCAAGCGACTAATGTGGCAAATGTATTAGTCTTGCACCTACGCGCTGGCATTGCCCAGATATATATTAACCCCTTACCTGCTGAGTAAAAGCCAGCGCGATCCAGTTGCAAGAGACATAGATCCTCATGAGCCCCCGCATTTGCGGGGGCTCATGAGTGTCTATGCCTCTTGCTGGTACCACTGTGTACCAGTTGATATTTTGGGGGGTGTATAGCTTGGGCTGTTTGGCGTTGAATGAACAAAGATTGCAGAAACACGTCCACTGGCACTGAAGGGGTTAACAGGTAATCTGAAGACAAAGCATGCAGGGTGAACGCTCTGAATATATTATCCGCGTGCTAGTCTGTGATTTTGGACCTTACGGCTTGCAGCCGTAAGATCCAAAACCACACACCAGCACACACTTGTCTCGCTGTGCCGGTTGGGGGCATGAGATGGATGAGGATTACTTTAAGAGCACGGCGAAATCGGACTGGCGCCCTTTATCAACGTGTGAATGAATTCTGTTTTGCGTCTGTTCACTTAGAAAACAAAACAAAACACCAAGCAAAAACAAAACAGCGAAGAACACCCCAACACAAAAAAATAAACAAACAAGAACCCACCTCCTTTTAAGAGAGAGAGAGAGAGTGAGAGAGAGAGAAAGAGAGAGAGAGATCTTTTTTTTTATTCGGGATAAAGCCATTAGGCAACTCAATGCCTGTCTTACAATCTGTCCTGTAAACAAAACAGAACATAACAGGAAAAGAAACATAGCATGCAAATCAGTAATAATAACAATATGAAGAAGAAGTAGAAGAAAAATAACTGGAAAAACCCCACAATAGGTGAATCACCGAAAGGAAAAAAAAATGGCAATGGAGAATTTGTAACTGCCACCGATGTAAAAAGCAAGAGAAAGAAACGAGTGCATAGCATTAATAATTAACTCATCTAAGACAGTGTCATAGAATCAGCAGCATCATTAGCGTATAGTGACACCGACAAGACTATAGATGATCAATTAGCAAATGGATGGAGAAAGACGTTTAGAGAGAGAGAGAGAGAGAGAGAGAGAGAGAGAGAGAGAGAGAGAGAGAGAGAGAGAGAGAGAGAGAGAAATAAACAAATAAACAAAAAACAAATAAAAATAAAACAACAACAAACGAAACCAGCAATAACAACAGCAACAACAACAAAAACCATAACAACAAACAAAACACACGCACGCACGCACGCACGCACGCACGCACGCACGCACGCACGCACACACACACACACACACACACACGCGCGCGCACACACACACTCTAACACTAACTTGAAAATTAAAACAGACTTCATTTTCTAAACTACTACATATTTATATTATACAAGTTCATAATTGTTACTATACTATCATGCGTCTTATTTCAACATTGTGCCATTACAGTCAATATAAATTGCTCAACTTGTAATTCTGGCGGCCGTTTTTAGGTTTATTTTTATTTTCCAATTTGCTGCAACACAATATCTAAACAGGCACGCCTCGGATGTGTACATCCATTCTGACCAAAATTTAAAAAAAAAGTGTCTTTGCAAAGAAATATGTCCTGTCCTGGAACCTATTGATACAAACACACGCGCGCGCGCACACACACACACACACACACACACACACACACACACACACACACACACACACACACACACACACACACACACACACACCAAAAAAAAAAAAAAAAAAAAAAAAACCGACGCGCAAAGTCACTGTCATTGAAAGAGAAAAGTCCATAACCTCTCTCACATCCAGCACCAAAATGTGCGTTTTGCTTGCCTTTTCGACCATCAGTATCACATGAAAAAAGCAAGCAGAAACAGCAACCTTTCTTTTTGTCTTTTATAATTTACGAACGAAAAACAAAATCAGAGCGAAAATGACAAAGGCAGTGTGTTTTTTATGGGTACTTTCAAACAGCATTTACAAATTGGCCATGTTGTAACAGAAACGTTTGCAAAACAAACAAAAAAATCCTGTTTTCTGGAAACTGTGTTTTGTGCACTTGATGTGTCAGTTTTGCCTGCACGCGGCAGCAGTGTTGTAGATCATCGATCAGCCGTGACGGCTCAAGGATAGAGCCTGATTAGCTTGGCGCCTTTCAGGCGCCAAGCTAATCAGGCACTATCCTTGAGCTTTCAAAGCCCAACCATTACGGGCGACTTGTAGGTAG